>CM034153.1:42724742-43207242 GCA_019776745.2 Taxus chinensis | reverse complement strand
ATCAAACTTTGAGGATTGAGAGGGAAAATTCCCTCTCTCTTCCCCCACACTCCAAACTCCATCATGCCATATGATGGAGGGAGTAAAAACACACAAACAACACTAAAACTTCATTCAACAATAACAATTTTCAACAATCATTCTATCAACTAAAATAAAGTAACACAACAAAGAGATCCAAGAGCCTACCTCAAGGAAAGCTCTCCAAAAAGCTTCCTAACTTCAAGTTTTCCACCCCTAGCTCCAAGCAAATCCCAAGCTCCAAATCACCTAAGCATCCAAGCAAGAAAATCCCAAGAAGCACCCAAAAAAAGTCCCTCTTCTCCTCCATGAATGAGAATTTGAAGAGGAGAAACCAAGCATCCTCACAAATGAGGGGGTGACATGTGTCACCCCTCTCCCTCCTCATGGTCAAAGATGCTAAGACAAAAGAGAGAAAGGGTAAAATTATCTTTTTACCCTCTTCTCCCAAATTTCCTCAAATGTTAGCAAGACAAAACTAGTGGCACTTTTGAAAAACACACAAATCCACATCCCTTACATGGATGTGACAAAACAAAGGTGGAAAGGGAGGGAAAACTCCCTCTAGCCTTGAAAACAAGCCCCCCTACCTATTAGGTAGGGTCCAAGGGCTCATTTTAGTGATAGGGGGACTCCCAAGCTACAAAGGGGTCCCCAAAAATGCCCAAAATACCCTAATTTCGGGTTTTGCATTTTGGCACAAGGGTAGAGGGTGTGGGGACCGCCCAAAGGTCTCACATGTGACCCTAAACCCTTGTGATTAAGAGACTATTAACAAAAATCACAATTTAAAAGAAAGTGGGATTATTAACTCTCAAAACAAGTTTACAACTTTACTAACAACCCTAAACACAATTAATAAATTAAAGCAAAATACTTTACATACATTGGGGTCACTCAAAGTGCCCAAAATTAATAATCATCTATCCTAGGGCTTCACACAGTGAACATGGCTAGGACTTAGCCCGTGGGCTGCTTGTGCAAGTTTTGAGTAGCTGGCCTGAATCCCACGTTCTCCTATAAACCTGCCACCTGCACACTCATTGCACACATTAACTGCACCTGTCCAATACAATATAATTAAGTGACATAGTAAGATATCAATGCATGCTAAACTAACCTAACATCCTACTGAAATCAAGAGGCGACCACGTGCACAATTATATTCCACATTCCAAAAGTTAGACAAGATGAATAAAGCGACATATAATCCCACCATGCAACAACTATCCATCAATATAATTAGATTTCCAAGCACATCATATTCATTAGTTTCCATGTCATAACAAGAAAAATGCGACAATAAGAAATTAGGCTAAATTGGCGCTATACGCCTGAATGTCACACGTGTCTAATATAATCAAACATCCAAAAATAATGTCCAAGATATCACCAATCACTGTCAAAACATGTCTATGAGCAAATAAACAACCAGCTACTAAGCTATAAAAAGTGTGGGCACTACACTCTTCATAGAAATCCAGGATACTAGACTCATTTGCTTCCTTGAATGCCATTGTCTCGGTCTATTTGGTAAAATAATCTGTCGATGTCAGAATCCATTTGTGACTTTGGCTTGAGTTTGGATTGATGACTCCAATGAAGTCCAATCCCCATTGCATGAAAGGTTGTTCGCCTGAAACTGGGTGTAGTGGAAGTGCTGCTGGCTTTTCCTTTCCCTTGAAGAATGCACAATTCTTGCACCTTTTGATCCATGTGTAGCAGTCACTAAACACTCTGGGCCAATAATATCATGCTTTCATGATTTTGAGTTTTGTTACTCTTGGAGCAAAATGGCCTCTAGCTGCTTCAACATGGAATTCTTGTAGCACTCTCTCCACCTGATCTGTCCTAATGCATCTCAGCAGAATGCCATTGATGTCCCTCTTGAACAAGACACCATTAATAAGAACATATGGGATGGCATGTAGCCTGAAATGCCTTCTTTTTGCTTTACTCATCCCATGAGGACATATGCTTGTTCGAAGGAAGTGAACCATATCTTGGGTCCAAGAAGGAGTAGGTACATCATCTCTCCCCTCTTCTTGATCTTCTTGTAGAACAAGAACAACCTCATTTTCACTATATGTTTCATCTTGTTGACCTGAGGCTAGTTGATCATACAACCCCTTCCCACAAACTAGCTTGGTGACCTTGATCTCAATGTCATATTCCATGAAACGAGTGATCCATCCTGCACGCTTTTCATTCAGGTCCTTGTTGAGAAGGAATTCCTTAACTCCTGCATGGGAGACCGATAGTTGGATCTTGTTGTTTGAAACCAAATGCTTAAATTTCTTCAATCCTCTGATCACCACCAGGACTTGCTTCTCAATGAAGGAGTACCTCACCTCATAATCTTCCAAACTCTAACTGAAGAAAGCAATTGGTTATTATGTACTCTCTTTGATCTGTTGTACCAAGATTGCAGAAATTGTTTCGCTTCCACCAAAGGCATACAGTATGAAGTCTTTGGAAAAATCTAGGCTCACAAGAGTTGGGGCTTGTGATATGGGTTCTTTGATAGCCTCAAAACTTGCTTTTCCTTCAGTTGTCCACCTGAATGTTAAGCTCTTCTTCAGCATCAACGTTATTGGCTTAACAAGGGCAGTAAAGTTTGGAACAAACATGCAGAAAAAATTGATTTTTCCCAAGAAGCTTTGAAGAGCCTTCTTGTGACGTGGCAATGGCAATGCTCTTATTGCTTGAACTCTTTCCAGGTCAATTTTCAATCCTTCCTTTGATACGATATGGCCTAGAAGCTTGCCTTCATGGGCCAAGAATATGCATTTTTTGGGGTTCAGTGACACCCCAAAACTCCTGCATCATTGGAACACTTGCCTTAGATGGGAAAGGTGGTCTGCTGCATTCTTGGAAAATATTGTAATGTCGTCCAGATAGATCAACACTATTTTGTTGATCAGCCCCTTGAATGCCATATCCATCGCCCTTTGAAAAGTGGCTCCGGTGTTGGATAATCTAAATGGCATTTTCTTGTATGCATAGGTGTCCCATTTGGTGGTGAAAGTTGTTTTGAATTGATCATCTTCTTTCACCATGATCAGGTTGTACCCTGAATAGCCATCTAGGAGGGAGAACCTTTCCGACCTAGACACTACTTGCAAGATTTGCTCCATTGAAGGGAGTGGGTAGTGATCTTTGAGGGAGGTTGTGTTCAAATCTCTGAAGTCAACACATAACTTGATTTCTCCATTTTTCTTTCTGATTGGGACCAGGTTTGCAACCCAACTTGAGTGTTTGATTGGAAATATGATATTCGCCTCTATTAGCTTGTTCAGCTCCTTTTTCATCAGAGGCTAAATATGTGGGTTGGCTAGTCTTTGCTTCTGCCTGATGGGCTAAGCAGCTGGATCCAGTTCGATTGTGTTTTGTGCTAGCTTTGGATTGAACCCTCTTAGGTCTTCATAACTCCAAGCAAACACGTCACGAAATTCTTGCCAAAGTTGTACGAATTCATACCTTTCTTGCTCAGTGGCCACCTTTCCAATTTGAATTGTTTTGTCTTCTCCAACTGGGATTGACTCTGAATCTTATCCTTTGATCTGTATATTAGCCTTCTGTAATGCCTCCTTCAATTATAAATAAATAACAAAAATAAATAGATAAATAAATTAAAAGGAATTAAAAAAATAAATAAAACATTGGAGAGAGGGTTTTGACAGTCTTTGGAGTCGTCATGTGCTTGGGGGGGGGCGCAGGACCTGCACACACAAAAAAAAATGATTTTTGTTGAAATGCCCTTGGAAACTTCCATGCAAATGCAACGATTCAGGCAAACCAAACTCCAGCAAACTCCCAGCCGCGCCCAGACCTGCGTGGGTTTCTGGTAAATAAAAAAAAAAGATTTTTGGCTTTCTTCTGTTGTTGCTGCCAACACGTGCCCTAGTAGATACTTTTGTAAAAACGTGAAAAATACGCTTGGCATGTGAGTTGGGTGCCTAAAATGCGAAAGAAACGTGGCTTCTTTAACTGCCAAAACGTAGGTGATGCAAAAATGGGTTTGTTGAAAAATGCCTCTAAGAAATGTGTAGGCCTCATGGACTGTTGATGGGATCTGCACAAAATGGATTTGTTGAAAAGGCCATTGGAATCTTCAAGCAAATGAAAACAGCAGGTGTAAAGCTACATTTAACAACCTTTGTCAGCATTCCCACTGCCTGTGCCAAAATAGAGCTCTTGAAAAAGAGTATGGACGTCCATCAAAGCATTATGGAGAAGGGGTTTCTTTTGGTGTGTTTCAGTTGCAAGTGCTCTGACAGTTACATATGCAAAATGTGGAGGCATGCGAGCTGTTCGACAATGCAATGAAAGATATGTTCAAATACATGGGCTGCAGTGATGGCAGGATTTGCAGAAAAATTTGTGGAAAAATAAACTGTTTGGGAAAAAAAGAAATGTTGTCTCATGTTAATGCCAATTGCAGCCTGCAAAACTTTCAAGCAAATGCAATTTCATTAGATGTCCACAACCTTGTCCCAGCATCCTCGTAGCCTCTGTTAAAGTGGGATTTGTAGAGCATACGCCTCGAAAAACCATCAAGGCACATGCTTAGAGGATTCTTTTTTAGTTGCAAATGGCGGAAACTTACACAAGGCAAGTCAACTGTTTGACAAAACACCTCAAAGAAATGTCGTCTCATGGAATGCCAGGATTGCAAGATATGCACATAATGGATCTGTTCAAAAGGTTTTAGAAGCGCTCAAGCAACTACTTACTCTTCGAGTGATCGGGAAGTGGGGTGACGTGGTGGAGGTTAGATCCAGGGTCGTGAACCGATTGGCAAGTGCCTCGAGCAAGAGACTGAACCCAAGCCTGCGGCTTCGACCGACTTCGTTCCCCAGGCATGGTCCTTCTTCCCTTACCTCTCATAACTCTCGTGTTTTAGTTCTCTTTTGCAAATAAATAGAATTTTAAATTATTAGGATTTTTAAATACAGTTAAATGTCCCTTCAACTCATTGCAAAACAATAAATCGTCGTGTCGCAACTCTTGAAGCCATTATAACTCGCCTACTTTAAACCAAGAACTATCACCCTCGCTTCGAGATGACCTAGAAAACTCTTACCCTTCTTGATCGCTTCAATATCGTTTTATCGACCAGACAAATTTGACTCTCCATTGATAAAGATGACCTTCTCCTTGTTTTAAATAGTTAAATTTTGCAATTTTCGGAGACTCACCAGGTACCCTTCGCAACTCTGGAAACGAGATGTGAAGTTTCATTCGTGTACCTTGGTATACGAGGAGTCGCCTTGATTTTTGGTTTGACCCGAAACGATCATTTGACATCCTTTTGACGCCCTTATAGGAGCCCTGTTACATCGGTTTACAACAGTAGAGAGTTGTTAAAACTAGAAAGTTGACTTTCGTTTTGGATCGCCATTTGAAACCTGGAAAGAGAAATCACTTCCTGTCTTTACAAACCTCTAGTGATTACACTAGACAAATGCATGGAACTTTCAGTATAGGAAAGAGAACTTTTCGGGATAGTTTGGCGAAACCGTTTTGTAGGCCTCCGATCGCAGTTTGACGAGGTCAAACTGGTCCATTTTTGTCTTGTCACTCCAGAAAGCTTGTCGTCGTTTGAACATGGTTTTCTAGTTCTCCTTTCCGTCGACTCTGACGAATTCTCCTTATATAGGGGAACTAGTAGGAAGAGTCTCGTTGTGTGTGCATCCGTCGAACGTCGTTTGGGACACGGTTTCTGGGCCATTCGAGCTAACTTTTGTCTCTTTACAACTGGGTGAACTACGACCAGTGGCCCCGGAAAACTAGCCGCCAAACGCAAACCGTGCGCTCTTTTTCAATTCCGTCAGTTGCTATGAACTCTTGGTATATCCGGGAACACGTAGCAAGTTGATCGTGGAGGGCGTTCTCATTGGAAAGTAACTTATGGAAGCAGTTTCTTAGCCTCCGAGCCCGTTTGAACGTTTTTGTAATTAGTGAGAAAATGTAAAAGTAGAAAGCTGCAGACCCTTGTAGGGTTGCCAAATCCCCTTTGGAAACTTTCAACACACGTAAATAACTGTTTAAAACACTAGAATGAAACTTGTTGTGTGTATTGGAACTTTAGACAAAATGATATTTTCTCTCTCTTCCTTTCTCTCTCTCTTCTAAGTTTATAAAATGAAGAAAAAAAACGAAATGCAATGATTACATGTTTCTAGGTTTTATTTTTATTTCGATTGCATATTGTAGTTATTGTCAGATGTAAATGGGAACTGAAAAATGATAATTATGATTGTTTTAGGGTGGATGCCATGCCAGCGATTTATCGCTGATATCATGCTCACGTGGGTTTTGCAGGATGGATGAATGACGATGCAAAGGGCGATGTGTAATTTAATTATTATTATTGTAATTTTTATAGGTCATTGTAAAATGAATAACGGTGTAATGTAGTCTCTTGTTACTGAAAAGTTATAAATGAAATTTGTTAATATGTATGATATGCCAGTTTTAGGGATACTTAGGAAATGTGCCTCTAATCACCAGTTCAATTTGATTTTAGTTGTGTATAAAAAAAAGGGTTTGATTTATATAAAGCAATTTTGAAATTGAAGTTAATATATTGTGGTACCTTCTCAGTATTCAATAAACGATTAAATTAATTATTGGGTTACCTTCTTACATTGCAGACACATTAAAGAGTTTTAATGGGAACACTCAACCCTAATAAAATATTCATGCATAACTTGCCTGTATGTGTGATCCCTTCCTACCATATAAGAAAATTAAAGCCGAAGAACGACCTTAAACTTTGCACTTGATGAGACCTCATAGGATAGGTAAATAAAAACCCCTCATTTGAGTTTATCATCATAGTCTTTATGTCTAGCGATAGTGTCGCAAACCCATATTTAGGAATGTCATGGTCCAACCTATCTGGAGTATGCGGTTTCCTTCTAGATTTGGCAATTCGTGAGAAGAATGTACCCTCTTCAGGTCCGATACCAGGCTGAGTGTTGAAGACCGCCTTAGGAGTCACCTTATGAGTCCTTGTTCGAAGGAACGACTAAGCGGTGCAACCCTGGATTCTATCAAAATAACACCTTGGTATGTCCTTGAATGTGGTTTAGTATAATTTTGTCCACCTGCCTTAAACTCTATATATAGTTGAGGCGTAGATCATTGAGTGCATAATGGAAGAAACCAAACCTCAGCTGATTAGGAGGTGTCACTTGTGGTTCGTGTATGGTTTACAATTCTTCCGACCATATACCCCTTCAAGATGGTAGTCAAATACTTATGTAACTCCTGATTACACAACAATGCTATGAACGAGACCATAGTGCGATGTATAAGCATATCCTAAGATGAGAACGAGATTTGAGATTAGGATGGAGGTCACTCATGAAGTCCTTAAAACTTAATTAAACATAATTCATGTGTTTCAAAGAATATAAGTTACCTTGGTGCGACCAAACTATGAGAAAACAAAAGATATGTATACCTAGCTATATATAGATCTTATAGGAATTCAATAAATTTTCAAATTATAATAACAATGGTAGAGAAATAAATATAGTGTGAATCGAGAAATATTTTGGTGAAAAGCTGCCCTGTGTCTAAATCTCCGTCAAATCCTTGATTTCGTTCTGGACATCAAGTCACTTTCGCTTGAGTGTAAGGGTAAGACTGTAGCCATTAAATAAATGTTTGAGAAGCAAAATTTTAACATAAGAATGAGAGAATTAAAATCTTGTAGGCATTTTGAAATATGGAAAATACTTATGTAAGTTATGAAGATTTATCATAAGGTAAAGAGCCAATTAAATGGTTGAACAATAAGTGAACTGTGAAACAAATTTTCAGAACATGTAGGTGGAAAAAGGGAGAAAATCATGCTTACCTAATAAGGATCTTGGGAATGTTAGCCGTAACTAAAAATACATTTAAAGTAATGATTTGTCGTGGGTTCGCCGTTCCTAAAGTCACGTTTCTTGTTGTTGGGTCTTTGCTAGTATTCGTTCGTTGGGAAGAGTGTGGTATCACCATGTTGATGTCGTCTACATGTGTCTATGTGAGTCGATGACTTATGTGATTGTCGCATGTGTGTCGAGTTTTGTACTTGGAGCCCTTACTGTGTTGTGTGTCGTGAGCAATGTAAGTCAAAAAAAAAATTATCCTGGTATTTTACTGTTGTATTTGGGTGTGTAAAATGTGGGCACTACATATGGTATCAGAGCGGAGGTTCATGCTCTCGAACCTCTGGGATGGATTGGAGTTGTGATGATTTTGCATGATAGTGATGGTGTTACATGATGGGTTGCATGATGGTGATGGTGTTTCATGATGGTGATAAATATTGGAAGAGTAATGTGTTTTAAGAGTGATGTGATCTATGTCGTAATTGTGATAGTGTGAACGCACATGAGGTGTATGTCACTTAGTGCGCTTTTGTTATCATGTTGATGTGCTGGGGATGGGAGTATTCTCTCTCCTTCGTGTGGATTCTATGAAGAATTCACGTGTGAATTACTGCTTGTGATGAGAGTATTGACTCTCCTTTTCGTGGATCCAATGAGGAATCTGTGTGTGATGTACCGCCATGTTTTGTGTGAATGGAATGATATTGTGAATTACAGAGTGTTGGAACATTTTGACCTTATGTGATGTGATGATGTATTGATGTATTGCGTAAAAAAAATTGGTGTAAAGTGAATTGAATTGTATCATGATGTTTTTCCATGTTATGAAGAAATGTGTGTATCACCTTGTATGTAGCAAATGAATGTTATGTTGTGATGTTACTATGTCCATTGTATGTATGATTTGTGTAATATGTAATGATTCATGTTGTGATATAGGGGCATACAGTGAGCCTATGAACCCTATTGTACAGTGATTGCACCTTGGGTGCAGGATGTGGTAATGTGATGTATCGTAACCCGTGAAAGTAGTGATTGTGTTATACCCTGTATATATAAACCATGCGTAATATGTTATGGTTGTTGTGTGTGAATTACCATTGTGTTAGTGACGTAGTTATGTGTATGTCGTGGACCCTACACTCGACGACCCTAAGGGGATAAACTGTCAAGAGTGTATGTGTGGAGAGAGGAGGCGTGGACCAGGTTTTCATAATCTTGAGCCGAGTACGAGTGAGGAAGTGGAGTCTTACATAGACTGAAAATCCACTTCTATCTGTTTAGTATACTTCGAGCTTGCTCAGTATATTGTGGGTGCGCACCACCTTAGGCTCAATTTATGCAACCTTGTGTCCCCTGTTCTTTCCTATTGGATTGTTCGTTGAATAATCCTATGTGATTTTGACTATGTTGATCCTTGTGGGAGTTTGGAGCATGATTCAGGCAGAGATGATGACAGATACATTATTTGATATACTCATTCTGGTTACATGTATATTTTCACGAGCTGAGGCTCGATGTCCGAGTGCCAGCAACTCGATGAGTACCCCTTTGGTGGCGGTATGAGGCCACATAGTGATTGTGATGTGCTATTTTCTCATTACGTATTTTATTCGTAAATTAATCTTTCTCTTTTAGCTAGAACCAGCCGTTTTCTTGATTGACATGTTCTTATATTTTGGGCATTTATTTGATTGTTGCACTAACAGTTGGATTTTACACTAACCATGGCTAATTAGCCACTTGTTTTCTTGGTTTTAAAACTTTCTTTCATATTTGAAAGTTTTGTAGCCTAGCCCAAGGCTTTTGATTTTGCCACTTGGCATTTGAATGGATTGTTATGTTGGTTCTAATGTCGTAATGTGTTGGAATAGGGTCATGGGATTTACCATGGAGTGGTTGAACCTATGGACCCGCTTCGTTGTATAGGGGTACGCCCCAAGGAGTTACAGATAACTAGCGGGTTGTTGAACCACGAGTTATTATGTCACTTGGGTTTGGGGGTGACGGGGCTCTATGTGTCCAGGGCAATAGGGTGACCCGGCCTCATTAAAAGGAGAAAGGAGATTGGCCTCTATGATTGAGAGACCCGATATTATTTCTTATGGCACTCTATGGTTGAGTGACCTGTTATTCTTGATGGGGCTCTATGGTTGAGTGACCCGACTTGGTTTTGACACTATGTTTCTTCCCTCTTGGGAGGTATATGGAGATTATCTGGTGATGCTTTGGGGAGTATATGGAGTTGCCTTATGATACTTTAGGGGATATATGGAGTTTTACCTGGTACTTTTGGAGATATCTGGGGTTTGTTTCGTGATGTCTTGTTATGTGTGGAGTTGGTATAGTGAGTTATGTGTACCTCTTGTGAGTCTGGTTAGACCTTGTTATGATTGAGGCTTGACTCTTCCCTTGGTTGGTATGGGCTATTGGATATTGGATTGGAACTATGTTGTTATAGTCATGGATTTTTGGGGTCTTGTGATACCCGTTGTATATGTATCAACGTGTTGATTCTGTTTGTTAGTCATATGTGTGTACTAGATCTATGTCTAGGGCGTAATTGTTGGAAATTAATTGTTATGTGTCTACTTGTTGTCATTCCATGGTTTGGTGAAACCCTTGTGATGTGGTACGGTCGTGAAAGTATGTAAAAGTATGCTTGTGAAAATTAGGTGTTGTGTATAACCCTGGTAGGGTGTTGTGACTGTAGTTCATGATGGGAACCCACAGGAATGAATAAACTAAAATTCTACAAAAAAAATGAAATTTTAAAAGAACTTGAATTAAGAATAATGTTAATAGGAAGAGATTAATGAAATAATGAATAAGAGAGAACTGCCAATCTTCACAGAACCTTGAAAGTTGAGATTTCTACCTATTGTTCCTAGGGCCACCCCGTGACCGTGCCTTTGTGTCTGAAATCTTAACCCTAGCGCGTGCCTTCGCCTTATTCGTTCCTTGTTGCTTACCATTTCTCCTTCTTCATTGTATGTCGCATCGAGGACGATGCTTTCTTAAGGGGAGGAGAATGTAATGCCTCCATTTTTTAAAAAATAAATAAATAAATGAATAAATAAAATAATAGAAATAATAATTAAATAAAAGAACTAAAATTTATTTCACCCATGTTTGTGGGGGCGGATTAGGGCAAACCCCCCCCTTCCACGTTTTGAAAAGTTTGGCCTGTAATGTGTTGGGCGGCTGGCTTGGGGCACAGGTTCTGTGCGCGCAAGAATGAGTTTGTTGAAACGGCCTTGGAAACTTCATGCAAATGCAATGATTTTTGTGCTAGCCAGACTCCACCACCGCTCAGCATTCCCCCAGGCCACGCTGCGCACTCCTGCGTGGGAAAACCAAACTCTTTGGAATGAGGGAGTTGCCAGATGGGTGCAGTCGCAAATACCTTGGGGACAGAGTTTATACACCCCTCAAAGCAAAAATGGTGGCAGTTTTGTGTTTGATAAGCTGTCACGTTGCCAGCAAACTCCTAGCCGCGCCCAGACCTGCGTGGGTTTCTGGTAAATAAAAAAAAAAGAGGAGCTTGGTCTGTTGTTGCTGCCACACGTGCCCTAGTAGATACTTTTGTAAAAACGTGAAAACATACGCTTGGCATGTGAGTTGGGTGCCTAAAATGCCTGAAAGAAACGTGGCTTCTTTGACTGCCACGACTGTAGGTGATGCACAAAAATGGGTTTGTTGAAAAGGCGTTTGGGCTGTGTTTGAATGCCTCTAAGAAATGCGGCCTCATGGAGTGTTGGGGTTGCAGGATCTGCACAAAATGGATTTGTTGAAAAGGCTTTAGAATCTGTCAACCAAATGAAAACAGCAGGAGTAATGCTACATTTAACAATGCCTTTGCCAGGCTACATTCCATTGCCTGTGCCATAAATGAGCTCTTGAAAAAGAGTATGGACGTCAAAAGCATTATGGAGAAGGGGTTGCTTATGAACAGTTTCAGTTGCAAGTGCTCTGACACTTACATATGCAAAATGTGGAGGCATGCGAGCTGTTCGACAATGTCTGAAAGAATGTGCTTCATGGACTGCAGTGATGGCAGGATTTGCAGAAAAATAAAAATAAAATAAAAAATAAAAGGAGTTTGTTAAAAGGGCCTTGGAAAAATTTCAAGCAAATGCAATTGGTGCCTGTAAAGCCAGACTCCACAACCTTGTCCCAGCATCCTCGTAGCCTCTGTTAAAGTGGGATATGTAGAGCAGGCCTCGAAAAACAGGCATAATGTTAGAGGATTCTTTTTTAGTTGCAAATGGCGGAAACTTACACAAGGCAAGTCAACTGTTTGACAAAACACCTCAAAGAAATGTCGTCTCATGGAATGCCAGGATTGCAAGATATGCACATAATGGATCTGTTCAAAAAAGCGCTCAAGCAACTACTTACTCTTCGAGTGATCGGGAAGTGGGGTGACGTGGTGGAGGTTAGATCCAGGGTCGTGAACCGATTGGCGAAGTGCACGAGCAAGAGACTGAACCCAAGCCTGCGGCTTCGACCGAATTCGTTCCCCAGGCATGGTCCTTCTTCCCTTACCTCTCATAACTCTCGTGTTTTAGTTCTCTTTTGCAAATAAATAGAATTTTAAAGTATTATAAATTTTTATATAGTTAATTGTCCCTTCAACTCATTGCAAAACAATAAATCGTCGTGTCTTAACTCACGACGTCATTTAACTCACCTACTTTAAAACAAGAACTATCACCCTCGCTTCGAGATGACATAGAAAACTCTTACCCTTCTTGATCGCTTCAATATCGTTTTATCGACCAGACAAATTTGACGCCCCATTGATAAAGATGACCTTCTCCTTGTTTTAAATAGTTAAATTTTGCAATTTTCGGAGACTCACCAGGTACCCTTCGCAACTCTGGAAACGAGATGTGAAGTTTCATTCGTGTACCTTGGTATACGAGGAGTCGCCTTGATTTTTGGTTTGACCCGAAACGATCATTTGACATCCTTTTGACGCTCTTATAGGAGTCCTGTTACATCGGTTTACAACAGTAGAGAGTTGTTAAAACTAGAAAGTTGACTTTCGTTTTGGATCGCCATTTGAAACCTGGAAAGAGAAATCACTTCCTGTCTTCACAAACCTCTAGCGATTACACTAGACAAATGCATGGAACTTTCAGTATAGGAAAGAGAACTTTTCAGGATAGTTTGGCGAAGCCGTTTTGTAGGCCTCCGATCGCAGTTTTGACGAGGTCAAACTGGTCCATTTTTGCCTTGTCGCTCCAGAAAGCTTGTCGCCGTTTGAACATGGTTTTCTAGTCCTCCTTTCCGTCGACTCTGACGAATTCTCCTTATATAGGGGAACTAGTAGGAAGAGTCTCGTTGTGTGTGCATCCGTCGAACGTCGTTTGGGACACGGTTTCTGGGCCATTCGAGCTAACTTTTGTCTCTTTACAACTGGGTGAACTACGACCAGTGGCCCCGGAAAACTAGCCGCCAAACGCAAACCGTGCGCTCTTTTTCAATTCCGTCAGTTGCTATGAACTCTTGGTATATCCGGGAACACGTAGCAAGTTGATCGTGGAGGGCGTTCTCATTGGAAGGTAACTTATGGAAGCAGTTTCTTAGCCTCCGAGCCCGTTTTGAACGTTTTTGTAATTAGTGAGAAAATGTAAAAGTAGAAAGCTGCGGACCCTCGTAGGGTTGCCAAATCCCCTTTGGAAACTTTCAACACGTGTAAATAACTGTTTAAAACACTAGAATGAATACTTGTGTGTATTGGAACTTTAGACAAAATGATATTTTCTCCCTCTTCCTTTCTCTCTCTCTCTCTCTCTCCTCTGAGTTTATAAAATGAAAAAAAAAAAACGAAATGCAATGATTACATGTTTCTAGGTTTTATTTTTATTTCGAATTGCATATTGTAGTTATTGTCAGATGTAAATGGGAACTGAAAAATGATAATTATGATTGTTTTAGGGTAGATGCCATGCCAGCGATTTATCCCTGATATCATGCTCACGTGGGTTTTGCAGGATGGATGAATGATGATGCAAAGGGCGATGTGTAATTTAATTATTATTATTGTAATTTTTATAGGTCATTATAAAATGAATGACTGTGTATTGTAGTCTCTTGTTACTGAAAAAAAAAAAATATAAATGAAATTTGTTAATATGTATGATATGCCAGTTTTAGGGATACTTAGGAAATGTGCCTCTAATCACCAGTTCAATTTGATTTTAGTTGTGTATAAAAAAAAGGGGTTTGATTTATATAAAGCAATTTTGAAATTGAAGTTAATATATTGTGGTACCTTCTCAGTATTCAATAAACGATTAAGTTAATTATTGGGTTACCTTCTTACATTGCAGACACATTAAAGAGTTTTAATGGGAACACTCAACCCTAATAAAATATTCATGCATAACTTGCTTGTATGTGTGATCCCGTTCTACCAAATAAGAAAATTAAAACCGAAGAACGACCTTAAACTTTGCACTTGATGAGACCTCATAGGTTAGGTAAATAAAACCCCTCGTTGGAGTTTACCGTCATAGCCTTTTGTCTAGCGACAGTGTCACAAACCCATATTTAGGAAGGTCATGGTCCAACCTATCTGGAGTTTGCAATTTCCTTCTAGACTTGGCAATTGCGAGAAGAATGTCCTCTCTTCAGGTCTGACACCAGGTTGAGTGGTGAAGATCACCTTAGAAGTCACCTTATGAGTCCTTGTTCGAAGGAACGACTAAGCAGTGCAACCCTGGATTCTATCAGAATAACACCTTGATATGTCCTTGAATGTGGTGTAGTATAATTTTGTCCACCTGCCTTAAACTCTGATATAGTTGAGGCGTAGGTATTTGAGTGCATAATGGATTAAACCAAACCTCCGCTGATTAGGAGGTGTCTCTTGTGGCTCGTGTATGGTCTATAATTCTTCCGACCATATACCCCTTTTCTGATGGTAGTCAAATACTTATGTAACCCCTGATTTCACAACAATCCTATGAGCGAGACCTTAGTGCTATATAAGAGCATATCTTTTGATGTTGCACACGAGTTTTGAGTTTAGGACTAAGGTCAATCTCAGAGTCTTTATAACTTAATTAAACTTTTTCATGTGTTGCAAAGAATATAAGTTACCTTGGTGCGACCAAACTTTGAGAAAACAAAATATATGTATACCTAGCTATATATAACTCTTATAGGAATTCAGTAAGTTTTCAAATTATAATAACAATGGTAGAGAAATAAATATGGTGTGAATTGAGAAATATTTTGGTGAAAAGCTACCCTGTGACTAAATCTCCGTCAAATCCTTGATTTCGTTCTGGACATCAAGTCACTTTCGCTTGAGTGTAAGGGTAAGACTATAGCCATTAAATAAATGTTTGAGAAGCAAAATTTTAACATAAGAATGAGAGAATTAAAATCTTGTAGGCATTTTGAAATATGGAAAAATACTTATGTAAGTTCTGAAGATTATCATAAGGATAAAGAGAAAATTAAATGGTTGAACAATAAGTGAACTGTGAAACGAATTTTCAAGACATGTAGGTGGAAAAAGGGAGAAAATCATGCTTACCTAATAAGGATCTTGGGAAGTTAGCCGTAACTAAAACACATGTAAAGTAATGATTTGTCGTGGGTTCGCCGTTCCTAAAGTCACGTTTCTTGTGGTTGGGTCTTTGCTAGTATTCGTTCGTTGGGAAGAGTGTGGTATCGACATGTCGATGTCGTCTGCATGTGTCTATGTGAGTCGATGACTTATGTGATTGTCGCATGTGTGTCGAGTTCTGTACTTGGAGCCCTTACTATGTTGTGTGTCGTGAGCAATGTAAGTCAAAAAAAAATTATCCTGGTATTTTATTGTTGTATTTAGGTGTGTAAAATGTGGGCACTACACCTTCTCCTTTCTGAACTGATCATTAGGATTGAAAATAGATTCCAGTGTCACTAAGCCTTTGGGAAGCTTGTTTGTATGCAGCGATACTATCTAATTCCCATACTGCTGCTCTAGTCTGCTCTGGTTTATAGCTCAGAATTCAACTTCTTGTAGAAAGTTAAGCATGTGTTTATGATTCTGAAACACCTTCCAGCTTGTATTATTATCTAGCATCGCTGACCTCACAACCACATGGATATGTGGCTATTCTCTGTCTCTTTTGATGTTGTCAACCACATCAAACGTTTCCCCGACTGCTGTAAGTCTATTAGCAACTTCATTCTCCTTCTTAGGTATGGACACAATACTGAAGGCCTCAAAATTCTCCATGAGATCCCATACCCTACTCTTGTAGTTCTTGAGGAGGTCATTTTTGACAGAATTTAGTCCTCTGACTTGATTGGCAACCAGTTCACTATCACCAAACACTTGCAAGTTTTTGATCCCCATCTTCCTTACCCAATGAAGACCTTGGATTAAAGCCTCATATTTAGCGATGTTATTTGAGCAAGCAAACTGGAATATGAAGGTTGAATAATATCTCATACCTTTGGGGGACACAATCATGGCTCCTCCTCCAGCTCCTTGTTTACTCCTTGAGCCATCAAAGAACAATTACCATACCTCATTTTCATCCTTGTATTTTGGCTTAATTAGGTCAAGAAGGGGATAATTCTCTTCATGTAGACAGTAGACACCTAGTTCAGATTCTTCCATCTCCTTATAGGGGTCAAAAGCATGTCTTTTGCTGGCCCACTCATCTAGGGTTAAGTCTGGGATACATCCCACCTTGGTATTTGTTCCATTAGTGTTTAGGAGGTCTTCTTGATCAAAAGTTGAGCAGTTGGCATTGATTGGAATAGGCACATATGATTCAATATGATAATCAGCAATAGGTTCAGATTGATTGTGGCCTTTGCCCCATACCTTGTCCTAAAGAGCATATGTGACAAATCAATAGACATGTAGCCTCCAATTTTGGCAGTGAAGTCTCTGGACATACACAAAGCAAAATGTGGTGGCAAATCTATGATCAACACATTTTGCAAAATAGTCACATTAGGGAAAGCGTGTAGAGTGAGACTCAAATCCTTGATAATTCCCACAGTGGTCACTGTTGTCCCATCTAATTGGAAAACTCCTCTAGAGATGACTTTATATTGGAGACCCAACTGATCAGCTATTTGTTTGGGCATAACAGAACTAATAGCCCCAGACTCAATCATACAATTGTGCACCAATTTGTCTCCAATAATCAATGAGACATAGAAAGGAGGAGGTCTCAGGTTTTTACCTTGTTGTTCTCCATGGTTTCTCCTTGGTTGAACCGCATTAGCAAGCACTCTTTCTTGTTGGTTAGGGGGGTGATTTGAACTTGACCAATTCTGCATGGTAGTCTACAACAGATCCCTCTTCCCTGGAATGGCCAGTGACTCCCATAGTGAAATGTTCACACTTGTCCTTTTAATCTTCTCAATAATATTGAATGAGCTATCTTTTTGTTGCCCCTTCCCAGACACATTTCTTTCTTGCACATGGGTCATTACAACCGGTGCCTAACTAGGTTTGGAAGGTGGTTTAGATTGGTTTAGTATGTTGGGGGTTGTACTTGGAGCACCAAGACCTTGTGGAGTTATGGAAGGTTGAGGGTCACCTGAGTTCATTGGTTGGCCTTCTCCAATATTTCTCCTTTTAGATCATGTGTTAGCAGCCACACCTTGAGGAGGGGACTGATTCATCCCACAAAAGTCTTTAACCTGCCAATTGACAAGCATAGTCTCATTTGGGGGGCCACCTTGTTGAGCTCCTTGTTTCTGACCTTCCTCTTGGCCAGGTTCTTGTGGCACCATACTGGTTTGCACCATTAAAGCATGTTGATTGGTTATGTGGTTGATCACATGGAAAGCACCAATCATATTCCTGTGCCATATTATTCTATGTTGGGACCAATGCTCTTGATGTTGAAGTTGTGTTAGGATCGTATAGCCTGAAAGGTCTAGCAACTTGGGGTTGTCCTTGGTTTTGGCTCTGATTCACAGTTTGAGGTGGTGGC
The DNA here is from genome assembly GCA_019776745.2 of Taxus chinensis. Taxonomy (NCBI): domain Eukaryota; kingdom Viridiplantae; phylum Streptophyta; class Pinopsida; order Cupressales; family Taxaceae; genus Taxus; species Taxus chinensis. The sequence continues at coordinate 43,189,361 of CM034153.1, read as the reverse complement.
CTATTCTGCTGATACTGGGGTCTAGCTTGATATTGAGCTTGGGGTTGGTATGGCCTGGAACTCTGAGCTTGTCTTTTGATGGTCATTAGCTCATTCCCAAAGTTCTGAAGTTGCTTCATCACTTCCTGAAGCTCTTTACAGGTATTAGATGATGAAGTGGAAGCTTCAGCTGAGCTTTGACTCCTGGGGGTGGGTATAAGAGCTAATGTAGGTGCTTGGCTAGTATCTGGGCTTCCTAACTTAGGGTACAGAGACATGGATGGCCTAGGAGTGATTTTTACAGCTTGAATCAAACGGTTCTCAAGACCTATGGAGAGGCTATAGGCTGCAGGCAATGTAATGCCTCCCATTGACTGAATCATCAGAGAAATATTAGAATTTAAAGCCCTAATAAAGTATAAGAAGGCACCTTCATTGGTGGGATTTACTGCTATTGGAATCCTATCCCAGGTCCACTGGAATCTGAGGTTGAAGTCTATCATATGCTCGTTCGGGGCTCTCTTGATTTTTGTTAGTTGCTCTTTATCACCTTTTCCCCCAAATTGATTGTGAAGATCCGTGCACATCTAGTTCCAGTTCTAGATAGAGTCTGCTTCAAGACTCCTTAACCATTGTGAATCTTTCCCTTTGAATGAAGAGGCGAGCAGCTTGACTGTAATGTCCATCTCATGGATCTCGTGGATTATACAGACATTTGCAATATTTTGGACATGGTCACTAGGAGAAGTTTGATTTTCCCCAGTGAAATATGGGATGCTCTTTAATGCTACAATCGGAACTGGGTTTTGTGTATTCAAGGTGAGTGGACTACTATCGGTGAAGTTGACATATGGATTTAGTTGTGTCATTCTGATTGGCCTAAGAATCCTTGCAGACTGAAAGAAAGGCCTTGCAGGTGGAGGTGTTGACAAGGTTCTGCTCGGTGGAGATGGAGACCTCTGAACTCTTCTTCCTCTCCTTTCTCTGCCTGGGGATAGACACAAGTATTCAAATATACCTTCTTTCCTTGCTCTAGATCGGGTTTTTCTCATGAATTTCCCAAGCTTGGGCTACTGAAACCAGTAGATTTGTTTCTTTTGGAGTCACCAGATGTACAATTTTAAGGCTTCTTAAAAGCTAGAATCACAACAAGTGTACATCAATCCTTACTGTAATAAGATGGAGACTTCTTAGTCCCATCGGGTGTGCCAAAATTGTTAGTGCGAAATCACAACACCCCCAAATGAGCTCTAAAAATCTACTTTTCTAAGGAAAACTCATTTGGTGTGATTGCATAACATTAAACTTTCCCCAAGGTGTGGGACCTTGCAAAATGGGAAAGCTCTCCAGATTGAAGGTTGGTTCCTTATTCCTCTATTTAGGTGCATACGTAGAAACTTGCAAAGGATCTGTTCTTAATCCTAATCTAAAATTTACCAAGAAGACATGGATAGAAGGAATACATAAATTAAAACAAAGCTAAACTACGAGGTGATGCACCGAAGGAATGATGAACACTTATTTTTCTAATAGACACAAACCAACAAAATGCATACAATAAACAAGCACACATAGCTAGATATATAATGGAAGATCAGATGAAAATAAAAGAGACAAGAAAGGATCTAAAATCAATCACAGATGTGTTTTATTGGTCTGTAGATTGATATAGTCCATTACAAAGTAGCCAAGAGGTAGAAACATAATGCAATTTTTGATGGAAGGCCTAAACCCCACAAATCCCTTTGCTAAGAGGAGAAGGGATCTTGCAAAACAAAGAATGTCCAACCCTTTACAATGAATCCTGCCCCTGTATTTATAGATTCAACCTGAAAGAAGAAAAGAGAGAGAAGTGGGAAAAGCAGGTTGAAGCTCAACCACCACTGTTAATGCCTCTGATGAAATCTCTCCCCAAATCCATCTTTTCTGCATCAATCCTTGGTTCAATGCTTTGAAGGAAGAGGAAACGACGAAACAGATCAAATCTAATTTGGTTGTTGAGCCAAGAAGATCCTGCATTGAAAGCCCAAAGACATTTCCTATGTTTTTCTTCACCTAACCTCCTCAAAATTAAATTTTCAGACCTCCATGGCATGGTGAGGCCGAGATCTTTCTGACGGCATTAGATTTGCAATATTTCGAGCCCTGAGTCGAAATATATGCCAATTCAAAGTTTGTATTGGGTTCGTACAGGAGGGCGGGAAAATAGCTTGAAAAATGGGTCCCCTTTTAAGATAACAAGGGGTAGAGAACCAAATTTTTTCCCAACGGTACGCTTTCCCCTGGGACACGCGGCAATCTGGCGCTCGTTTAGAAACCTTTTCTCTATTCACCCCTTGAATCAGTGCCATACTGACACTTGGAATTCTCCGCTTATACCTTTATACTTAGCCAATTTTGAAGCATTTTTTGTCCGTCTTTTGACTCTGTTTCCTCTTATGTGGGATCGTGGTCGATCCAATATTTGGCACGAGGGTGAAATATGGATAACAGTAACACAACAAACAAAACGGGGATATGAGACCAATAATGAAAGAATTTGGGGTATTGGCAACAAGTCACCTTGACAACTTATGTAATTGTATGTTGTTTGTTAATTTTTAGATGGTTTGTAGGTCCCCATTGGGGGATGGCCTCAAATGTGACCTTGGTAAATATGTTGTTTTCTTTTTGTTTTATTTAGTTTGTGAGTATTTGTATTATTTTAGTATTGTGAGTCACATTTATTATTGTTTGTTAAAGTTATCCATTTAAGTTGATTAAACTTGATTAATTAGTGTAATTTGGGATGTGACCAAAGGGAGTATTTAATGTGGGTAGGTGGTTCTTGGTTTGTGTTGGATTTGAAAGGATTATATTGCTTTTAAGTGTTGTGTACTCAACCTTGCATGTCAAATTTGTATTCGGGCTTAAGGGCCATTTTTGGAGGCTTGTGGGACAAGTTAACCTTGTCCCACACCTCTTAATTTTACCTACCAACTATCACTATGGGTTAAGGGGTAAAAAATAAACCCCATTATGTGATTGTAAGACAAAAAGGTGTTATATATTGCACTTTCTTACATATGTTTTTTATTTTGTTCTTTAGAGGTGTGGGTTTAAGTTTGAGTGTGTAAGAGGGTTGTCATTCCCTCAACCACCAATTTATTGTGCTTTTGAGATTGGGTTTGACGTTGTGATGTGGAGTGGAGGAGGGATGATGTGACATCCTACATGGAGCCACATCACCTCTCTCTCCTCTCTTTTCTATCTATTCATGTTTGTTTGATGATTTTTAGGTTACTTGTTTTATGGGGACTCTTACATTTTTGGGAGGAGCTTGCTTTTGGAGTGTTTGTTTTGGATCTTGGAGTTGGATTGTGTTTGCTTTGGACTTGGAAAGGCTTGGAGCTTGTGCTTGTGGATTGGATACTCTTACAATGTCAAGATAAGGACTACACCCATGTTTTCTTATTGCTATTTTTTTGTGCAAATGAATGTGATTGGATGATTGTTGCATGTTTGTGATTTTGGGAAATAGAATGCCCTTTAGATTGTGTAGGAGAAAATGGAAATGGGGATATTTTGGAGGGAGACATAAGAGTATTATTGGGTATTTTAGGAGGGAGTTGGGTTAGAGTCTCCCACCTTGTTGATAAGTGAAATTTGTGTTTATCTTGTTTATTTTATTTGAGGGGGCATAAGAGTTGAGGGAGGCATAAGAGTTGTTTTTCTTGGAGGGAGGCATACGAATCTTGTGGGTATGCGATTGAGTTTTTTGGAGGCTTTAAGGTGGGCACCCAAACCCTTGGGAGGCATAAGTAGATCCCCATGTTTCCTTTCTCTTTCTTGGCTTGAGAATTGAGCCTTTACGTTTGGGAACTTGTATGTTTGTTGTGATTTTTGGTATTGTGTTTATTGTATTGAAATCTTGCTTGAATGTTGATTGTGGAAGCCATATAAAGTTGCATTGGTTGTCTTATACCCCTTATTGTTTCGTTATTGGGGCTCAGGACCCAATGGGGAGGAAGACTTCTCCTTCTCATTAGATTATTGGTTAGGTGGAGAGTGTTGCCTACTCCCCTATTTTGTTGTGTTTGGATTTTGGAGAAGATGGTGGAGCTCAAGTGAAGATTTCGTCATAGTTGCACTTGAAGAAAATGAAGAGAGATCCCACTTTTATAATATTGTTGCCATGTTGTTTCCACTTAAAGTGGAAGGCTTGTAAACTTGCAATTTAAAAGAGAAGTTCTTGGATATTCCATTTATCAAATTTGTAATGTTAGCCACTTGGTTGTAAAATGAAAGTGGAGAGCTTGTAATTTATTCTTTTATATTTGTTGAAAAGAGGGACTATTATATTGTAAGGAATGAACCAACTTCTTGAGAAAAGTTGTATTGTTATCTAGTTATAGTTGTAACATTGTAATGGTTGGAAAGTAGGACTTGAAAGTTGTATTCGAATGGTAAATATATTTCTCTCAAAACTGAAAAATAAATTCATATTTGCTTGTGATTTCCTTTAGTGAAATGGTTGAGTTGGAATTAGAGAAGTTGCAAGTGACACTTAATTTTTATTTATTGCAATATATATCATTCTTGTTGTGAAAGAAAGAAAGTAGTTTCTTGTTTTATTGGAAAAAAAATAAGCGTATTGTAATGTTGGGAAAATATAACCAATCTCATATTAAATTTTAAGAGAAAAGGAAATACACATTTGGTGTTTAAATAATGAATATCTCCTCTTCATTAGTTGTATTGGGATTGGATAAGAAAAAAAACCTTTAGTTTCTCTATTTTCACCTATAAACGAATACATAGAATTTTTTAAGTCATATTACTTTTTTTTAATATGCAAATAAGATCTATTTGATCATTGAGATAAGATATTACAAAAATATCAATATTTATAATCGTACTTAATTTTATAAATTTATTTATAAATATATTGTAGATATATAATTATTTAAATTTAATAAAACTATTATATTATATAAAATTTCAATATTAATATTAATAAATTAAATTAAACAAATATTATAAATTATAGTAATAATAAAATATGGGGGGGACCCCCCCCCCTCATTCATTAATAAAAAAATTATATTGTGGGGAAGGGGGAGGGCCGAGCGCCCCCTCTCCCCGTCCACCTTCCTCCCAAACCATTAAACCCTCTTTAAAAAAATGCAGCCAACTCTACTTATTGTGGCCTGTATAATCATTAAAACCCGCGGCCTTTTTAATTCGAATCACTTTGTTTTCTTTATATGTGGCTACCTTTTTTTAAATGTGTGTGTGTGTTTGTTCAGAATTTCATATTTGTATAAAATATTTATAAAATACACACACACACACACACACACACACATATATATCCCTAAATTATTTGTGTATATACACCATTTAAAATTATATCTAAAATGGGGCAAAAATGCCCATACCTAAATTGGGCAAATACAAATATATTGTGAAATAACAAATAACAATATAAACAAACCCTAGAAGAGGGTTACAAATGGAATAAACAATAAAAATGTGTATCCATCATTGAGCTTGAGTATACTTCCATGGCCTCCACCTTCCTTCTTCTCCCAAACCTGCAAAATGAAAATGTGAAAATAAGCCAAAAGAAATGAATAAGAGCATTTCATAAGGATGTTTAGGGTTGGTTGAATACCTAGATCAAAGGGCTCTAAGTGAATCCATCTAATGGTTGTGATTCAACGCTACAAAATTTAGGTGAGGATTTTGGTGGGAATATGATTTTAAATAAAATGTATGTGTAACTTGTGAATGGGGCCAAACTTAAAGGGTGTTAGGAGGTAAGATTAAAATGTGACCTTATTGTTTTAGTTTAGTGACTTTTTTGTACGATTGCAATTACTCTAACAAATGTGTATGCAAATGTGGAACGTTGCACAAGGCAAGCAAACTATTTGATATTATGTATTTAGAAATAAACATGGGTTTTGTGAAAGCATAAACAAGCAAAAATTTATGATCTTGACCTGTATTTGTAAATGTAATGGGTCAATTTGTCTATGAGAGGAAACCTCTACTTGTTGTTACGTCGTTGTTTGAAAAAAGAAGATTGGGGATCGGAGGGCATCTCATTGTTTCTTTGGAGTACGTGAGCATTGGAAAAGAAACAAGGGATCCTGAAGAAGAAATTCAAGAACTATACAGGCATGATAGACTCCCCCTTTAGAATAATATGCTCTATTTTAATGCCTTCATGAAAGGAACGTTGTTTTCTCTTGATAAAAGTAGTGTTAATGGTTTTGGTATTTGTATATTTGATTTGAAGCTTAGAAATGTGTGTTTTCTTCATTCTTCCACCTGGACTTCTTTAAATGACTACAAAGTTATAGTATAACTTAAAGGGTTCTAGGCGTTTCTTAAATGGACAAATATCTTGTTAAGTTTTAAACCGATATTCTTGCCGAATGACTGTAACGTGATTACTATAGGAATATATCCATGAGCCGGTTTGTATTTGTTTGCTTAAACAAAATTGAACCTGGAAACTTGTTAAATGGTTCAAAGTAGGGTTGGAGTATTTTTTTCTACCTCCTTAGTTTCTTAAACCCTAAACATGTAGTGGGTATTTTTTTGTTATCCTACTATGAACAATTGCCTTAAGCATATGGACATCGAATCGATTTGATCTATGTCAGTTGTATATTACTAATGTTATACTTGGTTTAAACAACTTTACCCAAGCTATGTATAAACCCTTAAATGGTAATGAATTTATTCATTTACAAGTCCTCACCCATCGTAAATCAAACTGGGTATTTGTATTCTTCTAATATATGCAAATGTGTATGAGGTCTATTTATAAATGATTTACGATGATTTTACTCCTTAGTGTGGTAGATCTTAACTTTTGCAACTATTGTCGAATCCTTTGGTTATCGATTATGCTCCATTTTGGGGTTTGTGGTATGTCGACTTGGTCTATAGTCGCACTTTGGAATAGATACTAGTTGGAAGTAGGTTGTAACTTCAGTCTTGACTTCCCTTAACTGTTGTATAATGTTTAGATGCTTCATAACCTTCTTGACTAGTTTCAGTGATGTATCGAGCCTTAGGCTCATACAAATCTATATGGGTATCTAGTAACTGTTTCATGGTTTTCTTGTTGATTAATGAATTGATTCAACATTGAATCGATGTTAGTTTTGGTAATGGTTGAACCTGGTGATGGAAGTTGATTAATTTATATGTCATATAAAAAAAACCTTTCTTTAGGCAGTTAAAATTGTATGATAGACTTTGTTCCCTACTACAATTACGTTCTTTCAGTTTCGATGGTATTCTTAGATTCGTAAATCTTAAGAAGTTATGAACTTATGTTCATCTAATTTGAAACTATGCTTAGAGCTCACCTTGGGCCTTACCCTACAATTGATCATCGATCGAAAGTATATACATCTTTGATACCAAATGTAATGCCCACATTTGACACATACAAATACAATAGTAACAATACCGAAATAAAAATTTATTTACTCACGTTGTAGTTCACACAACACTATAGAGGATCACTTAAGCCAATGCACAACAAATGATCTGCTTGCACAAACACTAACCCATATAGGAAATATGTCTCCTCTTAACACACATCTAATACTTAATTGTCCAGGAATCCAAACCTGGTGGTGTGTGAAATCATACTCGTTAGTACCTTGGTGACTAAACAATTAAGTGAAGTAGATGAGATACATGGTTAGTTGTCATAACGTAAAACAAAATAGATTGACCGTAGAACTTAAATGCTTATATGAAAAGAACACATAAACTACATACTCTTAAATCAATGAACTTCCTTTACTTCATGAGAACCTTCCTTGTTGTAACTAAGATAAATGGAAAATACAATCGAACATGTAACTTATAAAATGAATCCTTGGAACAAACACTAAAAGGTTCATGTATGTACATATGCTTATACCAACAACTAGGTTACAACATTCTGGTGTGATGAGGGGAATAAGCAAAATTAGATGGGATTACTACAAGTGAAATGTTAAATAAAGTAAATATAATGGAGTCTAGTTATAAAATAATTGATAAGTGATTTCCAACCAAATAAGGTCAATAAGGAAACATGAATGTAATAAATATGTAAACCAGGAAAGTGTTGTCATGGATAGTGCCCATACGGGATTCATAATGTAGTTGAATCATTATTTTGTGTATTGTCATAAAAAGATTGGCCTTGATGTGTGTCACGTGTTTTCATATTGCCTATGTGGGTTAGTGTTCGTACAAGCAGATCATTTGTTGTGTGTTGGCATAGGTGATCCCCTCTAGTGTCGTGTGAACTACAATGTGAATCAAAAAAAAAAAATTGGTATTGTTCATTTTGTATTTGTGTGTGTCAAATGTGCGCGTTACAGATTCTTCTTAGGGCATTCCATCAAGGTGCTTAAAATTTTTCTGCAACTTGTGTCATTAATCTACAAAATCAAATTCAATAATAAAAATGAAGTCATAGTTTAAAACGGATTGCTTAACATTGATTGTTGAAGTAGCATAGTAGATATGTAACAGAAGATAACAAATTGCATATTTGCAAGTTCCACATGTATAACATTCACTATAGTGTCCACGTTCTTTGAATACCTAGCATGAGTTACAAGAGTCGCTCCAGGTTCACCCTAATTGAAATGGAGTGGGTTTTAACAACCTTAGTCACCGACCTCATAAAGCTAAGGGTTTTTCTAGATGGGGTAGGGTTCCATAACGAAATTATCACACATGTGCTTGCAGAAGCTGTAGATAGTTCTTCTAGATTTAGCACCATGTTGGATGATACCATAATAAAACAAATGGGGAACAAACACCAAAATTTACAAAGATTGTCTCTAGCACAAAGAATTTTATCAAATCGGTCAAATTGGTCGGTGCTTCAGTCGATAAGAGCACGGTCACGTCAGTGACCAGCTTTATGGAAAAGTGGGTGCCAGCCATGCGCAGTACTACCAACTCATAGACCCCGCACATGCAGTGAAAAACTGGGCTAGTTGCGCGCTCGAGGCTTCTTGGAGTCCGTGTTGACAAGCATTCCAGCAGCATCGACTGCTGCCTAGGCTTGCCTCGGGCTCTCCTACGGCTCTGTACTTGCTGACAGAAAACTGTCACTTCAATTTCAAAATCTCCAATCAAATTTTAACACCTCTTAAACTTTTTGTGTTTGGCCTCGGCATATTTTGCGTTCCTTATGACCTACCCAATAATAAGGCATATCTGTCACATCCACTGCAATCTACGCAGTAACGTAAGGACAAGTGGCAGATTTTTAAAATGAGCTTCAGTTCAGAAAACGTTTTCATGTGCGCAACCCTGGGCATTTAGCCCATTGACGTCATCAGATGGTGCGCATCACTTACGCCTTTTTATGGTCATGTGTCGGGATCTTCATACACCTCGGGTTCGAGGTGAGTAAAGCGTACGTACGTCCTATTTTTACATGTATTTTGGTTGGAGATGAGTTTTAATTCAATGCATTCCACAATATTTTTAGTTAGTAGGTTTGGTTTGGGTAATATGTAAACATAGTAGATTACGATTTTATATTAATAGGAATAATGTTATAATGGTAGTTTTTTTTCTCAATAATAGTTGTAGGCCGTTTTTTTTAAGGGGGGAATTTTAGGAAAGTGTAAACAATGTCAAGCTGAAAAATTAAAAAATTGTAAAAAATTTTAAGTGGTTTATATAAAAATGTGACACACACATACAAATTAATTATATAAATATCTATAAAAATTATTGGAGTTACGACCACTTGAAAGAACTAAACCGTCAGCGATTTGATGGACACAAATAGTTAAGGAATATCTATATTGAATGCCCTTCAAAACAAATCTAAACTGTATCTTAAGAGCATGGTCCCATGGAAGGGGGGCTCCATAAATATCTCAGTGGATGTTGCTAATAAAATTTAGGAGCATTTTAGCAGTTGTAAGGTACCATGATTTTTTATTAGTTTCCTGAACAATACCCTCCGAGATATTATAGGATCCCATTGGATTTTTATGGTTATATCATATTTCCCTCTACAAATCACCAAAAAGTAATGGCAGGAATGTATATTAAATCCTATCAACCCTAAATTGTAGGGGGAAACTCCCGATCCCCTCCAACCACCTCTTAAGTTTAGGGGGCTAAAAAAGTGGAGCTCCTATTTTTAGGCCTAGATTATATTATTTCCTGTAGCCAGCTTTAAAAATAAGCATGGGACCTTCTATTGCAAGAAAATAGGAGCCCAAGCCCCCTCCATGAGACCATGCCCTAACTCTGTAGTCCTAAATTTTTTACATTAAACTTGTTTTATTAAGAAAATATTGACAAGCTTAGATCTTTGTTGACTCCTTCAACATTCAACTTTCTAGATCTAGGCCCTACCTCGGGCTTTCCACAGTCTAGAACAAGGCCTTAAGTCGATGGCATTCGCATAGCAACTCTCCTTACGCCTCAAGTGACATCATTTGGTGTTTAACTAGACGCAACACAATCAATCCTTTTGCTCCAAAGCCATACTCGCCCTCTGCTCAACAATCACAACAGTCGGTGGTCAAATACATAAAAAGCTCGAAAGCTCCTTCAAAGAGGTGAAAGGTATGAAAAGTGTTCTTTTAATTTAATGGAAACAAACCCGTAGATTTTAACTTTAAATGCAACTTCCACCTCCATTAACAATAATCTATATGGTTGGCTTGGTTAGTGAAGCATTGTGTTGGAGGATTATATATCAAGCCCCACCCACTACAAATTAGTTAGAATTCTTAATTACACAATCATTCTTTGTAAATCGGAATAGATGGTGTTGATTCATTTGAATGTCATTGTACCCTAATGATCGTTATTTGAGTTTCGAACACGGGATGTATTGATAGTTTATTTTTTAATTTTTGCACCTTTAAGTGTAAAGTACACTTACGTGAATAATGTGAACTCGATTATCAATGATTGTTCACACGTCGTCTGTTTCCTTGCATTTATTCAAGCTTATAATTATAAAGTATGGTTATACCTTGCTCACAGAAACAAGCATTTCAATTGGGTTTTTAATTGGAAATTTGTTGGATTTTTCCGATTATTTATTGTCTCTTTTAAGCATAAATTGCACTCACATGAATAATGCGACTGAGATTGATTCAATAAATTGTAACATTAGTAACATAAATTATTTAAGTGCTACAATTTAAACCATGGAAAAGGTGTAGAACATGTTGGTATTTATTTCTCACTGTTTTATTTACAACTTTCCAATAATGTCTACGTCTTATCTAAAAAATCAAACATTGTCTCTCTTAGAGCTTGCCATGTGTTTGAAAGGATCGGACCGTGCGGTGCACATTGAGCCTAAGAAACAAGCATTTTGATTAGGTTTCAAATAGTCGAGTTGTACCAAGAGATGACATATACTTGCCACTCATATGACTAATCACTGGAGGGGTTCAATTATTAATGTTTCTTTGTGAATTGTCTATTTACTCAAGATTAGAACTAAAAAAATCGACTACAAAGTTTTAATGGAAAGAGCAATGTGGATGGGTTTTGACCTATTAACATATTGAGTTTTCGGCATTTTTTTATTCTCGACACTTTAGGCTCAAATTGCACTCACGTGATTAATGGGGTCTCAATATACAACATTCGCACACCATACATGTTTGGCCTACCATTGCAGGAACTCAATTATTGATGACTATTCGTGCATCTCCTATTTCATGACAATTACACCATCTTTAAATTAAAAACGGAAGCTACAAAGTGCTCCAACAAGCAATCATTTCAGTTGGGTCTCGAACATGTAACCTTATCAAATTTTCCCATTTTGTAGTTTGTCCTCTTCAAAAGCATATTGTACTGTTGTGAACAATACGTGCAAGATAAAGACCATACACTGGAACATGGTGTCGTCCCTCTCCATCAAACCCCCAATTGATCTCCCCTCATCCTTTCCCTCTATTTCACTTCCTCATTTTTTCATTCTTCACTCCATCCCCTATGGGGTTTCCATTGTACACTTCACGTACGATTGCTAGTATATATACATTAGACATGACTCAATATTTTCAACAGATATTTCTTTGACATTTGCTCCAATGCATTTGATCTAGACTATGCTTCGTGGATCTTATGTCAGTTGCATTCATATCGAAAGGAGTCCCCTCACTACGAATATGCATGTGATGCATCGACATGCACATAGGGTTTGATTTTATTATTTCTGCATTGGACATGACTCAATATTTTCAATGGATTTTTCTTCGACATTGGCTCCAATGTATTTGATGTAGAATCTGCTTCGCATTCCCTGCATCCACATCAACGACTGAACCGTATTCATCTCACTATGAACCCCTACCAAGCTCCTAGATTTCTTCATTGGCAAGCCCTACCTTGCCTCCTCTCGACAATGGAGATCGAATGCAGACCCTGTAACACAATGAACTCTCTTAGCATTTGTCTCGACGAGTTTACACTTCATCCCACCTCGGCTTTAGTGCATCCACACAATCCACGGGTTTTTTGGATTCAACTCAGTGATGCAAACGTTTTTTGTGTTTTTACCCAAAGACTACCTTAGTGCAGTGAGTTAGCTGACTCTTTGCCCCTCACCACAACTTAGGTCTCAAACCCTAAATTGCCTCCTTGAGCTCAAGCCCCAATAAGTGGGTAAATTTTTATGTTTACATCGAAGGCATGTGAGGTCTGAGCAATTAAATTCAATAACATAATAAATAATTAAATACAACATTAAACAATGGAAACAACATTATAAACTTGTGAAGTAAATGAAATTACACAAAGACAAGATTTACGTGGAAAACTACCGAGGGGTAAAATCCACACCAAAAACACGATAAGATTTCCATTATTCGAGAAACATACATTACAATCCAGTCATCACAAAACTCCTCACTTCTCTCCCTCGTAGTTCACCACACGTGAATTATTACAATGATTCATCAACCATTTGACCCCACGGGTCATATTTAAATCATATGATTGGGTGTCTTCTCACGAAGCACCCCACTTAATTATATTGGTTTAATTAATAACCCAATTGACCATAAACTTAAAGTTTATATTAAATAAATTAAAATATATAATATTCTTATTTATTTAATTATAAACTAAAGTTTATATACCTAGAACACTTAATATTAAATGTTCTAACAAGGCGTGTTCCAAATTAGAATCATGTTATTTTGGATAAAACTTGCCAATTTTGACAAATGAGTCAAAATATGTGTCAACAACATTATTTTTTACTGTGACAAGCATCAATCTTTGTTTTGAGGGTCCTCTGAGCTTGGTATTATATTGCATCAAGAATCCCCTATTGAGTATTGTGATTCTTACTTTCTTGCATCTAGAATCTCCTCACACCACCGACGAGATCACCCAAGCTTGCATCTTCTTTCTACTCACCCATAGTTTCACTTTGCATGTGGTAGTCAAACATTACATTGGTCAACTCTCCAAATGACAAGATGATGTAGGCTTGACATCCCCATGCATCAACATATGGGTTGGCATCTCTTCCAACTATCCTCTACTAACATCTATGCATTCAAATTTGTTGACTCATCAATAGATTATAGTCTTCACACCGATCAACCGAATTGCAATCATCCAACAAATCAACCAAATTATAATATTCAGACTGAAACGTTCCATTTTTAACCAAGACATGCATGCAAAAAATGTTTTTCCTCTTTTGTCAATGCCTATAAAACATTGAATATGCTAAGGCATTTCCAAATGTGTGTCTTGGTAGTCATGTCTGGTACGCATCAAGGAAATGATCAGATGTTTTACTCCCTCTAATTTAACTTCTTCGACACATCCCCTTCAACATTTTCATCACACATTTCACATGTAATTGCTAGTATAACCTATGCTAAGATTTTTGAAAGGCTTAAAGGCTTTGAATACCTCCGAACAAAGGACAAAGTTATCAACTTCTTGAAGTTTTAATCATCAATTTGAGTGAGGTTTAGAAGATTTGTATGTTTCCACTACCAGCCTAACAAAACCTTGATCACATGCTCTCGACATACCATGCCATATTGTATACCAATACTTTCTATGAAGTTATTCATTTATGTTTCTCAAACCTTTCACAAACTAAAAGCTTAACTACCCATTATGATCCCTACATACACTTATCTTCCGAGTCTCGAATTTCCTTACAAGGTTCCATCAATGTTAAGCTTGAAAACCCCATTCAAATGGAGTCCATTTTCCATTTCTATTCCTCTATCACCTACCCCCCTTCCTCGCCCTACCCCGCCCAGAAAGCTTGTATCAAGACTTATCTTTAACAAGTGTAGGGTAGCATTTGAGTCTTAATTTGCCAACTTAAAAATTTAAGAAATTAAAAAATATATTAAATAGAGTTCAACTTATACAGACATATAATATACCTTTGTATAAGGTTAAAAGGCTCTTAACATAAAAAAAAAAAATCAATAAAAGATATGTATAACTTCTTGAAATGTAAGATCAGAGATATAATGAACCTTAACGTTTTACCCACTTCTTACGATTCACAACATTAAAATTTATTTTGATTTGGCATTCCCTTATAACACAACATAACTAACCAAAAAATGTTGACGAGCAAGCTTAAGAGTAGGAAAATATGATCTCAGAGAAATTCATATATCTCAATTAAAGGATCCCTGACCCAGAAAGCACACTTCAATCCGCCTCTTTATGTTGCTAATTTGGAATTAAAAGAAATTTAAAAAGTTCAAAATAATAGTAATTTAATGAAATATTGGAAGTTTAAAACTTTTGAACATTAATATAATAATATACTAGCTTTCCAAATTTCAAGCTCGCATTAGAAATTATTAGAACTTGCTCGTGTATATATTCAATGCTTCAAAGTCTAAGCAAGGACTTCATGATGTTTTTCTCACATTTTATAGTTCGAAAGTTCTAATGTCTGCCCAAAACAAATTGTATACATCATATTCGAGTACATATTTAGAGCCTTTTACACTGTATGTTGGACCAGGCCCTTTGGTTGCAAGGAGGCAGAGTATGATCAAAAAAATTATGGTTATGGTTCATTGAAACAAGTTTCAATCACTAGCGATTATAATTACATAAGAATTACGGAAGTTGATTATTTCAAAGGCTTTCCAAGAACAATAAATACTAACAGGTTTCATCCATTTTCCTCACTTGATAAAGTTCTTGAGTGTGGATTGCAGCAAGAGGCAAACTCCTAGACTGAGGAGGTCCTGATGGCAGTGGAATTTTTGAGGATATGAGACAGTGTTACCTGGGACGGGGGGACGGGGGGACGGCGGGACGGCAAAAAAATTCTAAATTTTGGGGACGGCGGGGGGACGGCTGATTAAAAAATATATAAATATTTAAAATAAAAAGATATGGTGACTAAATTATATAAATAAGCTGAAATAAAACCATTTGAGATTTAAATAAGGTGAAACTTGAACTCATAAACATCAAATACACTATAAAGTCTAATATCAATATGTTAATGTCATAAATTGAAAATTCATAATACATATTTGAATTTTGATTCTTGAATATGAGACAAGCTGAAATTTGAAATTTCATATAACCATTCTAAAATACGATTGATCAAGTGACAATAGCTAATATTCATATCATTAATCTCATAGCCAAATACACCAACAATTGTCTATTGTCAATATTACAAAAAAAGAGGACAACTACAAGTACCAGCCTAAAACTCAGAATCTCCATCTGAAGCAATATCCATGAACTCCTCCTCACTGGTACTAGTATCCTCGTCCTCAAAGGTAAGCCCAATCAATCCTCGCTGCACAGTGTTGTCCTCTTCAACCTGCCTCGGCTCCTCGGGATCTACATCCCACCGTAATGCTGGAGTCTGTGTGTACAGCTACAAGCTTCTCCGCTCTCGCAGAGGTAAGCCTATTCCTCTTAACAGAGTGTATCCAACCATATGTAGACCAATTCCTCTCAGAGGCAAAGGAGGCAAATTGCTAGTGTTCATAGCGTTCTTGGATGCCCATACAGTCGCCATCAAGTCACCGGTTTGTCATGTTCCAATGTTACCCGGTCCATCTTCGCTGAAGTTTTGTAGCCATCAAGTTTAGTGAAGTTGAGGCACTCCAACCTAATCTGTGAAGCCTCCTCTAGACTACACATTTTTTTAAAGGCCTTCATAAGGCCCTTCTTCACCTCATCGTCATCCAAAAAGATAACTCTACCTGGCCTCTCCACATATCATTTGGGATTCAGTGGATATGCAACTATATGAAGTGGGTTGTTAAACTTCTCACATTTATGTTGAATGATGGGCTGAATATGTTCATGGTAGAACTCCAAAGTGGGATCCCTTGCCTAAATAACTACCTTCATTTGCCCAAGCATGTTGTTAATGCTCTTATATATTTCACCAAGATTGGGGCTGATAGAATCCTCGTATTTGATGACGTTAAATATTGGAGTTATAATTGATGTGATGTATTTCACATCAACCCAAAATGTTTCTCTCACCACCACTTCCGTCACTCTCTTCTCTTGCTCTGTCTTAGACTCATGCCACCTAATCCAATCCCGTGTCATAATCATAACTCGTAGAGGCTCCTGTAAGTCAAGCATCCTATCTAATAAAATAAAATTGTGTGCAAAGCGGGTGTCAATTGGTTTGAGGAATTCCTTCTTTGAAAAGCTTTGAAAAAGTGCCAACGATGTGTGGTGATTACATATGAACTTCTGCACGTCCCTGGCCTCATTCGCTATCTTGCTGACTCACTGAATCTTCCTTATCTATTTTAGTGCATTGTTCATGACATGCACACAACACGAGGTCTAATAAATATGATTGTAGGCATGCTTAACTAGCTTTCTTGCTGCTTTGCACACATAAGCTGCATCTGTGATGCCTTGTTCAACATTTAAAGGTCCAACCTCCTCAATGGCATCCTTCAAAATCTGAAATTAGAACTCAACATGTATGTACTTCTTAAAACAATCAATTGCTCTCAATAAATACTATCCATCCTTTCAAGAGATAGTGATATTGATTAGTGGACAATGTTTAATATTGGTCCACCCACCCAGGATAATGTTGCATCCATGTGACACCAATGTGACCTTCATCTCCTCCATCAACAGATTAACCTTTGGAATAGTTTCTATCCAAGATTGTTGCCCTAAGTTTGGTGTCTCTAAGAGGCACATAATGTGTACGTGCTTTTGCCACCTTGGCCATAGCCTCCTTGGAATAAGGAAAGCGAGCGACATGAAATGGAATCCCAACAACATAAATTTTTTCCTAATAGCATCATTTGCCTCTTCCCTTGCCTTTGAATCAAACATGTCAATAACTGAATTTGGGGCTGCCCCCACGGCCTTTCTCTTCCCTCTGGTTTCCACTTCTGACACTTCAAAACTAGAACCAGCCAGAGTATTAGTAAGTTTGTCAGTCCTATGAGTGCTCAATGGAGTAGTAGCCGTAGAACCACGAACTTCTGGCACATTGCCCGTGGTATTTCCATGGAAGATTCTCACCATCTCAGCTCTCTGCTCTAGTGAAAGACCCTTACAAGTGCCAACCCCCCTTCCTGTAAGATGCAACAAGTGTGCATTGGTCCTAGTGATACTACCATGCCAAGTCAGTGCACATATGTTGCACTTCCATACTTTGCTCCCCCCTCCAGACTTGGGGTTATCAATTATTTGGGCAAATTGTTGCAATGGCTTCTTTTTATCAAATGGTCCAATGGCAAATTTGGACAACATTTGAGATGGGCAATTGGTAGCACTACCAGCTGAACTACCAGTCGCTGTTGCCACTACATTTTGTGCCCCTTCTTCACTCTCCCCCATTGTGGCATCACCAACTCTTCCACGGCCACCTATCTCAACTTCCCGTTCAACCCTCTCCTGCTCTGATTCATGCTCTGATTCATGCTCATACTCAGTCTCAGTAGAAGAACTCATGGTGATGATTGTTGCAATGAATTAAAAACAACCATAACTATATGATTGATTGATTATGTAATGAATTAATTTTAAAAAAAACGCAGCCATTTAAAATTTAAAATTTTAAATTTTACAACCAAACCCTAGCCTCTAGGGCCTATGCAAGATGCATTTTTTTAAATCCCACAAACTAGATGCATGATTGCATTATGAATGTAGATGCAAATGCTAAAAAACAACCCCTAAAAAATGCAAAAATAATCTAAATTTTAAACTAGAAATAAAAATGTAATTAAAAAAAAAATGTAACCATTTACATTGTAGTTTGTATAACCAAACCCTATGCAATTGCAATATGCATTTTTAAAAATCCTACAAACTATATGGCATTGGCATATGCATGATTACATTGTGAATGTAGATGCAAATGCTAAAAAACAGCCCCTAACAAATGCAAATATAATCTAGATTCTAATTTTTTTTTTAAAAAAACTTTAACATGTATTGTAAGCAAATAAAATTATAAATACCTCTTGCTCCCTCTTGCTCTTCCTCTTGCCCTTGCTCTCACTCTTGCTCTTCTTCTTGCTCTTGCTCTTGCTCTCACTCTTGCTCTTGCTCTTGCTCTTGCTTGGTGTGAATATGAAATGAGCCCATATTGTTAATTTATAACATAAAATAGCACTTTTAAGGTTAGGGTTAGGTTAGGGATGTCACTTTTATGTTATTAGACATATACAATAAAAAAAAAGAGTGTTTTAATGTCTAAAAAGTATGTTTTTTTTTTTAAAAACACGCAGAAGCCGCGGGGGACGGCGGGGACGTCCAGACGTCCCCGCCGTCCCCCAGCCGTCCCCAACGTCCCCGGGACGTTTTCCTCCTTCCCCAGCCGTCCCCAGGGCGTTTCGCCCACTCCCGCCAAAAAAGGAAACGTGGGGGAAACGTTTCCCCCACGTCCCCGCGTCCCCAGGGCGTCCGGGACGTCCCGGACGTGTAGAAAAGGGGGGGGACGCGTCCCCGCGTAACACTGACCTTTTTGAAAACCACATATCAGCATAATTCTTAAATTACAAGAGTGCCTATTCTTAAACAACGGAGAATATTCATATATTGTTTATCAAATTCCTAAGACAAAATGTGGAGCTTCGCTTATACACTGGTGATTCCTCCAATCTTGTCCTATAGATTGCCCAATATCTCTGATGTTCACGGCCTTGTGAGGCATATTAGATCTTGGCAAGAATATCCTAGTTCTTTTTTACACATAAGAGTTTTAACCATTACAAGATACCTTGTAAACCGAATAATCTTCAGTATAGAAGGTATACACAGAAAGCGACTAGTCACAAATATTCGAGCCAATCGAGCCCTGTAAACCTCTTTGTGACTAGAAATTGTTATTTGGGGATTACCTAGCCCCATATGAGTCCCTTATGCAAACAATGACTTGATATGTTCTCACAGGGACACATTTTTTTTCAATCAAGGACTCAATCTAGGCCAATTTAGCCCCATATCAAATTGTATAGGGGAGGGGCCAATATGTGAACAAGGTCCAATAGTTGACATGGCTATTGATCACACAATACCCAATAGTTGTCATAGTACTGTGTAGTAGTTATTTATTTTAGACATAATAAGGTTATGCACTAGAAGATAGCCAATGCACATCATGACATGTAAGTCATTTCCTCTCACAACCATGTACTAAGTACAAAAAGCCTCAATGTTTAAGCATTCCTGCAAAGCTGTATTCAAGTATTGGTTTGCTCGAGACCATGGTTGTAGTGTACCACTCAAATTTATTATTTTAAATCATATTTCTTCAAGATCCCCGGTTCTCCAGCTCCAGATGATGACTCGCTTTCAAAGAAAAAATTCTTCAGCTAACACAAATCTAAAGCTAGCATATTAGTGAAAAAATCCACAATCCTGATATAATAAACAATTAGATTTTAGTGGACCCATTATATCTCTAAGGTGTACCACTCACTAGCCCCTCATCCCCTAGTCCACATACTTAGTTATCACTAATAGAACTGACTTTGCCTTGGTAGCTAGGTCAACATCATTGTTTGTTATAATTGGGAAATCAACCTAGTATATGTCTATGGATCAAGCATAAGATACAGGTTGTAGCAGTTATCCTTATGATTTTTACTTTTCAAATCAATAAAAATTTGCAGACCATTAGAAGTCTGGTGAAACTTAAATTGACCTATCTTGGCACATTGTACTATATCTAATGTATGTTATTTTTATCAGATTAGTTAGCTGTAGTTTTTCTAATGTATTGCTGTTTTTCTGCAATTTCTTTAGTTTTAGTCACTTCTCAGTGTTGCTGTAGTTTTTTCTTTTGTCATTTGCTTGCATGCAATCAATGATTCTTTAAGAAATTACTTCGATCCATAAGCACAAATTATTAAAGCTTGACTATATTTGAGATTAGATATTTGTAAGTCCTTTTCATCTTAATCTATCTAGATACTTATGTATAGTATTTTCAGTAAATTAACTCAATTACAACTTAGATTAGGCGGCGATATTCTTTGGCTCTTCAAGATTTGACTTCCGCTTACCCCGTCAAAGATATTGGATTAAATGTTGAGATGCAATTAGGCATTTTTGGCAAGTAACTATATGATTGCCAACTTGGATTTACATAGCCAGCTAGTCTTTCCATGATTATATCATTAGTAGATCAAACTACATTTTAAATTAATTATGTTTGTTATTTTAACTTGTTTGCTAAGTTAAATGTCATTAGATCTCTTAGTTCAATAGGTTAACTTCAAATTCATCGATTGATTTTTCCGAAATTCCTTTAGGCGGGGCCGAGATATGGGGGACTCGATTGCAAAAATCTTAATTAGTCATTTAGCTTGAGTATTTAACTTGAGAGTCATAATTACTCCGAGTTAGTTCACTCATGGATGCAATTTGGGGTTGTTAAACCCTGTGAACCTAATTGCAATTGTACAATGTGATATCAATTGTGACTATTTAATGTCAATTTGGGCTCAATTGGCCCCAAT
Source organism: Taxus chinensis (assembly GCA_019776745.2). NCBI lineage: Eukaryota > Viridiplantae > Streptophyta > Pinopsida > Cupressales > Taxaceae > Taxus > Taxus chinensis. The sequence continues at coordinate 43,168,386 of CM034153.1, read as the reverse complement.
TGTGTGCCATATTGAACCAATCAAGTAATTGGCTCAATATGATACACAATTGGGGCCAGCCGAGTCCCATATAACAATTGACATTGGATGGCCACAATTGGTTGCACAGGGCTTGGTTGGCCTAATATGGTAATATAGGATAGTCAATGCATTTTATACAGATTTTGCCCTAGCAAAAGTTGCTGGCGTCAACAAAAGATAAACTAGCAAATATATCTTAAATACATTTACTTGAATTTTTTTGAGAGAGATCAAGCTCAAGGTGTCTATTTTAGATTTGCCAGATATCATATGGATTATTAACTCCATTATATTTTGGAGGAATTTCCCTGTGACTAGAGAAATACATTGGAGAGGAGATTTAGGGTACTTCACTATGTGGGGCTCAAAAAATTGTTAAAAAAGGGGCTCTAAAGTCTACCCTATGGCCAATATGTTAAAATTTTTCGATCAATTTCTCCAAGTAAGAAGTTTTTTTTCTAAATGGTAGTGAAATGGATGGATAAGGTCAGAACCATGCTGTCACAATTAAAAGCACATCGATTTTAAGTCATAGATTTAATTGTTAGCATTGCAAAAGGTCCATTATAGTCCACACACCATGTGATCCTTGACTTCACATCATGCCTGGATGCCTGCTACAACAGTTAGATTGAGAAAAGATGATTTATGTAGACACCTACCATTTTTGGGGGACTAGTTCCTAATTTGTTACAGTGAATTCCCAGAAACCATTGGCATTTTCCAGGTGCTAAAAGAAGTGCTGTTTATTGAGTATTGGTCCACATTAGGTTCTTCTTGGTATGTGTTCCTCATTTTTAGTTGTCCTTTGACACGTTTCATTCTATTCTTTCCTTCTATCTCTATTTTATCTCTCTTCTCACAATTTTTCTCTCCTCTCAGGTTGTTTTATCTCCCTTCCTTTTATTTTCACATATTTTTGGTGCAAAGTTCCAGCTGCCATGAGAGCCACTGCACCATATGGTCAACATAATGTCGACGGATTGCGTTTTCTTTGAAGTCCGCATTGCTGGTACACTTGTCATGTTCCGTGTGGCTTAACTTTACAGGTTGTCGGATTTTAAAAATCGTTGTATGGCAGAATGCACACTGAAAGGGTCCTCATTAAAATTCAAAGTCTATAAATACAAAGGTTCATCAATGCGTTTAAGACAAGACTTGTGAAAACTAAGAGATTGTTGATTTGAGTGATAGAGAATCATTCTATGCCAAAAGCAATTACAAGAATTTGGAGCAGCATTCAAACCTTTTAAGGAATTTTAAATAGTATCTAGAATTTACTTGCCTATGTCATTGATGCTCAGACCATTGAAAGTGACTAAGGGTTGATGTCTTACTTCCTTTACAGAGAAATTAAATTAAAAAAAACCGAAAGAATAGGTGGACAAGTGTCTTGCTGTCATATTCAATTTGACTGTGTTCTTTAATGAGCTTGCAGTTTCATTAACTGCGTATCTTTGACATAGATTTTTTTCTACATTCTTCCACCGCCCCTTTTTATGAAGCCTCATGCCTTCCATTTTAATCCTTGCATTATACTGACCGGACTTTCGGGTCTCTGAACACATTGATATCTCATCTTCATGTAATAGCTTCATTCCTGATCCCTAATCTTTGATTTTTGTTTCAGATATTTTCATCTGAGCTCTAAATCTTCTTCTTCTTGTTATTTTTTCCTGTGACCAAAGGTATAAAATTTACCTCATAAAACTCGATGTTTTTGTTTTAACCAATCTCATTTGAAAAATTTAATCTTTCTCAAAATGTAGACATAAATTTAATCAAGCAAAAAAAGTATTCATTCATTTGTTACCATGGATTCCTTTGGAAATGTTAAAAAAAAGCATGATTAATATTATATGCATGGTTACCTAAGACTCCGGGACGGCAGGACGTAGGAACGGAATTTTTGGGCCGGGCATGGGAACGACTAATAAAAAATATATATAATTTATTAATTTACAAATATAACATGAATAATTCAATAAACTAAGACTTAAAATTTAAAGTTTAAAGAATGAAACCATTAATGATTTATCCACTTATTCATCACATAAGCCAAGGCCCAAAATCTACTTTGAAGAAGGCATTGCTGGAAAGTGTCAAATTCCGGTGGCTTAACTTTACAGGTTGCCGAATTTTAGATATTTTTGTAAGTCCTAGATATTTACTATTGTAGATATTCATCTTTGACTCCACATCCTTTAAATGACATTTTAGACTTGGCAATAACCATTCTTTGGTGCCCTTGCTTTTGGGAGTGGCCGGCCTGAGACCATCATGAGTGAAATCTATTTCCTTACTTCACTGACCTGCGCAATGAAGGAGAGCCCAGTAGTGGAAACATGGACTTGTTGAGTGTGGCGGAACATTATTTTGCCCTTAGTTTGAGTGCTCAAAACTTGTACGCATCATTGCAAAAGTACTTGAAGAAAGCAAGGCATGATCAAGGTATCATTGAGGGACGTGTCGCTCATGTAGAAGAATCCCGAACTCCTCTGTCAGAGGAAGAGTGCAGGGCAACAATAGATGAATTGTGGCCTAACAGATTTAAGCAAGCCATTATGGAAACACTCTAGCAGAAGATATGACTTAAATCGACAAAAAACATTTGCATTGATTTTGTGAAGGACCAAGAGAAATCTGATTCTCAAGCTTGACTATAGAAGACACAACTGCCAACTCTATGTCGGTCAGTTTGTTTAAGATAGTCTCAAACTCTTTGAAAATCTCACCAAACAAGTCAATCCTTTTCTTGTCCATAAGAATGTAGAGAAAATTTAATGTATAAGGCTGAAACTTGGCATCATTTGTAATGTCTTCGAGAATACCCTTTTTCTTCTCGTCTGGTATGATTGGATTAACAAGGAAATTAAAAAAAAACCTTATTGGTTATGTACTGAGAGAGCTTATCGATGTCTCTACTGATAGCATCTAGGGACTTCACAGACTGGGCTAGTTCTGCTAGGGATGTGGCATATGACCCCGCAACGCTGTCTTGCATAACAATACGAGTTCTGTTTTTGCGAGCCACTTGAGAAACTTTGGAAGGGAAGGCACTTTGTGTCTTGAAGAGCCTTGTCCCAAAAAGACTAGATTTTAAGCATATGTGGTAGTTTGATCCGTTAGCCCCTTTCAAAAGGGCTCTCATAGATGGCGCACACTAGACATTCAGGGCCACGGGAGGACTGTTTCAATGATTCCATCTAACAAAAAACAGAACCAAATCTTTGGAGATCATGTATCCATCGAGAATTTTTTGTCAGATCCTGTGAAGAAGCAATGTTAATTAAGAGCCAAAGCATTTTCTCTGGAAGTCAATTAAAGAATCCGATGCAGTTCTAAATGAGTTGCAATTTACGCCGGAGAGGATAACAGTGTTTAGTTTATTGGAGTTGTAATTTTTCTATTTTAAGTTTGTGTGATGGGGAGAGGACAATATAGTAACTTCCAACAAAAAAAAACATTGCCTACTATGCCTTGATGGATGTCCGCACATTGCTATAAAGCTCGTATTTTGTTATGGGCCACACGTATGTTGATATAGGTGAGTTGATCAGGGGTGAATATACAGTTGTTTTATTTGATGAAACAATCACAATGTCTCTTGACGCTGACCATGTCTTCTGTAAGATACAACTATGATATTCATTTAAAAGATAACATGTTGTATCATTTGGTTGAACACTTGGCGTTTATTTACAAAAGTTCATATTTTGGCATTTAAATGTTCCCAAAGCGTAGACAACAATCCCATTTTGTCAGTATCCTTCAATCACTTCATTCCATGAGATGACATATCTCTAGGGAATTTTATGTTTGGTGGGTAGATGAGATTAAGAAACCTGCCAATGATACCCCAAGATGTTGTAGCGGAAGAGCATCTCCACACTTCTTATAAACGAGGCTTCCATCTTTGTGTTCTTATCCATCCGATTCTACTCCCGTTGTACATATTCATCAGCTTTTGCAACCGCTTGCACCACTCAGGCACAGAGAGTGGTTTCCTATTTACATTTGCCAGCATACTCCTCGCTTTGTTTCACCATATGCAACAAACAGGGCTCCAACCCAATTAGTTTAAATTTGCCAAAGTACTCCCAACCTGTGCCAAAATATAGAGGAATTTTGTTAGATATAGTTGTAAATGTTTTGATAGACATGTATGCAGAATGTGGAACCTTACATAAAGACATGTGAGTTGTTTAGCAAAATGTAACTTATGTTCTTCGCTCAAACATCTATCATAGATCATAGAATATATTTTACATCCAAACCATATTATACACATAAAATTCAAGCCCTCTCCGGCGTAACTTGCAACCAAGGTTTTAAAAACCGGTCAAACCGGAATTGGAACCCGCTGGTTTGACCGGTTTAATAATTTTAAACTCGAACCGCTATGCAAACCGGATCAGTTGACCGGTTTGGGCTAAAACTGATCAAACCGGTCCGGTTCCGTCCTAAACCGGCCGATCCATTCCTGTTTTGCCGTATACGTCGGCCAGCATAAAAAAACATTTTTTTAATTGTTTTCTTTTATTTTTTATTGCCTCTAAACCCTAATTTGGTGTTATAAATACACCCCCCCCCCTCTATCACTTCACCCCTCTCTCATTGAGGCATTTGTGAGCATAAGATTGAAGAGTTTATTTTTTGTAGTGAGCTTGGAAGTTGGAGGTTTGGAGCTTGTTTAGCATTGCTTGTGGGCTCTTTGTGGTGATATTGGCATCCATTTGTGAGCACCTCACCTCTATTTGTGAGCACCTCTCTTATTTGCAAGGATTTGGAGGATTGGGGCAGCCTTGAATAGTGTTCATTTGGAGTTGTTTGGCATCAAGTGTGGGCTCTTTGTGGTGGCATTTACATCTACATTTGGAGTGTGGGCTCTTTGTGGTGCCATATACAAGCTTGGAGCATTTCCTCACCCCATTTGTGTGCACATTGAAAGGTATGTTACATTTTAAACTTGCCCCTTATTTGTAAATTTTATTAAAAAAGAAATAGGAAATTTGTTTATTTTTTATTTGCATTTGCAATTTGTTTGCATTTGCAATGGCCCCCAAATCAAAAGACCCTACATGGGCCCATGCAAACACAACTGATGATCAAGTTTTTTGTAAATATTGTAAGAAACACATCAAGGGGGGGGTTCATATGTTGAAACAACACTTGGCTGGTCAAAGAGGCCAAGTTACCCCATGTGAGGCACCTGATATTGATGACATTAGGTTGGATATGAAAAACATGCTTAAAAAACATAGAGAAGAGAAGGCTAGGCAAAAAGAGATGGAAGCTGAAATAGGGAGGAGGGAACATGCCTCGAGTGTTGAAGGATCTTGTTCTGACCCTTCTGTGACTAGTTAGAGACCCCTTTCAATATATGCCTCCCCCATCCACTCATAGTCAAGAAAACCGGCCTCAAAAACGAAAGAACATTCAAAGCTTTTTCCCATCTTCCACACCTGCCACTGCTAGTGCCTCCATGCCAACACAAAATCAGCCTACCTTGGATAACCATTGGAAGAAGCAATACAAAGAAGCAACTTTTGAGTACATTGCTAGATGGTGGTATGATACAGATATCCCTTTCAATGCTGCCCGCTCACCTTATTACCAGCCGATGTTTGATTCCATTGTTGCTGCTGGTAAGGGCTTCCAAACCTTGGATAACCATTGGAAGAAGCAATACAAAGAAGCAACTTTTGAGTACATTGCTAGATGGTGGTATGATGCAGATATCCCTTTCAATGCTGCCCGCTCACCTTATTACCAGCCGATGTTTGATTCCATTGTTGCTGCTGGTAAGGGCTTCAAAGGCCCTAGTATGCATGACTTGAGAGGATCACTTTTGAAGAAGTTGCATCCACATATGAATATTTGAAAGGTTGCAAAGCTTCATGGGCCAAAACAAGATGCACTATCATGTCAGATGGGTGGAGTGATGGCAAGAACAGTACAATAATAAATTTTCTTGCCTCTTGTCCACAAGGTACAATGTTTTTGAAATCAATAGATGCATCTGATAGGGTGAAAGATGCAAATTTATTGTTTGAGCTTTTGGATGAGATTGTTTTAGAGGTGGGGGTGGAAAATGTTGTACAAATCATAATAGATAATGCATCTAACTATGTTCTTGCTGGTAAGATGTTAGAGGCTAAACATAAAACAATATTTTGGACTCCATGTGCTGCACATTACATAGACCTCATGCTTGAGGATATAGGGAAAAAAGATTGGATCAAGAACATTGTAGAGCATGTCAAGAGCATCACCAAATACATCTATAATCACTCATGGGTATTGAACCTAATGAGGAAGAACACTGAGGGCAGAGAACTTGTTAGGCCAGCCATCACGAGATTTGCAGCAAACTTTCTCACGTTGCAATCTCTTATTTCCCAACAACAGAACTTGAAAATGATGTTTTCAAGTGATGAATGGAATGCATCAAAGTGGAGCCGGAAACAGGATGGGAAAGACACAAAGAAGAAACTTTTTGATAATTTATTTTGGAAAAAAACAGCAGAGATTGTGAAAGTTGTTGAGCCTCTTGTTAAGGTGTTGCGGTTGGTGGATGGGGAAAAATTAGCCATGGGCTATATTTATGAGTCTATGGATCATGCAAAGGAGCATATAAGGGCAGCATACAAAGACAGAGTAACTAAGTATGGGCCTATATGGGAGATCATAGATAATAGATGGAATAATCAACTCCATCGACCTATACATGCAGCTGGGTATTTCTTGAACCCGAAATATCATTACAAAGCTCAGCTTGGAGAAGATCAAACAAGAGAAGTAAAAGATGGTTGGTACGAGTGCCTAGAGCACATGGTCCCTGATGAGATGCAACAACTTGAGGTTCACCGACAGATCAGCTTCTTTAGCAGAGCCACAGATACCTTTGGGAAAAACCTTGCAAAGATTGCAAGGGATGTGGACCAACCAGGTAAGAAATTCTAAGTTTTTTGAAGTTCATTTGATTAAAATTTTTAATGAATAATCATGAATTTTTAGCATAAGACAATTTTTTTCTAATTTGTTGAATTACGCTTTAACCTTTAAGTTATAAGTTTATGTTTTACTTTTAATTTTTAACTGTGTTTTTAACTTTTTATCGTCATTGTTTACTAATTAAACATTTACACTTTTTATCACAGCACATTAGTGGGATTCGTTTGGTAGTCAGTGTCCTCAATTGCAAAAGTTTGCAATTAGGATCCTGAGCCAAACTTGCAGTGCTTCGGAGTGCGAGCGCAACTGATCTGTCTTTGAGCGGATTCACACGAAGAATAGAAACCATTTGGAACAACAACGGTTGAATGATCTTGTCTTCGTGCAGTACAACCTTCGGTTAAGGCACAACCAGTTGTTGAACCGAAAACCTGATACTGATCCCATTGTCTTGGATGATATAGATCCAACCTCAGAATCGGTAGAGGAGAGTCAGCCAGCAAAGTTTGATCCCGATGACTTGGGGTGGATGGGTTTGGATCAAGAATCTGATGAGCCATTAACAGCACCGCCGCCATCGTCACAGGACACAACAGACACTAGTCGCACTCGTGCTACTCCCCGACCCCGTGCAGCTCCAGTTGTTGCAGATGTACCTGAGGATTTAGATGAGTCCGAGTCAAAGCCAGAGGTCGGTGATGATATTGATGAGGATGACCTTGAGGATCCCATTTCCAGCAGCGGTGCAGAGTTTGATGATTGATCATTGATGTCATCTAGTTTATTCTAGAGTTTTGTAACTTGTAGTATTTGTAATGTATCAATGATCATATCATGTTGCTTTTTTGGAGTCTTGAACTATGGAGGCCATTTAGAGCCTCATTGTTTATGTATTTTGTTTCGGAATCTCATCTATGATATATGTATTGTGTATTGGACTTGGAGTTTGTGCCATTTTGCTATAAACACCTTTCTTGCATATATATAAGAGAAAACATATTCTATGAGTAATTGTTGGAATTATGGTTTTTAACCTTTCAAATATATTATTTTCATTAAAAATATAAAATTTTATGTATTTTTTAGTAAACCGGTTCATTAAGTTTGAACCGGTCCAGTTCCGGTCCGGTCCGGACCTCGGCCGGTTCCGAGTCCGGTTCCGATTTTTAAAACATTGCTTGCAACTCATTTGCAATTGCTAGTTAGTACTAAACATTTAAGAAGCAAGAGTAATGTTGACTCTTTTCTTGTGATTGAATTTTTATATCCCAAGAGGGTTTTCTCCACATAAATCAATGTCAGACATTGTGTGATATGTTATTTTGTTCAGGTTTTCTGCGATTTCCTCGTTCGTAAATGTTAATTGGAAGATATGTTTTTTTTAATTATCGGTAAAAGGTTTCGGAGGGACCTTACCCAAGTTTACAGCAAAAGGCTCAACAACGAAGATAAGCAAAGTAAAACAGTGTGGTTTTTTGATCCATGGGGTCCACACCCCAACCAAAAGAGGAAAAAGCAAAGGCAAGGGCCAACTGCTTACAAAGAGCCCAGAAACAACATATTGACAGCAAAATTGCAGCTATAAAACAGCACAAAAAACTGCTGCACCGAGAACAAGGAGCCAACAGCACTAACCAACAGACTTGCTAAAAACTTTGACAGCCACCTTGAAAACCTGGTAGAGTTTCAGGGCAATGGCGAAGGTATGTCAAATTGAACCCTTGTACTTATATTTTTAGTTTATTTGTGTTGAATTTTCATAGCTTAGGATGGGAAATAGCATAAATCTATGATGAATTTGTAATAATCATAGATGCCGCAGATCAATTGTTGATCAATTCTGCTCTTATATTGAAGATCGTGCCCTGATCAATCTTGACTTTTCAAAAGATTTATTCGCATGTTGTAATTGCCAAAACCTAGACAGTTTCTTTAAATATTATTTCTTATAGATGATCGAATGCAATATGGCAGTTTTTAGCATCTGTCCATAGTTAAACCTTGTCAGATCACAGGGCAATCCAACAAAGGAATAATGCACTAAAGGTAAATATATATACATTTACTGGGAAGCTAAGTTGCAGAAAACGCTCCGTGCAGGGAGCGCTTCCCATTTAAAACGTTTCTGTGAAAAACACCAAAGCAAAACACCAAGAAAATCTGTGTACCTACCAGAAATGGCTCCAAAATGGAAGAGCCATTTCCGACAGGTACCCAGATTTTCTAGCCCGTTTTTAAAGGCAAAACTGTAGTTACAGCAATTTCCTACAGGTGGCTAGATTTTCCAGCCCTTAGTTAAAAACAAAAATTGTAGTCAATATGGCAAAACCCCTTTGTAAAGTCCTTGAGAAGATGAAATTTGTGGTTTTTGGACCCAGTGCATCCATTTCTGAGACATTTTCTAAGTTACATCATCTGTGGATTCGACAATGTCACCTGTGCATTCTGCAACTGTGGATTTGACAGATGAAATTTTATAGTTGTGCAATCGTCCAACCAGGTTAACTTGCAAAATTAGGAGTGTTTTAAGTTTACTGTGCAGCTGTGCTTTTGCTCGCCAACAATCTGTGGAGCTGAAGCACTTAATTCCAATTTCCACATAGCTCCAGCTATACCATGCCATAGGACCTGTTTGGTAGCCATAGCATGGTCTACGGTGGCTAAAATATTTCATATGCATAAAATTTATTTTATAGATGTATATGATAAGCAATATAAATTTTTTGAGTTGACCTTGTAAAATATATGCCAAACAATATAAAGTCTTTGATTTGACTTTCCAAAACACATTAATGCATTTCTATACATATTTTTATAAATTTCTATTTTTTAATAATTTATCCTACAAACATTTATCTGCCATTTCATTTTCAAGAGTTCTTGAAAAATCAGTGTTTCTGCATTTCAGATCCATTTCAATTCCCACGTAACTTTAGCAGGGAAGCTTAGAATTCTCAAACAAAAGTTGAAAATATGTTATGACTATCTAAAAATCTTCTGGACAATCTGCAAATTCAGATTAGAGACTTGGGATTTTACACCAGAAATGGAGGTGCAAAGGCAGAGGGTGATTGGATCTCTTGGAGGAAAAAACATGCTCAAGACAAAAAAGGAGAGCTACTTGCAAAAGAGAAGGAAATAGGAATTCACATGTTTTTTCACAAATCTGACATAAAATAACAGAATATCAACTCCAATCAGTGGAGGATCCAGATGGATTTATTGAAGCTGTCACAGTTTTTAATAAGAATCTGCTAACAAAAGAACAGCCCAAGCTGAAATCTTCGACTACATTCCAAGTTTAATTACACCACATGACAATACAATATGCTTTGCTGAAATATCAGAAGAAAAGCTTAGATAGTCCATTTTTTCGACATAAAACACCGGGCCCAGATGAATCCCCGTCTCAATATTTCTAGGACTTATGGGAAACAATCAAAGATTTTCTCAAACCACTAGACAGATCCAGGAAGAATAAAAAATAAATAAGAGGCTGTGTCATGTCCCTTTTTGGAGGCTGATTTCTAAAGATATTAACCCATTCTTTTCTCGTGGGTCTAAGGAGAAAAGATAGGGGAAATCTAAATTATATTTTTATTATTGCTTAGAGAGTTATTTTCAGTTATTATCATTTATCCTATTGGAAACCTTGTGCTCCAATAGAGAAACTTAAGTAGTTTAGTAATAAAGGTATTGAGAGCATGTAGGCTCCAAGTACCCTTTTTAATATTTAAAAGCACCTGCTTAAGGGGTCGGCCATGATGTTTATGTTTGTTTAAGCACTCCTTATGGCTATTTAAGGAAGTCGCTTGGGCATTAATGATTCATGTTTTTGAAGATTATTCTTATTTTGGTGAAAGTTGGCTAGTGTAGCCCTTTTACTTTCTCAAGGATGAAACCCCTTGGGTTGAGGATCTCATCCAAAGACGAAAAACCTTGGTTGGGGAACTTGTGAAGGACGAAAACCCTTCATGAGGTTTTTCGGTGTGCAAGTTGGTTTTAAAGGAAATAGAGTATCTTTCTCTTGCATGTGTTGTCTCTTTGATGCAAATTATATTTTATTTCAAGTGGAGCGACCTATAGCGAGGTGGTGTTTTGGTATGTACGGTAACATTTTGGCAAATCTGAAATCATCATCTTATTCTCTATATTTTATTAAGCCAATATCTTGAGTTTGGCGATGTTCTACTATTTTTAGCAAGCTTGGGAATGTTCGCTGGTTAGGGTTCCGTAATTAATTAATTTCTCATGCAAATCTGATTTCTAACAGCTGCAATTGAGTGATAAGGGTTTTCTATTAATTTTGGCACAAGTTTGGAAGTATGTTTGCAAGGTCTAACTGGATTTTAAAGGGTTGTTCTTCCCTAGAAAGGTCTCTGCCCTAGCAATGGTTTGAGATCAGTTTTTCCAGGGTTATAACAGAAGTGTTTTAAATCTGATTTGAGAGCTTTTTGCCATTTCTTGAGTTCCCCCAAAAAAGGGACATCACAGGCTGCAATGCAACATTGTTGGTTTTAGACCCAAAAATGAGGAACTCAAAACTCTTGAAGAGTTCCAGTCAATATCTTTATGTAGCATGGTCTATAAAATCAGTTCTAAGGTCACAACAGACTGGATCCAACCATTACCATTAATTGATCTTTGATGGCTTCTTAGCACCCCAAGAAATCTCCCCTACCCTTGCTCAAGAGAGGGTCCAAGGACACTGATCAAATTGGACATGGCTTAGACATTTGATAGATGCAACTGGCAGTTGGTCCATTTACTTAAGTATGTTAGCAAAATTAAAATTTCATCCAAAATTTATACAGTGGATTGCAAGTTGCATTGCAACTCCATTCCATTCTATTAAAGTGAATGACCAGGCCGGTCCGATATTTCAGCCTAGCCGGGGGCTTAGACAAGTAAATGAACCACTCTTTCCAGATATATTTGTAATAATGGAGGAGCCGGGCCACAGAGCAAAATAGGATTCCTGGATTTCAGGTAATAGGACAGAGTATGCAGTTCACCAACTTCCATTTTGTGGATGCTATATACTATTTTAGAAAAAGAGATCAATTTTCTGAAGGAAATACTTTCCATTTCTCACCTAGCATCGGCACAACATGTCAATTTAGCAATATCTCATATATACTTTCTCAACATAACTCAGAGGAGAAGAGAAATTATGTATTGCTTGTGATATAAGGAAGCTTATTTCCCTTCCAAGTGCTTGGGTTTCCCTCTTCACATAATACTTAAATAATCAGGTCCAAACTGAATGATTGGACCAACAAATAGTTACGCTAGCTGGAAGAGTACAGATAATTAAGACAATATCACAAACGATGCCAATGTATGTTTCCCGCTACAGCTACTGCTACTGCCACTCCCACAAGGAACCCAGAAAGAGCTAGTCTAAATTTATAGGTCTTGAAGATAAAACAAAATTCAGGGAAACATTCACTAGAGATTTCTCAAAAACAAATTTAAATGCCCTCCCATTCATGGAACAAGAAAACAAGATTCAAATTGAGAAGTAGGTTGAGTATCAAATAATCTGAATGACTTCAATCAAGCACTAGCAATGAAGTGAACACGTTGATAAAGAGCAAAATGGGAGTCAAATTATCAGGCATAAATACATTACTATCAGAGACCAGAATAATGTCTTTGATGGGATGTGGGCCCACCATGGCTCACAACTATGGAAACACAGCAGAATGAGATTTAATCCCCTCAAAGACGGCATTTTGTGGAAGAAAACTGAAGAAGGCTGTCCAATGTCTTATAAGATAACTGGAAATGCTTACCTCGAATCCTGCTCATGCTGACATAAGTACAATATTTGAGGCTGAAGGGAAATAGTCCGCAGTGGTCTAACAATTATTGGAACTTCAAACTAGGAAATACTCCTAGCCAACAAGCTTGACACTCATTTATGGGGAAACAGAACTTAAAGGTCTCTGCATGCAAATCTCCCTCACTAGTCTCTTTTATCTGACAGTACAGATCAAGACAAGTTATGGAGACATTAATGACGAATCAAAACAAATTGTGGAGACATTTAGGGTGAATTTTCACAGCCTAAATTTCAACACTTATGTGGCTTATACTACATAAATAAAACATATTAACGGAAAATACCCTATTTGATGAAGAGCAAATAGGCCCCAGCAGATGTCCCAACTGTCGGCAAGCATCTGAGTCACTTAGCCACCTCCTACACAACACACTGCTTACACAAGATCTCTGGTCGGATGAAGTAATCTAATTGCATTTAAATAGAATCCACCAAGTGAAGCCCCACAACTCCTAGTCCCAAGACAAATGGACTCAAACTAAATTGGAATGAGCTTATATTCAAACCACCCATAACATGATCCCTCTATTTGTTTGATGGTAAAACTTCAGCTAGAATGAAAACATTGTATCTTCAAGGAAGTCCACCAATCCAAAAAAAATTATATTTTTATAGAGTGAGGTTTAAGAGTCTATAACAGCATTAAACCCCCAACAATCATGAATTTGCAAGAACTTGCACACAACTTGAGATGCCTGTTGGAAATATTGTCATTGATATCAAAGGAGTTGTTGACGACAAAGGAGAAGGCACAGATTAGAAGTTCTTGATGTCAAGGAATCGTTTATGTCTAAGCAGATTGTGCAGCGATCATGTATATAATAGCAATGATCTGGACATTATATAACAGCTTTGTTACTTGAAGTGCCAATGATTTATTATTGCAGCAATCTAGATATTGTGTATTGCAGCAAAGGTACTTGGATTTTGTGCAACAGATATCTGATTGTATTTGACAGTGATCAGATGTTGACAGTGATCTTGGTGTTAAATTACAGCGACTTGCTTTGATGTGTGAACCAATGATTTAGTCTAAGGGCCCAGCGACTTCACCTTGTGTATACAGCATTAGTTCATGGGCAGCGATTTAATGAAGAAGAGCAGCAATTGAATAAAGGACATAGAGTTAATTAAAGGAGTATTTAATTTATAAAGCTGGCCGACCCAGTTCATATGAACATTGATGTTTAATTGAAAGGATTAATAATTAATAAAGCAGGCTGACCCAATTCATATGGGCGTTGATGTTTAATTGAAAGGATTAACTAATATTTAGAAAAGGGACACACCCTTTGGAATGGACGACCCTCTTGTGAAGAGGCATGAGAGGATTTATAAGGGAGCTAAGAAGGTTGAGATCAAGATGAAGAAAATAATTGAAAATCATTTTGAGAGAAGTATGAGAGAGAAGAGCAGAAGTGAAATGAGAATATCATTTGAGTAAAGTGTAAAAAGAAAGAGCAGAAATGTATTGCTATCTGATTTCATTAATTAGACTAGCATCCATGTTGAAAGTATGATCTGATCTGTTTTTGTGAAAAAAAAACAGAATTGCTATCATTCGGTTGAAGAAGCAACTACAAAAGGTGGAAGTTTATTTTGTTGAGCTCGGTGCCTCACAATTAAGGGATTGGTGTCTCCAGTGGGTTGGTGCTCACGAATTGGCTGAATTGGTGCTTGGCATTGGGGATTGGTGTCTCTAGTAGGTTGGTGTCTGCGAACATTTATAAAATATTTAATTTTAGGGCTGGATTTGGATGGTAGATCCAAGAAGTCTTATTTTGTGTTTTTTTCTAGAGAAGGTTTTCCACGTAAATTTGGTGTTGCACTGTGTTATGTTATTTGAATGCTTTTGAATGCTTTAATTGTAGATATAAGTTTTAATAAGTAAAAGTTTATCTTATACTTATTCACACCCCCCCCCTCCTCTCAGTATAAGCATGTGCTTAACAATGCCTTCCAACTAAGTTTCGCATTTCAAGGTTGGCAGTTATTCTTAAAGCCAAAGGCCTAGATGTTTAAGTTGCCCCAATAAGTTCCCTTTTAGAGACTTTGATGAAGCAAGTCAAGGGAATCTAAAGCATGTGTGTGTTTTGGGCTCACTAGGAACAATGATTGTGTACTAGTCATTTTTTTACTATCAATATGTGATGCATCTCCACTAACAATGTAGTGGAGGCCTTGGCACTATTATAAAAGGACTTCCAAGTGGCTAGGAAACTGAACATACCCCACTTAACGGTAGACGGAAATTCTAAAATTATAGTAAATGTGATAAAGAACAATATCAAATTTCCAATAAGACCTCCACCAAAAACCCATACATCTATCCACGCATTAGATATATCGTCGAGATAAGATTTTTTAAATCCCAAAGTCTTAACAGTTATTGCATTACTTCTAAAAGTTGTCATTTCAAGCACGTTCAAAGATATAAAAGGAAGTACTATGAAGAACCGCACATCAGATTTTCATGCCACTATGCAGGCAACAGGGGATCCAAGGAACTACTTTTACATCAGCCACTTGCCCTCAACATCAGGTCCAAGTGATATACAAAACATGCAGACTATCAATATGTTGCCTAACCCCTCTCGCACAATTGAGATGAAGGTTAAAATATTGTACAAGGTTAAACAGCTAATCAATAATTTTCCTGCTAGAATATTTAATATAATGATCATTAACATAAGTAGGTAATTATATTATAAAGGTACAATGACATGGGAAATATAAGCATGATAAGAAAATACAACATTGTGATTTATAATAAATCAATAATAAGCGAGTGTGTATTAATTAACCTTGTAATTAAGGCTCATTGCCATTCAGTTGATCAAAACTCTCAATTTACGCATTAGGAATCTGCAAATGTCTTCTCATGCAATGGATTCTAAAGGGATTGCCTTGACCCACTTTGTAAAATATTCATTAGTTGTTATGATGAACTTGTGATCTGATGATGATACCAGATTTATCTTACCTACTAGATCGAGTCCCTGGAGGGAGCAAGGCCGTGGTGAGACAATATGTTGTAACTCTTGCGACGGTGTCTTAGGTTATTGTAGCGCTGACAATTCACAGATACTTTTGCATATTCTTGACATTCATGGTCCATTGTGTGCCAATAGTAACCCATTCATAATAATTTGTATGGCGAGGCTTTTCAACTAAAATGTCCACCACATTCACTATCATGTAGTTCTTGTAAGGCCACTTTGGCCTCGTCACAACTAAGGCATCTAAGTAATTGAATGTCAAAGGACCTCTTAAGGAGTGCCTCTCCAATGACACCATATTGAATCGCGTCTCGCTGCAAATTTTGCTTGCCGCTGTGGGAAGTATTGTCAAGAACAATTGCCCTTGAAAGGAAATTATAATTGTCGCCAAGGCACAGCTAGGACTCTAAGCTATGTTGATGAAGGGGACAAGTATTTGGAGGATCCTAAATCTGTGGTAAGGGCCACAAACAAAGTTGTTGAACAAGTTGTTGTTGGTATGAAAATTAAGGTGTGCAGGTTAGAGATAGAAGTTGAAGTGTTGGTGCCACCAAATATCATGACCCAAATAGTAGACGCAAAGAATTCATTGTTTCAGTCTCTTGTCAACATTAGTCATAATGGAGCTCAAAGTGACCATTTGTTGTCAAGGAAGCATGCATAGTCATTTGAGATTTAATCAAATGGAGAGAGCTTATAGGGATTTCTTGGGTTGTAAAGAGGGGTTTATCTCCCCATCAAGCTTATGACTACCTTTGATATTGGTTGAACCAAATTTTAATAGAAGACACAAGAGCTGCATCAAAGGGCGCGTCTAGGAACACTAGGACATATATGGCCCTATTATTGAGTTTTCAGAGAGATATCAACTGCTTGAAGGAAGCTGATTTGGATCAACTCTCTGATGACAAGAGTAAGTTGATCCTTGTGTCTCAATTTGATGTGACGATGAAGGACTTTGTGCATAAATTTCAGAAGGAAGCTTCCAAGGCAAACGGGGGAAATAATCTAGAAATTGTGGAGTTCACTATGCAAATCTAGGTCAAAATAGAGAGATCAAAATCAGCACGCTCTTATCCTCATATTCCTATTAGACAACATGTAACTCTCCTATCCAATGCAAGAGCAAAAACAACACACTCTTATCCTCAAATTCCTATTAGACAACATGCAACTCTCCTATCCAGTGCAGGGATTACTTTCGGAGATCCAATTACAAATTTGAAGAAAATAGATTCACATTCCCTACCATGTGCCAAGGCAGCGCAGGAGCAACAAACAGCAAAGTACTGAAGGTGCCCTTAAGTCCCGGTGATTTGTAGTGGAAAACGTAATGCTCCAATTTCTTAATGCATGTGTGGTCGCAATCACAATACGTGCAGTGAATTTAGTCTTTATTTAGTTCTAGTTTATTTTTAGCCATTGTTTATTATACATGCAGGATGAGGTTGTGCTTATTCAAAATATTATAAATACTCTTGTATTATCTTTATTTTAATATGAAAGATTTACTGCACTTTTGGATCCACCGTGAAATCTTATGGGATGTTTTGTAAGTTGATCTATATGTGTTGTTTTCTTTTCTCAACCTTTTCAGTTTGAATGTTATGAGTGATTAGTTTGAAAAAAAAAGGTTTGAAGTAAAATTGCATATCTAAGTGAAGTCTATTAAGTTGAACAATAGCTAATTCAGAAAGCTTTTGAAATAGAACCTTATTTTCGAAATTAAAGTAGTGGATTTTTTTTGACACTTCTCTACTGACAATTTATCTTTCATGGGATGTTATTCAAGTTTGTTGGCAATTTATCCTTAGACTCTTAAGTTGTATTCATTTGTAGTTTCAAACACATGTTCGGCTTGGTGAATGCTAGTTAATTTTGTTGTGACTCTACGGAAGCTTGATCTCTTTAATTGAAGCCTCATATGCCTGAAATTTGAATATCATTCTTTATTACCTTACCATCTTTATGTTTTGATGTTTTTCTTGGAAGATCTACAAATTGTTAATATCATCATTGTGAATATATATGCTTGTATTTTCTCAAGTATATGATTAGCACTGGATTCTACTCATGACTTGGTTGACTACCAATTCAGAATCTCCATATACCTGCAAAGATTCAACCTTGTATACCAAAGCAAATTGTAATCCGAAAATCAGAGCCTCATACTAAACTAAATTATTAGTGAAAGGAAATTGTACCTTGTAAGAACTAATATATTTCTTTCCTTGGGGATCAATTAATAATACTCCTACACAATAACCTTGTTTAAAACGAGCTCCATCAAAATACAGTTCCCATAAGCCAGTTATCATGTAATTCTTGTCAAGGAGTCTCTTCGTGGTTAGGGCCTACACACCTATGTCTATGAAGATAGCCATTACATTCTCATTTTTTGCTTTATATTTTGTGATCATGTATTTCATCATGGGATCTATCTCAACATGAATTTTGTTTGAGACTCCTTTCTCAGGTAACCATATATGTGAAAGGTCTGTAGCCATGTAACCATCGAGTGTTCTTGACAAGTCACGACTCACTAGCATACTATAAGCATTTGAGATGTTTACAACTTGTATAGCAATGAATTGTTGAACTCTGGATTCAAAAGCAAGTTGCATGTGCACATTTAACAACTCCCCGCTAACAAAGACTTCAAATTTATCTAGTTGGATGACAACCTTTTCTTGATTTAGCTAGTGTTAGCCCAAGTCTCTTACAAATCTCAACAAGCATCACATTGGCCGAAGCTCCTAAGTCCACTAAACAGTTGTGCAAATTCTTCCCAAAAAATTTGACTATAGGAAGGAAAAGTGAGACCTCTCTTCTAGTTTTGTGTATAGCTAGGTTGGTCAGGGCTATCTTTTGTTTGGTATGTGCAATTTCTGCAGTTATTGATTTTAGCAAAAGATCTCTTTGTTCAGTGATCTGGGTGAGCTCATGAAGTGTATTATTTGCCTTATTTTTCTTTGTCTTCTACAATGTTGTAGGCCTTTTTTGACAACATTGAAGATGGGTCACTATGTCCTTGTGAGTCACTAAAGTTAAGCTTTTATCTACTCTTTTTGACAACATTGTGGGTGGGTCATTGTGTCCTTGTGAATCATTGGGGTTACAATTTGCATTGAAATCTACTTCTAATTTGATTGACTACCAATTGAGAATCTCCACATACCTACAAAGCTTTAACCTTATGTTCCATAGCAAATTGTAATCCCAAATTCAAATACTCAACTAAATTGTTGACACAAGGAAATTATAACCTAGAAGCACTACTATATTTCTTTCCTTGGGATCAATTAATAATACTCCTGCACTAGAACCTTGTTAAACGAGCTCCATCAAAATAAATTATAACCTAGAAGCACTACTATATTTCTTTCCTTGGGATCAATTAATAATACTCCTGCACCAGAACCTTGTTAAACGAGCTCCATCAAAATAAAGTTCCCATAAGCCATTTACCATGTGATTATTGTCAAGGAGTCTCTGATTGGTTAGGGTGTACACACCTATGATTGTGGAGATAGCCATGACACCCATTTTTAGCAATATATTTTGTGATCATGTACTTCATATTGGGCTCTCTCTCAACACGAATTTGGTTTTGGACTCCTTTACAAGGCAACCACGTATGTAAAAAAATTGTAGCCATGTAACCATTGAGTGTTCTTAACTAATCACCACTTAATAGCATTCCATAAGCATATGGGATGTCTATTGTTACGAATATTTGTTTGTCTTAGTGCTCCATTTATGTTTATATGGGTTTATTAATAATGTGTGGGAAATATACACAAAATAATATATTAGTGTATGTAAATGAGTTATTAGTAACAACTCATAGTTGTAGTTTGGAATAATAATGTGAGTGAGTTGTGTTAAACAACTCATGTAGAGAATAAAAGTTGGTTGTGAGAGATTGTTGGGTTGTTGAGAGTGATTCTAGGAGATAGGGAGAGATGAGTGGGATTTGAAGATGAGGGTTGACTCCTATTATGTAGGAGAACATCTTTGCATATATATTTCTTCTGATACGAATAGAAACTGTCTCATGAGTTTAATTTCAATACTTTCGAAATGTGATCTGCTATGTTTATTTTACATTTGGTATCGGAGCCTGTTAATTCTAGGTTGACTATGATGTTGCATTATTAATGACTATTACTCATGATTGTGCAGTCCATGCTTTCATAGAGTCTGGCCAGCTTATACCTTTCATGGTGTCAGATTTACTTTTGGCAAGATTATTCTAAATATCAGATATTGTGTATTGCATTGATCAGACTACGTGTTGGCTCAACCTGCCCTGCCATTTTTCTCTGTCCAATACAGCTTTTGGGTGATTTGTTGCAAAGTTTTTTAAGAATGCAACTCTTCACTTCCTAAAACACGGCGAAGGTGAAAAATCAGTCCAACACTTGGAAATTCTAAGAGTTTCAACAATCGAGATACATGCTTGACCCTGCAATTGTCCGGTTTGCATTCACTCATACTTTCATTGTGCATGCAGAAACTCCAATTGTCCTCAGGTTTGTGGAATGATGGATTTCTCTACGCGTTTTTGTCGGCTTCCAGAATCTGTCCGACTTTGTCGTAGTCCTCATTGCCAAGTAGAATATGTAAAGACTACTACATGAATGTGACAAGGTAGACCGTGATTGGATGCATCGTACATTGTGCTAAGAACTTCATATCAGCATATCATAGGTTGGTCAGTCCAATGTTTTAGACCAATTTGGTATTAAATTTTATTGCGTCCATCTTAAATGTTTTTAAAGTGTGGGATTTGTGATCTTTAGAAGTCGCCTTTGTTTTTTGTATGTTGTAGAAGTGTCAAAAATTGTATGTTGTAAAAATGTCGAAAATTGTATGTTGTAAAAAATGTCGGAAAAAAAAAGTTTGTTTGTATTGTAACCGGACGCATTATCGGTAGAAACCAATGTCCTTTTTTGTTTAACAATGGAATCCATTGGAAAAATCTATTGGGCTTAATTTTCACACGTGGAAAGTCAAAATTCATATGGAATTAATGAACAAAAAATTGTGGAGGATAGTAGATGGAAAAGAGATAGCACCAACAGATGTAGATAAGTTAGCAGAATGGCAAAGAAAAGATTATAAAGTTCTTTCAGATCCTGAATTACATTATGTAGACCTTGAAAAATCATCCAACGTAATGTGGAAAAGTTGAACAAATTTTTTGGAGCAAAAGCAATCAATGCAAAGTTTTCTTTAAAACTCTAATTGTTTAGATTCAAAATGAATGATGGGATCACCATGTCTAGCCACATTAATGACCTGAGATCTCTCATTAGATAACTCGCAGAAGTCAAATCTCATGTTCATGATGAAAATGCAAAAGCTATATTATTGAACAATTTTACTCCAAATAGCAATGTTGTTTTAGCTCTAGGACAGATGCCTTCCCAAAAACTGGAAGATATGATTTCAACTCTCCTAGCTGAAGAAAAAAGGACTGCAGAGGATGTAACTGAGGAAAGTGTGTTATATTCAAAGAGCAATCGTTAAAAAAAATGACAAAAATAAGGAGGAAATTGAATGTTTCTATTGCAAGAAAAAAGGGCACACATCCTGGTATTGTAAAATTTGAGCTAATGATATGCTTTAAAGGAAACTTAAAACAAATGAAGCTGAAGTGATTACTGAGAAAGAACAAATGAACAATGACAGTGATTATAATTCTGCAAACTTTTTATACTGAGTATTATATATTTGGAGTATGGAGGCAATGGAAGGAGATCGAACTGTGACCTCTCGTCAACCACTAGCGATGGGCAGCTTCAATTTAGTGGCATATTTGTTCATGTTTTTTCAATATTTGCTTTCCACTATGTTGTGATTCATGTTCAATGTTCTTGTTTTTTTTGTGTTCAATAAACCTCTTTTTGGGGCAGGAAACATATTCAAAGGATTTGGATCTTGGGGGACAAGAGAAGATTTTGAGGTAAACTCTATGGATTATTGTCTAGATAGTTTGAGAAATCGATAATAGGAATCTTGAAGATTCGGAATTCTAGTGTTCAAGGAAATGAGTCGGAGAACCTCAAAAATTTCATTCACAACTACGCCTTTATGAAGGTAAAGAGACAACTTGATGGAGTTGCACCCGGTCAAAGTAATGTTTTTAGAGAGCAACATTTGCAAGATATGTTTTATATTGTCCCATGTTCACACTAAGGAGGGAATGTTACGAATATTTGTTTGCAGTAGTGCTCCATTTAGTTTGGTATGGGTTTATTAATAATGTGTGGGAAATATACACAAAATAATATATTTGTGTGATGTAAATGAGTTATTAGTAGCAACTCATAGTTAGTTTTGGTTTGGAATAATAATGTAAGTGAGTTGTATTAAACAATTCACATAGAAAATAAAAGTTGGTTGTGAGAGATTGTTTGGTTGTTGAGAGTGATTCTAGGAGATAGTGAGAAATGTGGGATTTGACGATAAGGATTGACTCCTATTATGTAGGAGCTCATCTTTGTATATATATTCCTTCTTATATGAATAGAAATTACCTTGCGAGTTCGATTTAATTATATTTCAATACTTTTGAAATGTGATTCACTATGTTTAGTTTACATCTACAACATGTATATCAATGAATTGTTGAACTATGCGTTCAAAAGCAAGTTGTATGTGCACATTTAACAACTCCCCACTCACAGGGATTACAGAATTATCTAATTGGAGAACAACCTTGTCTGATTTAGTTGGTGTTAGCTTGAGTCTCTCACAAATCTCAACAGATATCACATTGGCCAAGGCTCCTGAGTCTACTCAACAGTTGTGCAAATTCTTCCCAAAAATTTTGATTGTAAGAAGGAAAGGTGGGACCTCTCTTCTGGTTTTTTGTATAGCTATGTTGGTCTCGGATTCCTTTTGTTTGGTTTGGGCAGTTTTTACAGTTTTGAATTTTAGGAAAAGGTCTCTCTATTGTCTCTTTGCTCCTCTCCGACGACATGGACCTACTACATACCAGCTGCCCCTAGACCATAAGGGCAAACTGATATTACAAGCTTCTTTTCTACTACGGGAGTTACACTGGCCTTGGATGTTAGGAGAGGTTCTAGAGGAAGTTTCTTGTTTCCTCCTAGGATCCCCCAACCTAGCTCCTCCGACCCTGTATACTTACTGGACAACATTGTTAGATCTCTCACAGTGATCAATAATGGTTCAGATGATTCCTCCATTTTGGGCACATACAATGACACTCGATAAGATTTGCCTCCAGTCTTCATTGAAACTTGCTCTTAGGGCTTTTGTTCGCCCCTCATTACTATTTGTATTGGTTTCTTTGTGACTTGTGTTAGTGGAACACTGCTCTACTTTATTTTTGTACTTTTCTTCGTCAGTTTGCTTCTAGGATTCTCTCTTCCTATAACTTTCTATTGCTAATGGTTGTATCCTTCAGTCCCATTAACCTACTTTTGGTCATTTGTGGACTTTAATATTTTTTTTCTTCTTTCTTGCTTTATGTTCAATAATTTACAAGAACTCGTGAAGTGTAATGTTTTCTTAATTTTATTCACGTCTTCGACAATGTTGTAGGTTGTTTTTGACAACGTTGTGGTTGAGTCACTATGTCATTGTAAATCATTGGGGTTATACTACTCTCTTCCCTTAGGAGGGGGAGAATTATTGTCTTTCCTAGAGTCAAGTGGGATGTCATGTTTGTTTAGGGGTGTTGAGGTAGTGTATGGTTGTCAATATTTATTCCTCGGTGTATAATTACCCTTCCGGCATTGTTAAAAAGTGTGAACTCGTTTATTTCCTCTTTGGGCTCATTCTCTTCTTGTTTTCGGAAAGTTGCAGTCTCAAACATCATGGCATTATTAATATTGGATGAGTTAGAAGAATTAGATGTGCTTATTGGGTTTTGGTCATTTGGGTGTGTGTCTTGCACGTTCATTTCTTCTTGAAAATTTTTGAAGGTATTACAAACCTTAGGGCAATCTAATTCTCCATGTGTGGTAATGTGTACCCTACACCAATTGTGCAAGGCTAATTCCATGATGGTTATCTTTGTGGGCTTGTTTGGGGATAACTCTTGGCAGTCTTGAGGATGGTTGTGCGTCTGACAGTTAAAACTCCTTTTATTGTTCTCACCACTAGAGTGCCCAACTTGCTTTTGGAGGGACAAGAAATCATTTCCCAACTTTTAGACCATGTGTTGGATTACATCCAGCTCACTTTTTGAAAGGTCTTGAGGTGTGGTTTGTGCATTATTGACTCTCGAGACCAATGTTGAGTTTGGGTTCTGCACATTTCAACAGGCTGGTTATTAAGGAAATCTACGTGTTGGTTCGGAACTATATGGGACAAAGGCAAAACATTGGTAGCAGAAACAGGATTCAACAATGGAACATTCTAATTTGCGTTGGTTTGAGTAGGGAAAGGTTGTCCTTGAGGGTTCAACTACCTATCAATACTAATTGCTTCAGCATAGGCCCCAAACTAATTGTTAGCATTAGCAGCTCTGTGTAGAAACATTGTGATCATGGGGTCCAAGGCATATTTGTACATTTCAAGGGCCAGTGGTTTATAAACAGGAGGGATTGTGCTATATAACATTCGGAATGTCACATTAAAGGCTCTAATAGGCTCATTGGGTTCATTCCTCATGCTAGCAAAATGTTGATAAAGCACACTTGCGTCAATGCCCTATCCAAATTGAACCAAAAAGGTTGTTTGAAACTCTTCCCAAGTAGAAATTGAATTCTCTACAAGGTTGAGAAACCAATCACAGGCAGCATCTTGTAGCGTAAAAGGAAATAACCTGCAAGCCACATCTTCATGTTGGACATCTAAGAGCCTTAAGACACGTTAAAAGATATAATGTGTTCCTTAGATGTTTTCTCAGGGGTCCTAGAAAGTTGATGTGCGAGGCCCACAATGTTTAATATCGTTTGTCCTAGCCAATTGGCTGTCATGTTTTCAAACAGGTTAAAATTCAAACCAGTAGGTGAATTTAGTTGAGTTTTGGATGCTCTCTTGGTTTGCCCTTATCAGATTTGGGTCTGTGCTTGTAAAGGTTCTAGGAAGAGCAAACCTGAATCAAAGGTAGATCTAGTTAAAGATCTCAGGGCATCCAAATTGTTTTAGCCCTCCTCTTAGCGCTAGAGGTTCTGTTGATGTGCGTTTCATACACCCAACAGAAATAGGGAGAGCATCCTCTCGTCTCAGTTTAGGACCAAAACAATGAACCAATTTATGAGATAAGGGTATGCAGTTTTACAACTAACGAAGTGGTGGAATAGTGGTGATGCGTAGTTTTCCCACTTGGAGACTCATGTAGACTAATTGAGAACTCACAGAGTGTCAATCTAATCTAAACCTAGATGATTCACAACAATGCTATTAACAATTTGTACATATTCCAAAAAAAAATCAAAATAGAAAAGAGGGTAAAACAAAAAAAAAAATTAAATTTCGCGCATATGAGACTTCAATTTAAAAAGATGAAACTTCAATAGAATCACATTGAAATTAACTAGCACTCACCAAGCCTAGAATGTACTAAAACTACAAGTGAATACAGCTCAAGAGTCTAAGGATAAATTGCAAACAAACTTGAATAACATCCCATGAAAAATAAATTGTCAACAAAGAATTGTCAAAGCACATACTACTTAAATTTTTAAAAAAGAGTTATGCCATAAAATCTTGCTAAATTAGTTATTGCTCAACTTACCAGAGTTCACATAGACATGCAATTCTACTTAAAACTTTCTCATTTTAAACTAATCACTCATAAGATTCAAACTGAAAGGATTGAGAAAAGAAAACATGTGGATCAACATACAGAACATCCCATAAGATATCACAGTGGCTCCAAAAACATAATAAATCCTTCCTATTAAAATAAAAGTACTACAAGAGTATTTATAATATTGAGGATGAGCACAACCTCATTACAAAAAGGGTTTGCATGTATAATAAACAACTACCAAAAATAAATTGAAACTAACTAAAAACTAAATTCATTGCATGTATTGTGAACAAGACCACACATGCATTAAGAAATTGGAGCACTACATTTTCCAACACAAATAATTGGAACTTAAGAGCACCTTCTCTATTTTGTTGCCTACCTCTTATGTACTGCCTTGGCACATGCTAAGGAATTTAAGTCTATTTTATTCAAATCTATAGTTGCAGCTTTCAAAGTAATCCATGCAATGGATAGGAGAGTTGCATGGCATCTCATAGGTATTTGAAGATAAGAATGTGCTGATTTTTCTTTCTATTTTGACCAAGGTTGGCATAGTGAACTCTACAATTTCTTGATTATTTCCCTTGCTTGCCTTTAGCTTCCTATTAATAATTGTGCAAAAAGTCCACATCAAATTGAGACACAGGGATCAACTTACTCTTGTCATCGTAGAGTTGATATCACTCTAAATAATCAATAATAGGGCCATGACACCCTGACATTCCTAGATGTGTCTTTAAATGCAAACCCTTGTGTCTTCTATAAACAATTGGCTCAAACTAATATCAAAGGTATAAGCTCGAGACGGAGAAATAGATCCCTCTTTACAACCTGAGAAATCCCAATGAGCTTTCTCTTCATCTAATTAATCTCAAGAGAATAAATATGCATACTTGGCAACAAACGCTCACTTTGAACTCCAATATGACTAATCTCCACAAGAGACTGAAATAATGAATTCATTGTGTCTACTACCTGAGTCACAATATTTGGTGACACCAGCACTTTAGCTTCTTTCTCTAACATTTGCACCTTATTTTTCATCCCAACAACTTTGTTTGTGGCTCTTACCACATATTCGAGATCCTCCACATACTCATCCCCTCATCAACGTAGCTTAGAGTCCTACCTACACCCTTGGATGGTCTCTTATGCTTCTCTATCATTTTTTGACTTTACTTTATTTATTTTTATTTTACTTTATCATATTACCTTCATTACTCTTTTGCTTGTTATTTTACTTTCACATCTTTTCGGGAATGACATGTATCTCGGAAAATTGATTATTTATAATAATTCATTTTCCATCTTTGCTCTCAAGCAAAAGCTTCACCCCGATGACGATACCAGTACTGGAACCGAAACGTCAGTTTTAATCCTCCCTATGCAGTGTATCCAAACCATTTCACCTCTGACCTGCAAGATAAATCTTAAATCTTAGTGCCTCCATGGTTGAGCTTCCTAGTAGTTGCCCTCTTTAGGGTGCTTGTAGACTCATTAAATCTGAGACTACATTTTGAAGCAGCATGTGCAACTACATCCCATCCCTTCCCAATGTTACTAGTCACTTGGCCAAACTTGCCCAAATGTTTTCATGGGCATCTTCACACTTGAATTGACAATTGCCCCTTTGCTCTCCAAGGAAACCTTGGGCTTTTCTTGTACAATTGACTCAGCATGTGTGTTAGTAGTCAAGACTCCTCTACTAGAGTCATGAGACACTATGGGACAGGTAGACACAATGACACTCTCTCTTGACAAATAATCAAGCAAATTTGAGACAACCATGGCTGGACTTCGTGATAGCAAGCACAAAGCTTGTGAAACAATAGTTGTCGGTGACACTAAAATATTCTTATAGGCAATAAAAGTGGTGTCAATGATAGGAGTGAACACAAAATTTACATTGGGTAGACTGACAGTAGGTTGAATTACCTTGGGCACAATTACTCCACACAACACATCAAACACATCAATGGAGACATTGGGAACTAAAACAATTTAACACTTGGGTACTGGGAGAATCAACACTTAACACCCATGTTGCAGGATACGGCAATCCTACTGCTAGGGTGCATATTTGTGTCGGATACAAGATACGGATACGGGTATAGAGCGGCTTGGATATGGATCGAATACTATACCCAGTTGTATCCAAATACGAACTCATAATTGGGTTGTATCAGATATGGTATGCAAGCCAACTATAGTCATATCTTAAGTCACAAGGATTGAGTTCAAGTTCAAGTTCGACAAGGATAAAGTTCGGTTCAAGTTCACCGATCAAAAAAATTGAAAACAAAAACGCCATTAAGCTTGAACTATCTATATTTTAAATAACTTTAAAATAATGCAAAAGCATGTCAAAACATGTCAAATTAAAACATATATACATTTCTCAAACTTCATAAGACATAGTTTGAAGTTAACTTGACAAACATTATTATAATCATTAACAATATTATTATAAAAAATTAAAGTTTATAAAAACTATTTTAAATCTTTTTACATTTGAATATTGTGAACATTTTAATTTAATTTTTTTAAATTTTATGTTTTAAACCTTAAAATATTTTTAAACTAAATGAAAATATAATGTAACATAAAAGATAAATATTTTTAAAAAAAATTAAGAAACATAAACGTAACCCTAAACGAAAACAATAAACATAAAAGTTAAAAGAGGACCTCCCTCTCAAATTGCAAAAATAACCTGCTACCTTCTCAGCTCCACGACCTCAGCTTCTTGTACAAGCATAACAGTCATGTCCACAGGTTGCAGCAGTCACATACAACAGGGATATTCATATCCACAAACAGTTTCGCAGCAGTCACATTCACAAACACTTCCACAGAAGTCACATTCACAAACACCATCATGGTAGATCTCAGACCAGCTCAGCTCATGTCTGTTCAGATTTCAGCTGCTCTCACACATAGCCATGCCCAAAAGATTCAACTCTCCGTCATCGAAAAATCTTCTACACACTGCCCTCCACTCATAATCAACTCATGCTTTTGGCCTCGACAAGAAAACAGATCATGTCTTTTCCCTCAACGAGCAATGCAGTGTTATAAAGGTATGAGCAAGATTTATTTTGTGCCACCAAACATATTCAAATATTAAAGAATTTTTCATCCATGACAAAAGTTCAGCGATTTTTTGAATTTCGTGCCAAAACATTGTCGAACATTGTGACTTAGGCCATATCGATTTAAAAATTAAAAAAAAAAAACAAAAAAAAAATCCATCAAAAGGATAAAAAGATGCTAAAAACTATTAGAATATGTGGCTTATAATTAGCATTTCGTTAATATTAGTTAAGTGTTAACTAATAAACAGTTGTAACCACTTCAAACATTTTGTAACCATCTCTCACATAATAAAAGGACGGACACACAATGAATAACATGTACATTCTAGTTACTCTTCATTCGTTCTTTATTCATTCTATTCTTTCTCTCTCCACATTTTCTACCATTGATATCATAGTGGGGCAAGCAAGGAGTAGGAGGAGGGAAGAAGATCAAGCCAGTCCCATTAGGGCACGAAAGAGCAAAAGACCAGTTTGAAAACTAGACAAGAGCAATATCGTAGGGCAGCGAGCAATAACATAGGGGCAGAAAAAACATCATCAAAAAGGGCAAAAAACTACTCAGTTTTGATTCAAGGGCACTTACAACGAACATAACAACAAAACACAGTTGATGTCATTGCAAAGGTGCAAACAAAATCATGAAAACACCATTCAAGGGCACAATTTTTGCTATGTTTTCAAACAAATTTTAGGGCATTTCAAAGTCCTAGGGAAAAAAAATAATATTGGTCATTTTTGAAGAATCTTTTGGGGTTGTTTGTGCAGTTAGGGCACGAAAATAAGACATTTTCAGGACAAAACATGACAAGCAGAATGTAGCACAGAAAAATGTGATTAAAGGCACATTTTTTGCAAAAAACACAATTCAAAATCACAAGGAAGAGGAAAGAACGTGATTTTCAAAGGTAGCTAGTGCAAAACAAAGAAAATACAGGCATACATTTCCAGATTTGTAATTTTTGAAGGGTCAGTCACTGCTAGGGCATACAGTTCGTCAATTTTCAGTCCCAACCACTAGTCTAGCGCAAAAACTTGCCTGGAATAGTTTCCTTTCTTGCTTTTAAAAAAACAGTTTCTAAAATCTTGCTACATTAATTTGCAAGTCATTCTATATTTTGGGAAAGGATTGTATTCTGAGGTATTTTACCTGAAAATGGAAATTCCATTAGACAAATACTCTGACATTAACTTTCATACTTGGAAAGTAAATATCCAGATGAAAGACAAATCAAATGAAGTTAATGTAGTCATTGTTGAAAATCCACTGAATGTTTAAAATGATGAACTCGCTGATAGAGAATACATATTTTAAAAGAAGCCACACAATTTGAAGACAGTAAGGGATCTAGTGTAGGTAAAAATCTGAATGGATGGTTATCTAGATAGTTTGGGAGTTTGTGGGTGTCGGGAATTTACCCTTACGAGGGTCATGAGACAACTTGATAGAGCATTGTGGGAGTAGCTCAGTATGGATGGTTGTCCAACAATTTGGGAGATTCTGTAATTCGGGAGTTTGGGGAGGTGGATCCAGGAACTTGGGAATTCGGCTTGGGAACCACACCTTGACGAGGGTTAGGGAGGCAACTTGATGGAGTTCTACCTAGTCAAAGCACTGTTTTTAAAGGGAAAAGCTTCTGAAGAATGTGTTGTCTTGTATGGTTCTATTACTTCAATGTTTTGTTAGTATGTTTGTAATGTCCCCTTTTTCGAATTAATTCATTTTTGAGACTTCTTACTCATTCCACTTTCTGTGGGCAAGAAAAAGGTGAAGAAGGGAAGTGTTTGTCATGTTTTTCAATCTTTTTTATAAGCATTTGCAATTTTCTTTCATGGTTTCTCACTTAAGCTAGGTCGCTTGGGTTGAAGGAGTAAAAAACCAAAGACAAAAAAAAGTAACATCATTATGAAGTCGGTCATGGGGGAAACTCCCTCATTTGGTTTGGCACCACCAAAGGAATATAAAAGTAAGTCACTTGGCCTCATTTTGGCATCAGCTTTGGCATATAATTTATACTTTACTTGGTTTTGGGTTGTTTGCTCAATTTCCTTACACTAAGGGGTGAAAATCCTTTGGTGTGGCTTCACAAGGAAGACGAAACCTTTCCTTGATAATTGGAGAACCAAAGCTCTTCAATTAATTGTTCCAGCTGCTTCAAAGAGGTGGATAAGGCCTATTTTCAGCAAGGGTTTGGTTCTAAGGTGAAATTCAGCCCCTCTCCTAGGGGAGTGACCCACCTTGGGGAAGAGATTGATGGTTTCTAGGGCACAACATCGCTTAACTCAACCATCATTGCATTCTCCATATTTTTGGCAGTCATAATCTATTTTGTACTTCATTTTTAGGGCTTAGAATCATTCTTTTCCAAGGATTACTCTGTTGTCATTTATTTAATTTCCAGTTGTGTTTAGAGGCTGATTTAGTAGTTGATAATTTTCTAAAATATTCCTAAAGTGCCTCTTCATACTTCAGATGTTGTGAATGGTGAAATTTTGATCATTTATTGATTTTTCCTTGCTGCTGTTCTAAACATTAGACTGCTGTTCTATTTTTCAGTTGGCTGATATAAAAATCAGAATAATTTCTAGTTTGGGTTTGTGTCGTTTCATTGCTTTTCAGTTCAGCCCTACAAAGGGACATTAGAATGTTCTATGATGTATGCCTTAAGAAGGGGTATTAGAATATAAGGTTTGTAATTAGCGTTTAGCTAATATTAGTTAAGTGTTAACTAATAAACGGCTGTAACCACTGCAACCATTTTGTAACCATCTCTCACATAATAAAAGGACGGAAACACAATGAATAACGTGTGCATTCCAGTTACTCTACATTTGTTTTTTGTACATTCTATTCTTTCTTTATTCCTTCTCTCTCCACATTTTTTAACAAAAACTGCAAATGACATTCTATAATGCATTTTAGCAGAAACAATTGAAGACATGGAAGTGAGTGTCGATCCGATATTTTACTTCAAACTTCAACATTGGTTTTGTTCAACCTAGAACTCTTTTGGTCTGTTTCCTTTGGCCTACTCTACTACTTTTCTTTCATTTCATCTATTTTGTATTGGCCTACACATCCTACAAATTAGTTTTTATCCATTGAATACCAAACTTCCTACCTTTCATGTGGGTTGGGAGTGTGTAATTTGCGTGTAATTTTAATCTAATGTATAAATTTGTTTATCAGATTGATAATTATTATGAATATATTTTAATTTATAATCTTGATTATTATAATTATATGTATATGTTGCATTCAACCGTATTCAAATCAGGGGGGCTTAAAAACTAGATGTATTTGTATTTAATACCATATTCGTATCCATGCAACTCTTCTTGACATATTTGAACGTGATGCTGACACAGAACTATCAAGGGACAAAGAAACCTTTGCTATATTTACACGTGGCAAAGACGAGATGAGATTACATGAACTAACTAGGACACACGCAGATCAAACATTAGAACCATCAAAAGATACAAACCTAGAGAAAACAGATGACGATTTTTACCACTTCAGTGGGAGCCATGTCTGGAAGTGGCTCAGCAGTGGGTAATGGGGGCATCCCTTGTAAAATCTTCTTCTACATATAGGGATTTGTGAGTTACACCTCTTCATCTAACACTTCTCCTTCCTCTGCATTATGGTGCTGTGGAGACATGAGGGATGCATTGACCCTATTGCAACTGCCTTGGAAATCACCTCCTGGTCATTGGCTCGGTTTAGGTGATATAAATCATCCTCGTGAGACAAATGATAACAAATTACCTTAACCTTCCCCTTTCAAATGTTTGATTACATTTTCTCTCGTGTCTTAGAGCCTTAGCATGCGATAATCCAATTTAAAGAAGTCCTTATGGGCCGCGAGTGTTTAAATATAAGGGAATTCGTCATACACTGTATTTCCAATTCTGAAAAGGAGCAGATGGATAAGGCTTCTTCTTGCGCACCCCAACTACACAATTAACCAACTATTATGCAATCTCTTGGGCTGCAAGCTTGTCTTGCACATAGTAAGGTAGTTGAAGGGGTGACACAAGCACTCCTTCAATTTTGATAATAACGAACTTGTCATAATGTCGATAGGTATCATGCTCCATAATAGAACTTCTCATTTCGTCTAACAATTTGGGCATTGGAGACTCATTGATAGAAAAATACAAAGGGGAATAAAATTCATTACAAATCTCTTCAATAGTCTCCATGAATCTGTAGGCATACAATTTACCGTACTGTACATGAAGAAGTAACTGAGACCCAAGATTAGGAAACTAAGGAAAATCATGGTGTCTAAACTTTACTGTGGCATAGTAGACAAACTATGTAGAAATGTTGACCTTGCATTGCTCCAAGAAGTAGTGCTTTCAAAGTATAGGAAATTATGTGTCCTAATGTCAATCTTTTCTAGTCCTTTATGATCATTACAAGCAAAGGGACCCAATATTGGTTGACATGGTCTACATGGGTGGCTCCATAAATTTTGTTCATCAAGGCCATGCCAAAACGAACATCGTTCCTAAATGATTTGACAGTATATGTGTTCTCGTTTTCCCTATTCACCCATTTTTTGGGTTTCAAGGCCCATCCTTTCAAGACTTTCAACTTACGTGATTAGAGCCAATTTTTGGTAACATCTGGAGTAAAAGAAGCGTCCAGCACAGGAAAATTGTAATCTGGCTCATAATTGGTCCCATAAATCCTTGTCACCTGTTTATGTTATTAGAAGAGTAAATCATACCTTTGTTTTTGCAACAACAAGATGTAGTCAGTCATCATGGCCATGAGGTCGTCCATGTAGTCAGTCTTGTCTTGTGAAGCTTTGTCCATGTATGAGACCTCACGGGCATACTCTACCAAACGGAACACAACAATGCAGTGGACCAATTGTATCCTTGGAGTAAATTATGTCTCTGAATTTTTGTGTATTCAATGAAGATAACACTATTGTGCTCCCAATCTTTTGCTCAAGGGACTAAATAATCTTTACACAAAGTACAAAAGTCTTTCATTTGCCTGATAATTGTGTCAATCAAGAAAATTACTTGAATTCGGGAGCTCTGTATATAAAAAATGGTGCCTGCAATCTTTTTAAAATCAGAGTGCACTAGATCTCAAATGCAAAAGCCATCTCTTGTCAAATTCAAATGTGTGCCAGGGTCACTTTTGAGCTCAAAATCAGTTAGAGAATGACAGCACTTAATCGTTTGTCATTAATGAGCTTTATAGTTTTGGGTCATGTCTCTATTTTCATGTGCCTTCACTGTGTTTACAGTGTGTCAACCATCCACATGTAGAGATCTCAGGTTAGTCACGTTCACAAAGCATGTAGGAAATAAACTTTGGTTGCTTTGATCTGAATGTGCCATGCATCCTGCATGCATATCCACAAAACATAATAGTTAATGAGGGCACCAAGCACTTAAAATACTATCATAACATCAATAACATGAAACGTGACAAGTGGCACAAACCCGAGTCACTCAGGTCCACAGGACACTCGAATTCCAAATCAACAGATCTGTGGTGTCTGTGAATAGGCTCGATTTAATTTTCTACTGGATCTAGCATCTTGCACATAAACACCAAGGGTGCATTAACAAATTACATATAATTAGAATCATAAACAGAAATATGTGGAATACTTGGCACTATTGTGTGTCACTCAGGCCCTCAGAGCTCATGGGGGATAGAATAAAACAAGGGAAGCTTCATGAAGGGGAATTTCTCACACATCCTAGAGATAAGGACGTTAGGGACCCGTTTTAAAGAGATTGTACATCCTAAGTTCTAAAACAAATGAAGTAAGAACCAAAGGGACTCGATACTTTGAACTAAAGTGCTCTATGTATTTCCAAGGAACAAACATATTTGTCAACACTCAAATGTGACCAAAATCAAGAAACTACTTAAAAATTTGAAAAAAGAATTTTACTTCTCTTTTTCTGCCCTCTTAAGATTTAGTTTCTTCTACCTTCTCTCATCCTTGGTAAAGATGGGTTTTAGCAAGTTTTCTCTTAAATACATATTTTCAAAAGGTGGGTCTCCATTTTCTTGTGAAAGAAAATGGGGTGCGTTAGCCAGAATAGTTTGCCCCTAGGGAGTTACCAAAACTATCCCCTTTCCAGCACTTAAAGCACATTTAAATATTTCAAGTACATACCCTGAGTACCATTTTTAATAGTGTATGTCGTGAAGTCGTCTTGGAAATCATCATTGATAAGCATTGTATCAACTAACGATGTTGTCACTAATTGATCTGCAATTACTTGGCCTTTTACAGACTTCAGAGATACAAATTTTAGATCATATTCTAAGTAACATTACCCACTTGGCTATGCATCCTAATAAATATGGTTTGGACTAAGATATTTGAGTGGGTCTACTTCTGTGATGACGTGGTTCATTGGTAAGCATGTAATGTCCAAGCTTTTGTGGCACAAAGAAAACAGCCAAACAAGATTTTTCTATTGTATTGTATTATGAGTAATGTATTAAATTGTGTGTTCTTGTTGTGCGTTGTCGTATTGTGCCAATGAATCTCCTAATGTGTGTTCCATCACTAAAATGGAGTAAAGGCTTACCCAAAATGGGGGGCATCAAGATCGGTGGATTAAAAATGTATTCCTTAATGCCAACAAATTCCTTTAACATTGTTCATCCCATTCGAATGGAGACTGTCAGCTAACTGAAGCATGCACCGTTGTATTTCCCAAACTCTTCCTTGTAGGCATCGTAGTTTTAAGTTTTGAGCAAAAGGGATCTTAAAAATAGATTTGACCTTTTTGGGATCAACTTCCATGTCTCGTTGTGATATGATAAATCCTAACAACTTACCAAAAGAAACTCCAAACACACACTTTTTTGGATTCAAGCGCACATTATATTTTCATAATCTCTCAAATATTTGTCGTAAATCCTTAGTGTGATCTTGTCAATGTTTTGATTTTATAAGTAAATCATCAACATAGTCTTCCATGGTTTTATGTATTAAGTTGTGAAATGTATGTGTCGTGGCCCTTTGATAAGTGGCCCTAGCATTCTTTAATCCAAATGACATAAGCGTGTAACAAAAATGTTCCTTGTGGTGTTGTAAAAACCATTGTGTCAGTCATCTAGACTGATGTTAATTTAAGAAATCCTACAAACCCATCCATAAAGGAAAGCATCTCATATCTTGCTATACAATTGCAATCATATAGATACTAGGTAACAAGAAGTCATCCTTTGGACATACTTTGTTTAGATCTCCAAAATCAATATTAATTGTTATTTGTCTCTCAGGCTTGGCAATCAACACAATGTTAGACATCCAAGCTAAGTAATCAATCGGTTTTATTAACCTGGCGTCTAACAATTTTTGTATCTCATCCTTAACTAGCAAGGCCACTTCAGGATGCATTTTCTGAATTTTTTGCTTAATTGGGTTTACATCTAGGTGGAGAACGATCTTATGCAATGCGACTGTCGAGTTGATACCAATGTTTTAAAAATCGGAACCGGACTCGGAACTAATCAAGGGTTAGACCGGGCCAGAACCGGAATCGGACCGGTTCAAACATTATGAACCGGTTTACTTAAAAACACATAAAAATTTACATTTTTAATGAAAACAATATATTTGAAAGATTAAAAACCATGATTCCAACAATTACACACAAAATTGGCAAAGTTTGCTCATGTATATACTATATAACATGTAAGAAAGATGTTTATAGCAAAATGGCAATAAATTAAGTTTATATCAAGTAAAAAGTTGTACTTTTAATTTTTTTTTTAAATTACAAAATTAGCGCCGTATTATAGTGCTTTTTCCGGCTCGGCTAGTTCAGAGCGGAACCAGACCGGTTGGACCTATTTGGTACCAAACCGACCGGTTCATTACCAAACCGAACCACCGATCTGATTTTATTACCGGTTTGCCCCCAAAAACATTGAACCATCCAGTTCCGGTTCCGGTTCGACCGGTTTTAAAAACATTGGTTGATACTCAGCTTGTCTACATAACACCAAGCAAACAATTCGGGGAAATCTTGTAAAGCGTCCCTACAGGATTCATTGTCTTCTACCTTTAACATTGCTGCTAGGACAGGTCTCAGATCTTCAACTATACCAAAATTGAATTTAATAGTTTTTGTGTTTAATAGTGTGGAGCAATCTTCTACATATAGTATGGTAGGTAGTATCAGGACCATCTAACTGAACATTTTCATCTTGTGAATATTCAGCCTCTCCAAAGTATGTGTGAGCATTTCATTTAGGAGGAAACCTTTTCATGTGATGGAAGGGAGATCCTCATGTACGCCCAAACATTCTAGGAGAGACTTGTCATTGTGAAATTCGTCCAATGTCTAGATTTCTAGTGAAACAATATCATTAATGAGATCTTGGTTTATCAATTCTAAAGTTGTTGTATGGTAAACATCCTACTCATGGTTTAGCTTAGATTTTAAGAAATGTGCATTTAAAGATGTCTTATTTTTCTTGTCGTCCTTATTATGGGGGCTAAGATACCCGTGGTCCGTTTAAAAAGGGATCTCTTGCACTTGCCTATACGATCAATCAAATGCAAGGATGGGCTCAATAATG
Source organism: Taxus chinensis (assembly GCA_019776745.2). Lineage (NCBI taxonomy): Eukaryota > Viridiplantae > Streptophyta > Pinopsida > Cupressales > Taxaceae > Taxus > Taxus chinensis. The sequence goes on along the minus strand of CM034153.1, from coordinate 43,131,134 downwards.
CCTTGCTTTGGTTTTCCCAATCCTTGACCATTTTATCCCACTTTCCGCACATAATTCGACTAGAAACCATAGTCTTGAGTCTATCGTTTTCTAGGGGGGTAGTTGTGGTGTAATTCATTGTTGAAGGTGTGCCATGGTTGTAAGTTTAGCGAGTGTTGGTGTTTGAGAGTCACATCCTTGAATAGGAAACCCATACTCTTGGGGGATGCAATGTAAATTGATAAATTATGCTAGATCAAAAAAAATTGGCTTACATTGTGCCGATTCTGCTATAGGTTGCATAGACTAATGATACATATTGTTGTCACTCGTATGATCATTATGTATACAGTCTGATGATAAGATTTGCGTAAGGGGGAACTGTCAGAGGTTATAGCTGTAGAGACTCATTTTGTTAATTCATGTCTTGCAACAACACAAATTGTACAACACTTTTGCACTAGCTCACGCTTGCTCAATTTGACCAATTAGTTATCCCTAGCTATATCCCATTCATTCTTGCTTGCACACACAACCTATCTATTCAAATAACGGTCATATTAATTCATCAAATCAGGCTATACCCTCGCATATTACAATTCCAATTTTCAAATTACTCGCACATACATTTGGGACCATAGCGTCCAAAAAGGGCCATAGTGTTTGTACCTTATGAGCTCACATGGAAGCTTTCATCCATTTCCCTCCAATGGCACTTTTCTTAATTTGAACTTCTTTATTACAACCCTAGTCGGCTTCACCTAAGCTTTCTAGATCCAGAACACATATATAAGCAAGTTACTCATCTCCCATTGAGGAGGGGGGGCGGGGGGGGCATTCTATCCACTTGGCACCTAGCATTCTAATGAGCAAATACTAAGAGCAATCACAAGCAAAGCTACTCCAAGACTCCCTTGAGTTGTCATATACTCTGCATATTTATTTAGGGCAGTCCTCTACGCAGATCTGCAAGCGCAAAGAGCACATTATCTCAAGTCAAGCTAGGGCAAAGGTCAAGTACATTCACATTGTTGCAAGCTTATGATTATCAATTTGGTTGTATACAATCTAGATATCACATGCTAGGCTAGAACAACGTGCGCTTTGAAACAAAAACCGAAACCGGCCGATTCGACGGGTTCAACTGTTTTTGCACGAACTGCTTGAAAAAATGGATTGATTGACCGGTTTGGTACCAAACTGGTCGGTTCGGTACCAAACCGTTCCGATTCCAACCTGAACCGGCCGAGTCATGGTGATACGCATGCATATGGCACGATTTTTTAATTAAAATTTATGCTTTTAATAAAACCTAAACCCTAATTTATTACTATATAGAGCCCCCCTCTTTATTCACCTCACACCTCTGTCATTGAGCATGTGTGAGCAAAAGCATTTGGAGTATAACATTCAAGAGTTTAGTTTTGGAGTGAGCTTAGAAGTTGGAGCTTGTTTGTCATTGCTTGTGGGCTCTTTGTGGTGATATTGGCATCCATATAGAGACTTCCTCACTTGTATTTATGAGCACCTCTCTCATTTGCAAGGATTTGGAGGCTTGGAGCAGCATTGAAGAGTGTTTATTTGGAGTGAGCTTAGGGTTTGTTTACCATTGCTTGTGGGCTCTTTGTGGTGGTCTTAACATCTACATTTGGAGGGTGCAGCACATATACAAGCTTGGAGTGTTTCTTGACCTCATTTGTGTGCACATTGAAAGGAATGTTAAGTTTTAAACTTGCCCCTATTTTTAAATCTTATTAAAAAGGAAATCTAAAATATATTTTCTTTTTTTGCATTTTCAGATTTCCTTGCATTTGCAATGGCCCCCTAAGTTAAAGACCCTACAGTGCACATTGAACGGAATGTTAAGTTTTAAACTTGCCCCTATTTTTAAATCTTATTAAAAAGGAAATCTAAAAAAAAAAAAGTATTTACATTTTCAAATTTCTTTGCATTTGCAATGACCCCCGAGTTAAAGACCCTACATGGAACCATGCCAATAGTTGATAATCAAGTATTTTGTAAATATTGTGAGAAACACATCAAGGGAGGGAGAGGAATAGGGGGGCATTCATAGGTTGAAACAACACTTGGCTGGTCAAAGAGGCCAAGTTTCCCCATGTGATGCACCAAATATTGATGCCATTAGATTGGAAATGATAAACTTGCTTGAGAAACATAAAGAAGAGAAGACTAGGCTAAAAGAGATGGATGCTGAAATAGGGAGGAGGCAACATGCCATGGCCCAAACAAGTGTTGAAGGCTCTTGCTCTGACCCCTTTGTCCATGTTAGAGACCCCTTTCGGTATATGCCTCCCACATCCACTCATAGTCATGAAAACCGGCCTCAAAAAAGAAAGAACATCCAAAGCTTTTTTCCATCTTCTTCCACACCTGTTAGTGCCTCCATGCCAACAGAAAATCAGCCCACCTTAGATAACCATTGGAAGAAGCAATATAAAGAAGTTGCTTTCGAATACATTGTTAGATGGTGGTATGATGCAAATATCCCTTTCAATGCTGCTCGCTCACCTTATTACCAGCCTATGTTTGATTTCATTGTTGTTGCTAGTAAGGGCTTCAAAGGCCCTAGTATGCATGACTTGAGAGGATCTCTTTTGCAGAAAGAAGTTGCGTCCATAGATGAATATTTGAAGAGTTGTAAATTATCATGGGCCAAAACAGAATGTACTATTATGTCAGATGGGTGGAGTGATGGCAAGAACCACACCATAATAAATTTTCTTGCCTCTTGTCCACAAGGAACTATGTTTTTGAAATCAGTTGATACATCTGATAGGGTGAAAGATGCAAATTTGTTGTTTGAGCTTTTGGATGAGGTTGTTGTAGAGGTGGGGGTGGAAAATGTTGTACAAATTCATCATCAGATAATGCCTTTAACTATGTTCTTGTTGGTAAGATGTTAGAGACTAAACATAAAACAATATTTTGGACTCCATGTGTTGCACATTGCATAGACCTCATGCTTGAGGATATAGGAAAACAAGATTGGATCAAGAACACTGTAGAGCATGCCAAAATCATCACAAAATACATCTACAATCACTCATGGGTATTGAACCTAATGAGGAAATTTTGTCAAAGACAAAGATACTTGTTAGGCCAGCCATCAACCAAGTTTGCGGGACAAAGTCCCTCCTCGAATAAAGGGGAGGCACTCTTTTCTTTCCCAAGCAAAAAACTTTATTACTGGAATGCATAATCACAGCCAAACAATATGGGAAATACAAACACTAAAACCATTTTTGGTTGGGATTTTGGAAAAAAATAGCATTTATTTCTTGTTGAGCCTCTTGTTAAGATAGTTGAGACTAGTTGAATGTTTTAAGAGGTGAGGATAGAAAGTAGAAGTAGAAGGAAAGAATGAATGAAAATGTGCTTTCTCCTTAGCAAACGCAGATCCGAAGATAATAACACGAGACAAAATAGTAATAAACTTGAAAGAAAATTCAGAACAGTGATAAACTAGAATTTAAAGGAACATATAATGCATGGAACTTAAGAACAATACATTAATTAAAGAGATACATTCAACACAGTTTGTAACGCAGTCTCTTATATTCCTTCTCTCAAATATTGAAAATACAAAGTTTTTCAAAGATTTTCGACAATCCCAGCTTATAGCCTTTTTCCTAAAATTCTTCCCCTTTTACAATGGCACAACAATTTCTATTTATAGAGGACGAGGAAGAGAGAGAAAAAGGAAATACACATTAAAGCCCTTTTGACTAGTTCTTGCACAATATGACCAAGTCAACTTGTCAATTCGAATGATGTCTCGACATCTTAAGAATTTACATGATTGATTCAAAGATGGAGAAACATGTGAGGACTTAGCCAAGCTTATCTTTTTCTGATCCAAACATTGAAAGATGAACTTGAAAACTTTGTCTGAAAACTCCTCTGAATGCTCTGAAACAACAGTTGGATCTTCCACCTTGATTTGCACAATAAAAAACCCAAAAAGCCTTTTTCGGGCTTTGTTCTCTGCTTAGCGTTCCTGAAAACCCGACACACTGTCAGAACATTCTGCTTGCTTTGCACCTTAAGAAATCCGACACACTGTCGAGATTTCAATCATGTTGTGCACCTAGAAAATCCCGACACAGTGTTAGGGAAATGAACCTGCCAAACACCATGGAAATCCCAACACACTGAGTCGGGGAAATGATTATGTTGAACATGCTGAAAAACCCGACACAAGCAAGTCGAGGAAATGCACCTGCTAAGCATGCCAAGGAACCCGATACATCTCCAAAACACACTGTCTCTTCCCTTGACAGGAAAAACAATTGAGAAAACATACTCCAACAAAGTAAAACAATTAGATTGTCCCTTCCAAAAGTGGAAAATAACCTAGCAGCCATGTAAAACCAAAGAAAAAGATGGCAAAACCAACCCAAAACTGGCAAAAACCTTTCTGGAAGAACAATCAAGCTCACCTACGAAATGCTTATTTTTGGGTTTGAAGGAAAAAACATGGGATAAGATGCCCAAATTGCCAAGAAAATCGCAATCGGGATTTAATCAACATGAAACATGTGTTTTTGAGCTAAGATGTTCCGATGTCTCTCACCCCTGAAAACCCGACACACATAGTGTATCGGATTTCGAGGTTCGGAAGACATGGAACATATGACATGCATTTTCCCTCACATGTCTCGATGCAACTAACCCCCAAAAATCCGACACAAAGGGCTTGTCGGGTTTCGGGGATCGAGGAACATGCAACATAGAACATGTTAGAGATATAATGTTCAATTAAGGATATGCGGCTTTACTAAAAAGTATTTCTCACCCTTTTTGGAGCAATGTCTTAAGCATGTATGGCATTTGCCATCTTTATGGCCCAAAGTCAATTTCTTTATAAATTGGCTCTTAGTCCATGATAAATTCTAACAGGACGCAGACTTATGAAAATAGGTTTATATGAATCCTAAGATGCACTTGTATTTCAAGGATCAAAAGACTAGCACTTAACATGTAACATGCAAAGATGTATGGTGGGCCCAAAAACTTTGAAAATCTCATTGCAAATGTTTCCTTTAGGCTTAGAAACTTCAGATTTCTTGGAAAGGTGGGAAAAATTTGCAACAAGGTCTACCAAAGATGAAAAATTTATGGGTTCCATCACTAACATGCATTGTCGTTCTTAATTTGGAATATATGGAAGGAATGAAATAAAAGAATTTTCCTAATGCAGAGATAAAACATTAAGGCTGAGAACCATGTTAGGCCAACTACTTCACGAGATTCACAACAAACTTCCTCACGTTGCAATCTCTTTTTTTCCCAAGTGGGCAATAGCTATGAAACAGTGTTTCTTTCCAAGGCTGAAAACTCCACTTTACCATTTTTAAAGTGGAGCAAGCCAAGATGGAGAATGACACGAAAAAGCAACCAGGGTTTTGACTCCTATTTATTTTGGTAAAAAATACAACATGGGGTTTGAAAATTGGGGAAATCCTCATATTAAGGTGTTGCGATGGGTAAATATTGGAAAAATTAGCCATGGGCTAGCATTTATGAGGCTATGGATCAGACAAAGGATATTCAGATAAGGGCAGCATACAAAGGGACTAACTAAGTATGGGAATATATGGGAGATTATAGATAATAGATGGAACAATCAACTCCATTGCCCTATACATGCAGTTGGATATTTCTTGAACCCAAGATATCATTATAGAGCTCGGCTTGGAGAAGATCAAATAGGAGAAGTCAAAGATGGTTTGTAGAAGTGCCTAGAGCGCATGGTCCTTGATGAGAGGCAACAACTTGAAGTTCATCGACAGATCAATTTCTTCAACAGAGCTACAGGTACCTTTGGGAAAAACCTTACAAAGATTGCAAGAGATGTGGACCAACCAGGTAAGCAATTCTAAGTTTTTTGAAGTTCGTTTGATTAAACTTTATAATGAATAATTATGAATTTTTAGCATAAGATACAATCTAATTTGTTGAATTACACTTTAAGTTATAAGTTTTACTTTTCATTATTAACTTTGTTTTTTATCGTCATTGTTTAATAATTAAACATTTACATTTTTTATTGCAACACTTTGGTGGGATTCATTTGGTTGTCGGTGTCCTCAATTGCAAAAGTTTGCAATTCGGATCCTGAGCCAAACTTGCAATGCTTCTAGGTGCAAGCACAATTGGTCCATCTTTGAGCAGATTCACACAAAGAAGAGAAACCATTTGGAAAAACGATTAAATGATCTTGTCTTTGTGCAATACAACCTTCAACTAAGGCGCAACCAGTTACTAAACCGAAGACCTGATACAAATCCCATTGTCTTGGATGATATAAATCCAACCTCAGATTGGGTAGAGGAGAGTCAGCCCGAAGAGTTTGACCCTGATGACTTGGGGTGGATGGCTTTGGATCAAGATGATGAGCTTCTAGTAGCACTGTCACGAGACATGGCAGGCACTAGTCGCACTCGTGCTACTGCCAATATAGTTGTTGCAGATGTCCCTAAGGATTTGGATGGGTCCGAGTCAGAGGAACGTGATGATATTGATGAGGATGAGCCTGAGGATCCCATTCTCAGCAGTGATGCAAAGTTTGATGATTGATCATTGATGTCATCTAATATCTTCTAGAGTTTTGTAACTTGTAGCATCAATGATCATAGCATGTTGTTTTTTTGGAGTCTTGGGCTATATAGGCCATTTAGAGCCTCATTATTTATGTATTTTGTTTAGGAATCTCATATATGATATATGTATTGTGTATTGGACTTGTAGTTCATGCCATTTTGCTATAAACATCTTTCTTACATATATACATGAGCAAACTTTGCATATTTTGTGTGTAATTGTTGGAATTGCGGTTGCTAATCTTTCAAATATATTATTTTCAGTAAAAAAAAATGTGTTTTTTAGTAAACCGGTTCATAAAGTTTGAACCAGTCCGGTTCCGGTCTGGTCCAACCGTCGACCGGTTCCGAGTCCGGTTCCGATTTTTAAAACAATGCTTCAAAGTAGTGGCAACGTTAGCGATGCACAAGGGTGCCCACAACCCAACTAATGTTTGTTTTGCAAGACTCCCTCACCGTGTAGGATTTTGGAAGATTCAATCAACTGCACAACGAGCATCACATAGTGTTGAAGGTCCAAATTGCATACAAGAACAAATCAGGAAGCATGCACAGACCCAGAAAGTTACAGGAACCGAGAGCATAAAGGGACGAAAGTGTACGGAAATTCCATAGCGCACATACGCCTTGGTCCATGTCATACGCTTTCGTTCGGGCAGCTTTGTAGGACACAGTTTCAGAGACAAAGCTCTATCAGATCAGTTTCAGTCCCTTTCAAACATCAACATGATCAAGATCAACACACAGTCCAAAGAATCAGCTAAGTTACTCTCTATTCCCTATTGCTAGTGCTTTGTTTCATTATCTATCGCTATTTGCTTTCATTCATGTATTATCCCAATATTGTTGCAATTAGCTTTGGAAACTAATTGATTAGCATAATCTACCATCGGTTATCAACCCCTTATAAATTTAACCATTTAGGTTAAAATCAATAGCATATCTATATGGGGAATATAGGTTCAGGGTCCATAGGACAAGTGTAAATGCGCCATTGATGGCTAAATTTTAGGCATGCATGTAGTGTAGAAGGGAGCACACATATGTCATAAATCCAACGCTTTCCTAATAAGAGATTATGATTGAAATCATTAGGCTTGACTTAACATGGTGTTGTCATTGCTCTTGAACCCACTGTGACACTAAGTGTAGTTTGCCCCAATACTTGGCATGGTATGTTGTCAAAGTCTCGAGTATTCACATCAGAGTAAGCGAGGTCCTTTCCCCCATACCAAGTATATAGAGATAAGATAAGTTACATGTATTAAGCCTTGATCAGTTGTCCACAAGAACACATTTAACCCCTTTGCATAAAATTTGCACTTAATGTATAAGGGGAGGTGTTGGTCAATAGCATGTTTAGGAGGTAAATCTTACTTCTCAAAAGAAATGTTATCCTCGCTCCATTTTAATGTATTAACGATAGATGAGAAATAGGTCAGCTCAATATCTCTTGGGATAGTTGTGTGCCACAAAGTTTCCTTGTATATAGTGAATTTTTTTATTAATTGTATGATAGAGATCATTGCATGAGTATTCTTAGCTTAGTCTATGATATCATGATCTCCTGTATTTTTCAGTGCTTTGGGCAATGATGGGGGATGTTCTGAATATCTCCACTTTGTATTACAAGATTTTTATTGTGTCCTACCCCTTTCGGTTATGATAGGGGCAACTTATATACCTAATATTAACCTAGGGCAATTAATAGATGAGGGGTGTTGGTTGCCCCAACCATGGGATGTCAAAGGAGTGAAAGGGACCAAACATGTCTGCTCTCTCCGCGAAGCAACTGAAAGCATTTCTGATTCACGATTCATACAAAGTGGGTAACTAAGGGAGGCTAAGATGTCATTGTGTAAAATAACATCCCTAAGTTCATCCCTCTCACGTGTATTAATATGGATCTACCATATAGTCTATCGAAGAAACTCGTGGTTTTTTATACAATAGCTTTAAGTGCTAGGCATAAGCAATTTGCACCCATGGGAAAATTAGAATGAGGATACATGTGATGTACATGAGGTCTTAATAATCAAAATATGAAACTAAAAGTCCGATCCTAAAAGAGAATAAATTTGAAACCCTAAGAAAAAGGAAACCCTAAAGTTGAAGGAAACCTAGGATTTTCGCATGCTCAAGTCAAAGATTGGGTCCACTAAATTGTTTTTTTGCACCTATGACGTAAAATGAATACTTAAACATGGAATAATTCAAACTTTAAAATTAATGCATCCAAGTACATTAATTTGAATCATGTTTAAGCAAAAGGATGTTGCAATACAATAACTCGATTTAGAATTGACAAGACAATAGAAAGATGAGTTACTTAGTTGATCATGGATATTTGTCAATCACAGAAGGTTTCTTGGTGGCTGGAAATAATCTGGATGTCCTTTGTCAAGTATTCAAAGTGCGAAGAGAGGATTGACAGGTGTTTAGACACTACCAAAATGTACAGACCCGTGCGACACATCGAAAGTGTCGGGCTTTAACATGTTGGCAAAATATTTTTTCGGAGACAAAATATGGGTTTCGTCAATGCTCGTAGAACGAGGTCCACTGAAGGTGGCACCCATTTATTGAAAAATGGAAATTATATACAATAATTCTCACCTTGGGGGTGGTCAATGACCGAGGAATGTGCAGGAACACCCTTGTAACTGCAACAGCAGATTAGAGAGGGAAGAGTTTGCAAGTAGGAGAGGAGAAAAATGTGGGAAACCATGGGGGAAAAATAGGATGGGAGTTATGCCAATGAGAGAAATACAGATTTCACTAACCAATAACTTATAATTATTTTCCAGCTCAATCAAAAGAACCAGGAAAACATATGTAATCAAATAAGGATCATGAAACAATAACACAAATTGACACAAAGTTCAACTAATGATTCTCGTTTCATTTCAGTAGGTACAAAGCCCTTGCTTCCTTACAAAATTTACAATATGTTCGGCTAAGTATCAAGAGAGAACGGGGGAAAATATTATGGAGAAATGGAAGAATACAACATGCTAGGGAGAGCAAATATCGATCCTTTGGAATGAGGAAGTCATTCCAATATATAGCCCTTTTACCTTTCCATGTGACTTTTCATATTTTAGATTGAAATAAGTTACTTTTCCTTATTTTAAGAAAACTACTTTTACAATGGAAGAATATGAAATCACTTAAGTGAATAAGACAAAATCGGAAAGAGGGCACCCCCAGAGAAGAAATAGAAACTCTAAGTGACTTAAGTCACTTTTACAAGAGTTAGTGAACGAAAAGAAGAGAGAGAAGATGTATTCGAGTGAAGGAGATCCATGATGGAATTCTGCTCTTCCTTCACTGTAAAGACGAATGTTGTAACTGGATAGGAGCTTCCTCGGTTGCTTCCCTAATCACAACATGTCATTTCTTCGACTCAGAAATAATGCTCCACATATTATCCATAATGATCATCTTTGGTCATGCCTCAAAAGTTCTCTTTCAACTCTTTGTCTCTATAAACAATGATGAATATCTCAAACTACACAAATCAGTTCCTGTCACAAACATGATCTCCTACCTCTTGCTCAAGTGCTATGAAAGATCAGAAATGGTTTTTCTTTGAAGTCCTTCATTCTCCATTGTACTGTTCAGGGCCACTTGCATGAGAAATTATCTCCCGCACGAGCAAATATTTGTCTTGCAAATATCAAGAAGCTTGTACCCGTATCACACATGCCCCAAAGTCGGGAAGAATACTTTCACAATGAGATCTCTCATATTTGAAAGTATCAAGAACCTCTGAGAATTATCAACAGCATGATTAGTGCACTTATGAAATATTGCAATCCTCAAAATGAAAACACCTTCTCTTTGTGAGATGAAATCAAGCACTGATTGAGTGATCTTTCTCTTTTGCTGAATGAAAGGACTTGTTGTTATGTCTTCTCAATGGAGAATTGGGATAATCAACTTGAATGGAGGATGGTGAGAGAATGAAGAATACATGAGAACAAAGGTGTCCAATCATGGAAGTTTTCACTTGATCTACTTAGATGTTTTACATTCAACAATCTCCCCTGTGTTCTCTGCTTCAGGTTAGCGAAACCATGAGATCATGATATTCGGAGCTCAAGATTAGGAGAGGTTCATAGCCGAAAATTTTGAATTTCATTGTTATAGCTAATTGAGAAGTGAATTGGCACTTGTGAGAGTTTGCAAAAATGGCTTTTTCCTTTTCAGATGTTTTCAATGGTCTTCAACAGTGTTTCTGGCAGAAACACGAATGTGGTCACCGCGGATGAAATACTCAACCAAGCCAAGCAAGAATGGATTCAAATGAAAGATATAGGGGAAAAGAAGTTATGCTCCAAATTTGAGAAAGTTTTATCATTGGAATCAACGGGAAAATGCAAAAGAGTTTTTGGTCACACAGGGGCAAAACTGGTTATTTTAATGGAGTTTGGCTGCATTACAAATTTGATCATAACAAATAGAATAGTCCACCTCAGCAATTAAGATACAGGTCAAATGAAAGGCGTTTTAGAGAGGAAGTTCCAATCAAAATTTCAAGCAATTTGGCCAATGGGATCACTTGCAATGAGCAAAATGGTTTTTGACAAACTAGGGCACAAAATGACATTTCCAGCTGAAAATTCTTGTGGATAAAAAATAACTCAATTCCTGACTGCACACAAGGCTACACTCATCTTGAAGTCATTTTAAAGAGGATCAATTGGTCAACATTTGGCGGAGCGTCGCCCACAAGATCAACGGGAATGAGCAAAAGCGTTTCTTGACAAGCTAGAGCATGGAGTTGGATTTCACGGAGTCATGGAGCAAAACTGAAAGTTCCTCTTCTATTTCTTCATTACTTTCTTCTACTTTGCCATTGGGAAGTTTTGGAAGGAAAAGAAAGTTCAAAAATCATTTAAGTGGAATGTGGAGATTTGGTTTGGCTTGTGTAAAGGAGAAAACACGCCCAAGTTTGCTTTTGATCTCATTAAAGTGCGCTTTTGCATTTACCCAAGGGGAAAAACGCACCAATCAGATGTTGGGCGCACTTTTGAGTGCATGAAGGAGTTTGAAAGTGCGCTTTTGCATGAGGAACCCTTTTAAAATGCACCTTTGCCTTGGTGGGAGTGCATGTGGGGGCCAAAACAAGGAGAAAGAAGACTCAACTTGCTTTTTGGTCAAACAAAGTGGGCCAATGAGAGAGAGGCGCACTTTTGAGTGAGGAAAAACATAACATCCAAAACAAAATTTTGCATAAAGGAACTCAAAAGTGCGCACAAGTCACTTAAGCGACTTTAAGGTGTTGACATCATCATCCCAATGGAGAATTAGAACAAAAAGCAACTTTGTCACAACCGTAACAAAACTAGGAGTTTCAAAGGGGTATTATTTTTTACTGGAAAACACCCAACAAATCCATTCCCGCAACTTTCGAGACTTGAAAATGCTTCCATATTGAGTTTTAGGCTAAAACCTACATATGGCCATAAGGATGCAATGGTGGTTTTTTGCTATCAAGAAAGGTTGGGATGACTAGGATCAAAACCAGTGATCCTTCATTTGACTACTTGTAGAGCTTTTGAATCCATTTGGAGCTTCCCGCAATCCTCTATATCAGATCTCTCTACTCTCAGGACCAAAACACCTTGTATCATAACGATTTATGTTCCCAGAACATACCCAATGCTTCTATAATCATACTCAAAGTATACCAGTGTCAAATATACTCCGAGCACTATCATGTGACTGCGCACAGGACACTTGAAATCACATGGGACTCACATAGGACCATTCACAAGTTAACACTCACAAAGGGGCAAAATTTGCAATTTTGGCCAAATTTCTCAAAGGGAAGACATGTTTTTCTGGGGTTGTCATGCAAAATGACTACCGGAATTTTGCATGCCAACACAACCATGTCTACGCGCAGTTTGGGAGTCTATATCTTCTATAAATGCTTCATCTTTGTCTACTTTGCACTTGTGTGCACCCAGCAATCCTTCAATCATCTATAAGGATACTTGTTTTTGCTCTTCTTCGTCCAAAGCCTAATTGTGCTTGCAAGACATAAAGGACCCTTAAAAGGGGTTAGCATTTTGGGTTGGACAGCCTCAGTTACACCGCCAAGGATGTGGTGAGCATTGCCTTATCGATACTCCGAAGAGGGATCAAGCAACATGTAGTTATCGCTTCTAGGTGAGTGTGTGTTCAATCATGTGCTCAAACAATTGACCTTCTTGTAGACTTTGAAATTTGGCATCATGCCACTTTGATTTCAAATTTAACTCTATGGACTACTCTAAGGCAGCTCCTTGAGAGATTAAAAATTTGCTTTACCTTTGGTAGTGATCCTCAATGTAGTGAGATTTCTCCAAAAGAGTGGTCTGAGGCATATAGAAAGCGAGTAATGAACTCATGTGTTTTGTGTATTGGATGACTCTTCGTTAGTTTCCCGCCATAGCTGGCCCATGAAACACATCTAGGCCAACCAAATGGAGATTGCCCAATTTGAAAGTTAGTCGTTGAAGACCCCTAGACGCAAACGACCAGAAGCAACTGTTGACTAACCAGAACTACCTAGCTTTCCTGACATTGTCCTCAAAGCGCAAATGGCGGATCTCAGGTATGGAGAATGTTTGTCTAGGATTCTAGAGTGTTCTTGTATATTTTGCATTGGTCATGAATAAATATATCTGGTAGATATAGGCGGCTAAGACAATGAATGGGTAGATAGATAAGGAGAAATTGTGCTCAACAGTCAAATATGTGTTTTGTCCACGTGTGTCAAAGTATGCCAAAGTTGATGTTGTTGTTTGACTCAAGTGCTAGTAGTTATATGACTACCCATAATGATTGGTTTGTGATTTTTTTTAAGACTCGAGCATGACAAATTCGGTGACACATGGTGATGGCAGGTCATATATTGTGCAGAGCCACGAAGATGTTAAGATCAGCTTGAGTGAGGATAAGAAATTCACATTCCAAAATGTTTGTATGTCAGATCATTGGTTATGGAATTTTGGAGGTCGTATTTCTAAATGGTACGTTTTAGATTAAGGAGAATAGCGGTAAATTCCTTGCCAACCGTTGATCAACGTCCAACATGGATTAATCTCTACCACCCATTCCTCCATGTGGCCTCTATAGATTGAGCCACATCCTCCATGCAAAAGAAGAAGGATCTAAAAGCAACATACAACATCTTGCCACCTTGACAATCAACTAAGCTACTCAAGCCATCATCCTTCATCAATCAACCATCAAACTTCCAACAACAGTTGCTGTCAAAATTCATGCACAAACTCCATTTTGAAGCAACCAACATCAATCAATCATCTTGAGCAAATCCAACACTTCACAAGGGAGTTCTCTTTTGGTAAGTGTTGATGTGTAATCATAGCACCCCTGAAGTCTGCAACTCGATAGGTTGAGACTCTCAGTGTGATTGCATAACATGGAGCTTCTCCCAAGTGTGGGACTTTGCGAATCGAGAAAGCTCTCCGGATGAAGGCCGGCTCCTATTCCTTTGTTCAGGTGCACACATTCATATTGCAGAGGGTCTATTCTAAATCCTACTCTAATTTGCCAAGGAGACAGGGGTAAGGAGATGCATGAAATTAAACCTAACCTAACAGAGGTGATGCACCAAAGGAATGTTGAATATTTGCATTGCCCTTGAACACAAACCATTAAAAGTGTGATACAATATCCATGCGCAGATGACCAAAATTGCAATAAGAGATCAGATAGATGCAAATAAACATAAGAGAGGGTTGAAATCATCCACAGACTTATTCTATTACTTCAAGAATTTGATACAGTCCATTACACTAGCCAAGAGGTAAGATTGCATTACAATTGGAATGGGAGGTTCGAAACTCCACAAATTCGCCTGCGGAACAGAGAAGAAGGGAGGGCGTAAAGAAAAATTGTCCATGCTTTAGAAAATTGCCCCTCCTTAATATACAGGGATAATAAGAGAGAAAGGAGGGAAGAATTCGAGATCCTACTCCAACCACCCCAAAAATGCACTGAATTCACCTGCAAAACTAATGGGTTCCATGACACCACTCGTGCCTTCATTAACATTCCTTGTTGGGCAAGAAAGGGAAACCAAACCTCATTATAGTGGTAAGTGAGAAGCCTGACAGCCTCAAAAATGGCGGGCTGAATTCATCATTTTTCATTAATGGTGGCAAGTGGGTAGCAGGCGTTGGGAGCTTTCCAAAAAATCTTTTCCCACTCAAATCCGAGCTTCCAATTGAAAGATATGACTGTCTGAAGGTCGAGGTTGGGCGTTTAACGGGGGCTCATAATTCTTAAAAGAGTCAATTCGTGCGAGATCTATATGGAACCCCGCGCATTCTTAAGATTTTGCTGCCTCCTTTCACTCCTGAAGTGGCACCGAACTAACACGTGGCGTTGTCTACGGGCCTGCTCTGTTTCCTTTGTATTAAACCTAAGCCCCTTTTGTTGGCGGAGACACTGCACCTGACCCGAGACACGTGGAGGGCTGGTGCACGTTTGGGAACCGCTTTTGGATCCGCCCCTTGAAAGAGCACCGAAGAGACACGTGGGGCCTTCCGCCGCCTCGCCTTATGCTTAGCCGATTCGGGTCCTAACTGAACACCGCCTGCCTCGTCCCTTTGGTGAGTTAAAGGGGCCCACCATATATAATGCCAAAAAACCCCTTGCGGGTGGGACCCTCGTAGCCAGCTCCCCCATTTCCTCATGTTTGGCTTAGTCCCTTTGTTCGGTGGAGTACTACGTCTGACCTGAGACACGTGAACAGATGGCGCATGTTTGGGACCTGCTTCTGGGTTTTGCTTTTGAAGTTGTGTCGATGAGGCACGTGGAGGCTTCTGCTAGCATGTCCCAAGCTTGGACTTTTCAACGGTCGGTGAAACCTTCATCGGACCCTGACTACGTGGCAAGCTAGCGCTCGTTTGGGGACTGCCTCCGGATTCGACCCTTGAGGGTGCGTCGTCAAGACACGTGGGGCTTCCGCTGATTCTTCAATACTTAGCCGATTCAACGGTCGGCACTGCCCCTTTTTTTACTCTGACCGCGTGGAGGGCCTGCGCACATTTGGAGACCTTGTTTATATTTCACCTTTGAAGTCGCACCGAGCTGACACGTGTTTCCTTCTGCCGGTCCTTTGAGACTTTTCAACAGCTGGTATAACCTTTTAGACTCTAACCACGTGGCGAGCCTGCGCTTGTTTGGGGACCCTGTTCCGGATTCGACCCTTGAAGGTGCGCCGTCAAGACACGTGGGGGCTTCCGCTGGCTCTTCCATACTTAGTCGATTCAGGGCCTCGAGTGAACATTGTGTGAAGTCCTAAAACTTCGAGCCTTTCCCCATTTTCTTCCTTTCAAGCTCTGATCTCCTCGGGTTATTTGGCCCCATTTGTCGACCTTGCTCTCTCATTATCGAGCCCGCCTGTTCCTTGATTCGGGATCAATTGTGAGCCTACTGGACTGAAACGACCCCTCCGATTTTCTTATGCAAGGTCATTTTTGATCAATTTTGCCTGAGGGGCAAAATTGGATAACAGTAAGTAAAAGGTATATTTTCTATCCCTTGTCCGCTCAATTGACGGTCTACATTTGAGTTAGAGTAGAGAACATTGGTATTACAACCATGGTTTTCTAGTTTATGCTCTAGTTTTCTTGCATACATTTTTGGCATGCCCGGTGGGACTCCCACACATTCTATTGGTTTTGCTTACTTATTAGGAGCTAATTTAAGACTTGTCAAAAGATCACATTCATTAGGGTGCATAATTTTGAGAAATTCATATTTTCCTTGTTAAAATTCCGTTCTGACTGGCAATGTCATTTTTGCTCTGTTAAGCGTCATTTTCACGAGTAACCGCATCATTTTAGCAATTGATTGTGTCATTTTACAAAGGTATAACAAACCTTCATTTTGTCTATTTTCTACTACTAAATCTAGTTTCCAATCATCTTTCCACTATTTAACATCAATTTTACCATCTTATTAGCATCATTAAACTCTCTAAGTTTTGTTTAGACAAATTTTTGGGCTAACCCACTGACCGCATCATTTTTGTAACTAGTGTGACATGGATTTCATCCCTGTGCACTTACCATAGTCTTTAGGCATCTTGTGACATGGATTTCATCACCATACACAAAGACACACCCCGTGTTCCAACAGGGTATATAAATTCAAGGACAATTTTCATTGTTGGCTAAGCGTTGACCTGTTTTAGGTGGTGACATGAAGTGAGGGGCTTTCACGTCCCAATACCCAGGCCTTAGACAACATCCTTGTCAACACGAACTTGGCCCCACATACCCAAAGGTATATAGGGGATGCACCTAGTGAGCCTTGTATAGCCTAGACTTTAAGACCTTTCACTACAAATGATTAGTAGTGCAGGGAGCACAACACTCCTGAAGTTACTACTCTGTACCACGTAAAGTGAGGGTTGGGACACCAATCTATCACCACTCCGCGCGAGGTATGTTGGTGGGCTACTAATCACATTGCACACCCTTATATACTAGCATGGGCTTGTGGTTTGCATAATCTTGTTTGTGTATTGTTGAGACCCGTGTGTTTGTAGACCTCACACTAAAAACCCCTCAAAATCAATTTAAGGACTTAATCCAAACCATTCTTGATCAAACGAATCATCACAACTTCATCCACTTTATATCCCAAAAATCCCTAATCCACTTCCAACCTAATCCCATCGTCATCTAACCTAATCCTTCTAAAATGGCCTTCATCCTAATTCCCTTGATCTTCCAAATGCACATGACCCAAACAACATCTCGTACTAATCCCTTGACATCTATCATGCTTCCACTAATCCATTCCTTGATACTAATGATATCCCAAACCTTGTCCACCAAAGTGTCCCCATCAATGACCATGAGCCATCACTCACAAAAACCAACCATGTCGACATTAGCTAACTCCTTCCCCAACACAAAGATGATCTCCTTCTTAGGGCCATCAATTTAGGGGCCAAGCTCCAAACCTCCTTCAATCCCACACAATTATCCAAAATAATCCACTCTAAGGATCCATCCATCCTGAATCCACCTTCTTCTAACAACCCCTTGGGATCAACCGCATCAACTCCCAAATCCACTAATAACCATCATAATCCTCAACTTCCCCGCATCAAGATCCATGTTGATGAGGGAAAATCAATCTAACATCCACAACAATCCCCTCATGATCATAATCGTCTCATCCATGATCAAATCCAACAAGTGAGCCAACAATTGGCCATTTTGGCATCAACCCTCGAAAAATCAAACCATCATTGCCCAATCACATCCCATCATCTCAGGCCCCTTAACCTAACCAATTGAATCATCCTAGGCCCCTTTGAGCCACACCAATCTACTTGGCCCTCATCCAAATCCTTGCCAATCCCAACACTTGCAATGCGCCAAGTTCTAACCCTTGAGCCACATCAATCCAATCCGGCCCCTGTGCTACACCAACCTAATCCATGGCCCATAGGCCACACCAATCCAATCCGACTCCTAAGCCACACACATCAACCGATTCAACCCCTATGCCACACAAATCCAATCCTATACTTCACACCACTCTCCCTAGGGAGTAATCTAAACATACGACTAAGTGAAGGCACTTCACCCCCTTAGATGAATCCTTGACCACCATATTCCATCGATTGAAAAATGTAAACATGATCATTCATCCACCAATCAAACCACGTGATGGGAACATGCCAAAACCATCTTGGTATCAAGAAAACCAATATTGTGATTTCCATCGCACCAACGGACATTCGACCAATCGATCCATGCACTTAAAATCTTATGTCCAAAATCTCATTGATCAGAGGAATATTATCCTTGTAGAAATTTATCCACCACTTGGGATGCATCACAATCCTCTCCCCAAGCATCATCCACCATCCAAACCCCATGTTCCACATCCAAACACTGCTTACCTATCAAAATCCATGACAAGTCATGCACCTCATCCTTCGTCAAGGCAGCCCTCCTAGCGGATGAGGAACCAAAATCTCTTCTAGCTCCCATTCTCATGATGACCACCTTGCATCATCCCCCCAATCCAATGCATATCCTATCGCCAACAAGATGTTCACCATAATGAATCATCAAGGCAAAGGCTTAGGCATCTATGAACAAGGCATCCATTTTCCCTTCATCATAACCCCTGGTCATTCTGGTATAGGCTATAAACCTATCATTGTCGACATCCCTTACGACATTAAAACACAATCTACTTGTGACCTTGTTTCCACCAATCCTTTTATCAACACTATCATCCCAACCACCCAACTCCATCATCAATGCCTTGACCCCTTCAAACAAGGCCAACCAAATCATAGATCATCCGACTTCTTTCAAAACAACCAAACCATCACCAACATCATGGGAGTCTATACGGATATCCTATCAGGAAACCATGCCGCAAGCTTTGACATCAACTTGGACGCACAAGCTTACCTTAAACAGAAAGCTAAACCTCCTTGTCCCAATCGATCCAAAAATCTACAAATCAAACAACACAATCAACACCACCTAGTAGAAATAGACTCACCTGCAAAAATCACAAATCAAACGCCAACATCAAAAATTAACCCCAAAAATCCAAAACAGCAAAGCATCTTTCAAAATACCAAAAAAAAATCAATATATTCCAAAAAATTGCAATAATTTGTCACCTACACACGGATGTTCTTTCCTTCACGATCCTTTCATTCACCCCCAATCCCTTCGCACATCACCCATCCCGTTATCATACAATCCATTCATATTCCATTCCAATCCATTTATGTTTGATTCAACACTTGATTAGCTTGTTCGCACACATAAGTCAATAGTCCCTACTGCAACCGTGTGACCTTGGTTTGTCATTACCTGGAAAATTTAGGCACGACTGTCCTCCTAGAGATCTAAGCACTTTAACACACTGAATCAGCTTGTTGTGAAGACCCTCGAGTGTATTTGTTGACGCTAGTCAGTGTCATCTCCACACTCACTTCCACTCCGTCATCAAGCCACTCGTGATTCTTAACCCCTTGAGAGTGTTCAGGAGAATGGGATATCTTTTCAAAAAAAAAAAAAAAATCAAAAATCAAAAATCACAAATCCCAAAAAAATCAAAATCTCTCAAGGCTCTCTCTAGGGGTGTTTCCAGTATCTCTATCAGGGATATGGATAGAGAACAATGTTGCTACAAGAATCAGATGCATCTTTGTCAAGGCTATGGATGTTTGGCTGGCAGCAGAGCAATGCACACTTCACTTTGCCTTCCATGCCTACCCCTCCATCCACCTATTAGAATCAATCATTCCTACACATTGGCTATCTTTTATTCACATAGTACCCATCAAGATTTCACTTCAAGGAGTAACTAATCATCACAATCACACACACTAGATCTCGATGAGACATAGGGCTAGTTTATTGACATGTGTTGTTTAGACCTTGGTCACACTCATGTTTTAGTCCAACACTTGTCTTACAATTTGTGCCTTCTGGCTCATCTCTTGTTCATCATCAATCTTATTTCAAACCATCCATCATAAACATCCATGACACCCACATCTTGCTTCACCTAGATTGAACATCTGTGGGTAGTCAATGACCCCCCCTTTCACCTAATCTAACTTATAGTCATTTTCAACCATCATTATCATGACTGGGGGTAGCATTTATCCCATGTTGTCTTACATCCACTAGGTGAACCATTCACTTTTTCCATTCCCCGATTACCTAAATCCCTACAATCCATTCCATCCCTTCATCCATAACATCCTGACCCTACCCTACACCTGGGGGCAGATCAACTTCCATCTCTTGCATATCATCCCATATCCTAAACATCCATACCTTCTATCCTATCCCTTCATATCCAGTCAACCATATTATTGCTATCCCATCCTATTCCATCTTGAATCATCAGTGCGTTGTATCAAAATCATATCCATATCCTCATCCTTAAATCTTTCCTACAGCCCATCTTATCCTATCCTTCCCTCACCCTATCCTATTTGAATCTTTTTCAGCCATCCCATCGTGAATCTTATCTATCCCCCTTTCATCACTATCATTGTCGTCCTTGACGCTAGAACAGGTCTTCTCCCTTTGCAGCTTTTCCATTTGTCCCCATCTAAAATCTTAAAAAGTCCTAAAAATCAAATAATCTAAAAATCATTAAAAACCACATCCAAAATAATGTCTTGTCCTAAATCCCGTTAAAAATCCTTATTCTCAAACAAACCAATCAATGCAACTTTTCTTGGGATAGATCATTCCCAATACCACTCCCCTTGTGTGCATCCTTGCTTGGGCAAATCAATCAATTAATTTCATCGTCGATCACCAAACATGGATCTTTAACTAAATAAAGGAAATCACATTTGCTTTGTGTGTTTTTATTGTTTGCTTGTCTAGTTCGTTTGTTTTTTTGTTTATCTTGGTATTTTTATTTGTTGCGTCAATATCTGTGTCCAATGATATGAGGACGTTGTGCATATTTCCTTTCTTTAAGTCTGTCCAATGATATGAGGACGGTTGTGCACATTTTCATTTGTGAGTCAGCCTAGGGAATATGGCGATCATGTCATCATGGTTTTTCCATATCATGGTGCATCCTACTCTATGCCACAACAATAAGGTTGCTAATGATGAAAACAGTGGGCAATTTGTGCAACATGGCAACAAAATCCCCCCTTCATAATCATCCTCTTCCATCATCTCCCACCATCAATTATCCAATTTATCAACAATCTAACAACCAACCTTCATCTAAGCCAACCATGTCGTTCTATCGCAAATCCTTCATCCAACCTAACTACATATCTACCCTAACTACCCATCACTAACCATCTCTCCCTCCTCACCACCTAGGAGCATCCTATCACCGCATCATCTCTCATTCTTTATATCCCTCAATCATTGATCTTTCAATCACATCCTCATCACACCATCATCTTTGACACCATTAGCTCCTGAATCCTGCTTGCATCCTATTCAACAATGATGATTTAATCAATCCAATCCAAATAATTATCCAAATATCTATCAAATTCTTCAAAATATCAATCAATCCATCCACAGTTTACATATATCGTTGACTAGGGCACATCCAAGGTCAAACTTTATCAATCTTGCTCCCTTGCATATATCGTTTGGGCATCATCAATCCCAATCGATCATGCCAATCACATGCAAGCATAAAATCCAAAGGGCTAATCTCCTCCATCCATCACATTGTCAGCATCTCCTCAACCCATCAAATCTTGCCCATCCTCGTCTCTATGCTAACCAACTATGTTAATCCTCCTTCACATTATCCCTACTAACAAAATCATCACTTATCCTTCATCTACTAAACACCCAAGGTCCTAAAATATCACCCTATCAAACATCTAAACAACATCATCACCTATCATATCGTTTAACTATCATCAAATCTTGCTTGCATCCTATAATCTAACGATCGATTAAAATCCTCCAGATCAATTAACTAAATCTATCATTTACAGCTCAATGCATCTATCAAGCCTCAATCAATCAAATGTTTACATTCCCCCTTATCATTATTGTTGATTGGGGCACATCCTAAGGTCCCATCAAATTTGCTCCCTAGCATATATCTTCTATTATTAATCTATTATCATCCATTTCGAGCAAGTCATATCGTTAACATTGAGGCAAGCCTCGTTAATTGCATCCCCATTCTTCATCACATTTCGTTTAGTCCTAACATTATCCTCTTCTCGAGCGGACATCTTTTCCTTACATGACCCCTCGAGGGGGCATTCCTCACTAACCCTACTTCTTTATCTTCTTTGAAAATCCATTACTTCCTTTGGTCGCAATGACCTTTCAAAGAGGGGCAAAATGTATACACCTAAATTAATCCCTCTTACCAATTATCCCTTCAGCACATCCAACCTTATAACATCCTACATATCCCTCTCATTATGATTAACTTCCCTAATTAATCATCTAATCACATCATCTCATATTTTAGGAATTTAATATTCCTAGCCACCTACCTACACCTACCCTCCTAGCCTCTGTTGGAATCTAGTTTGGTAATAGACCCTCCAACTCTCGAAAGAGTAACTCTCAGAGAATCTATTAAAAGTAGATTTTTTTCTGCTTTTTTTCTATTCATTGTTTTATCTACGTGATCAAAATATTTTCTTTTGCACATCAAAAAATTAAAGAACTATCTCTGTAAGGATACTAAGCTTAGACACCACATATTCTTCCCACACATCACAATTTCCCTTGAAGAACACTTCATTAAAAAAATCAGGAGGGAAGACAAAGAAACATATCCAAACAAGGGCAACCTAAGGCATTCCATTTGTAGGGTCAAAGAGAACACCCCAAAATATCATGACTATGACAACTTAACTTTGTTTTAGCTTCAACGGCAAAAATCTCTGTGAAAATATCCCCATACTATAAGCATTAGCTTGCCATTACCTTATGGTTTCCAATTTTCAGCAACCTGGCTACATAAGGTTTTAGACTATGTTCATTGACCCTAAATTACAGGAAACAGCGAGGAAGCTAGTGTTTCACATTTCCAATATATAGGAAATGGATACACCTTTGAAACATCTTGGAAACACCAATAATTAACATGCGAATTTGTACTTGGTGTTTGTACATTCCAACCTATGCCCCTTGACACAAAAAACCAATGATTAAAGTAGGGGCCATCCATACATTGGGATGATGACCAGAGTTGCCTGATTTGGATGTATCCTTGGCTGTATTTACAATAATGTTTAAGCAGCCAAAGAATTCACTCAAGACAGACGTTTGTAGCATCATGGAGTGGCAATGGCACTTCTGAAGGAGATCCATCTCGCTCTAATGTTCTTGGATATCCTGAGTGTTGTGCCCCAACACACCCCCATCCATAGTTACCTGAGACGGGGGGACGGGGTTTCCAGAACGGCAAAAAATTTCTAAATTTTGGGGACGGCGGGGGGATGGCAAGGGGACGGCTAATTAAAAAATATATAAATATTTAAAATATAAAGATATAGTGACTAAATTATATAAATAAGCTAAAATAAAACCATTTGAGATTTAAATAAGGTGAAACTTGAACTCATGAACATCAAATACATTCCTTAATACTCATGATTCTTTCAGAAGATTGCAAGAAGTTGCTTGGTCCAAAAAGGTGCAAAAATTGATTTTATGAAAATAAGAAAAATATTGCCATCAATGCGTAGAGCTCAAGAAAATATGCACTTTTAGAGAAAACGGCACCTGAAACGGTGCCAAAGAATGAAAGTTATGGCACATGCAAGTTTTTGCTGCTACATCTTCCTGGACCGTTTCCAAAAATGGAAAAAAAAATTCACCAAAAATCCAAAAAAGGAAATAAATTTGTGGGGGACATTTGGACGTCCCCCCCATGTTTCCCCATCCCCAAGACATTTCCCAACATTTTCAGACGTCCCCAAGACATTTCCCAGAAAAAAAAAAGGGAAACGTGGGGAAAACCTTTCCCCCACGTCCCCATGACGTCCACGTGTCAAATTTGGGGGGGGCGCGTCCCCGCGTAACTATGCCCCCATCCCTTTCTGAATAGGGATCCACTATTTCTGAACTGGTTAATACAATTTCTTATGGTCTTTTGAGTTTAAATAGCATCGTTTAATGTCTGAAATAATCTTGAGCTTTAACTTTGATCTATTGAGAGTTGTTTTAGACTTAAAACATTTATTTTGCTTTGAGGCCACATTTAAAAAACATTAACGCAGTCATTTTTGTGCTTTGCAGGCTCCTCTTAGGGTTTGGCATGACTCTGTTTGGGCAGGATTTTGCCTTGAAGTCTCAGTCCGCCATGGCTGCATATTGGAGCGGCTAAGTCTTTTTACCCAAAAGCTTAGTCCCACATTTGAAAGGAAGGGACCACACTTAGTGTTTTTATACTAAAATGCTTAATTGATTAAATGGAGTGAAAGGCTCAGCGGGACTTGGCTTATATTTTATTGCCCAATTGTTAAACACGGCAAAGTTAAAGGTTTGAACAATCTGGATTCACAGATGCCTACAACGTGGCAACATGAACACCCCATGAATCCGGATTCCGAAAGAGATCTAGGGTCTGTTCACAAAGTTTAAAAAGAGCCCAAAAGGCGAGCTCGTTGATGCACGCAGCACAACACATGTCAGCATCCCATGCACCTGCATTCTGGGAAAACAAAGGCAGAATGGATAGGGCAGTCTGTCTAAGGCAGACTCTGCGAGTACATTCCACATGGCAGCATCTCGTGAATCCGTCTTCCACAGTGAAAACCAAGTTGGGAAGCCAAGGCATAGAAAAGAGCCTGGAGCTCGATTTCACCAACAGTTGCCACATGGTGACCATCGGGAGAGCCAGACTCTGTGGAAAGTAAAGCGCTAAGGAAAGACTTCCCCATGGGTGGCTTTACAAGTGAAGGACGTGTCTTCATCTCGTGGTCCTACACTCCGTAGAGAATTATATGTGTGTGTGTAATAATTGGTTGTATGGTCCACAATGTCAAGCGGCCTATTTTTGGGTCTATAAGCGGCTTATACCATACGGAACTACCTCATACTCCCAGTATGCAGGAGGCACCTAATTGCGCTTCAAATACGAGGTGTACATACCCTACCCCCTACAAGATTAGAACTCCTAACCTCTCTTTCAAGAGCACAAATTCTTCCCCATTGTAAACAGAAAGAGTTGGCCAAGGAACCCAAACCATCCGGATTCACCAGAGCTCACCATGTGGCCCTCCAAGCAATGTGTGGCACAAAGAGCAAATCAAGAGTGACACGTTGACCAATGGAAGAAAGCTGCAGAATTTAGGCCTGCACAGGGGAAGAATCCCAAAATGGCCGCCATTTCTTCATTTTTGCCCTTTTTTAAGCAAGAGTATACTAGTTGGAAATCCCTCAAACAGTCCTATCCAAAGGAATGTTTTCAAAGGCCAAAAGGACACCTGCCATGAGTATTTTGCTTTCACATCATTCTTAAACTTTGTGGTCCTTGGGAATGAGGAATTTGTTGATTTGTGCTCAAAGTTTGCCCAAAGTCACAGCCATTGTTGTCTATTGGCCTGGGTATAAATGTCAAATTTTGTACATTTTGGTTTAATAGAGGATAGAGGAGAAAAATGTTTTGTACATCCATAAAGAGAACAATTTTCACTGAATTAATAGAAGTTTCTACACTTTGCTGTAAAACTATGTTGATTTAGCATCTCTTTCCCATTTTCAGAAGAATTATGTGATTTGCTTAGCTTTTTAATAGCTGTAAGCAATTTATTTGTTGTATATGAGTTGATTAAGATGTGCAATAGCTATTTTAGTTGGTTTAGATGCTAATTTCTCGTATGTTTCTTATAGATGAATGTGCAACAGCTATTCTGCTATAGGACCTTAGATATTTTATAATTGTAGCATATGCTTTTGGTATTGTACTGTTTCAATTCATTTCACACAGAGGTATTAGTGCTAAATATGCTCATTATCCTTCCTCAGACGCTTGCACCATCATTTGCACAAGTATGTGCAAAAGCTATACATGGTAAATGACTGGTTTAGTGCATTAAGTCTTGGAAGTCATCAATGAGTGAAGGTAGATCTCCGATGGAATCTGATTTCTCTTTCTGGCCTTCTCTCTCTTTTTGAGTTTTTTTGGTATGATTCATTTGTACATTGGCATCATTGCAAATATCCACTGCTTTTGATTGCCTTAGGTTTGTTGGAATAAGAACACGCGTTCATGAAGATTTAAAGAGCCCTTGGTTATTTTGTAAGTCTATTTTGAATGTCCCTTGAATAAGCTGTAGGTCACATGCTTTTATTCCACCATTTGGTCATTTATAAGACCGCATACCTGCAACTCGTGCCTTGGACATACCCAACAAGTCCTAAAACGAGTGGGTGAAAACCCATGTGTTGTAATGTGCATAAAAAACATATCAACACCAAGGACCTCAATGATGTAGAGATTCAATATTATCATGATATGTGATATGTACTACTAAAAATTTTAAGAATCCATTCTATGAGTAAAATACATTGATCTTCATGTTGAATGGCTAAACATAGGTTTTTAAACTTTCAGAGTATGTTAAAGACCTTTGCTTACATCGAAATAAAGAATTATAATTTTTCATTTTGTGTGTATATATATACACACATATATATATGGCATGGATGTTTCCATGCCATATTGTATCCGGGGGTTCTTGAAATTTATCATATCCCCATTTCTATATTTATTTCCAGTAACTTGGCATACATCCATAGAGCAGCAGATAAACACATCCCTTCAACTACAACAGTTTATCTTCAACCCAATCTAGTTCATTACTTTTCCAGGAGAACTGCAGCTTGCTAGTGACAGCTATTAGTTTACTTACAAGAAAGCCACATTCCTTAACATCACAAAAAACAGAGACAAGTTCCTTACAGGATTTATCCCCATGTGCGCCAGTGCCAGCCCTGTTAAATGCAAGAAATCAGGGAACTGCACTTTCCCATCAGACTTGCCATGTCACTCATTGAATGAAAGTTAGTTATTGACAATCATAGTTTAAAAAAAAAATGTTCTTTCTCTAAACTATTATTCAGTCTACTGAATTTTTTGCCAAAAATACAATTTTTTCTAAGCTCATGTAGCACACTCACCAGGAAACTTCAATATAGGGACCAGAACTGTGTCCCCATCCCTGTATCCATACCTCATGGCGACTACATTTATATAATATAGCCATTAAAACTTCAATAGCATCTGCATCCCCACAGCCCCATGTCTCCAAGTGTTCAAAACTTTGTTCCACCAAGTTTCCAGGATGGGGAAAGCAAGGGACGGTTATTAAAAAATATGGGAAAATATTTTTAAAATAGGAAATTTCAAATATTCAAATGATAACATTGATAAGACATGCATCATATATGTTATAGAACCTTAACACATAACATTAAAGCTTAATTGAGATTTTATATAGGATTTAATGTGGATATATATAATAATTACAACGAAATCCCTAAAGGGTTACAAGTTTCAACTACAAAATGACAATAACACAATATCTACCGCTGCCCCTAATGAAAATCTGCTAAAAATCCATCAAAATTGGAGTCTGAGTTTGAATCTGAACTAGGTAGCCAGTACGTACCCTGCAGTGCATGGGTACGTGTATGGTACATACCTGGTACGTGGTACAGGTACAGGGAAATAGGGGGTACGCTCAGGGTACATCCAGCAGTACCCGGGTACGTCTGGGTACTTCTCAGGAAGTACCCAGACGTACCTGGGTACTGCTGGACGTACCCCGGCCGTACCCAAGGCGTACCCAGCCGTATCCACCAGTAAAACAACAATTTTTTTATTTTTTTTTAACTTTTTTGTAAAAAAAAAAAGACTATTTTTTGCGAGTCAGTAAAGGTCAATAGATGGGATTACGTAAATGATTCAACTGTGGTAAAACTTCACAGAAGTACCTAAAAGGCTAAAACAATGGCTGAAACTGCAACAGTTGAGATGCGTTTGGGTAATGTAGGATCAAAAAACACAGTGGCAGCATCTCCACTAGCAAGTAAGACTAATGCAGGAATAATAAGAGAAACCCCAAAGGAATCTGAACTGCCAGATTTGAAGGGAGCTGGTAATATCCGGAATTCCAGTCCAGTTATGTGATTTGTTATTATTTATGTTAATAATTGGACATTGTAACATTTGGAGTTTGAACAATGTACTTGTTCGAAGTTCAATCAATGAATATCATGACAAAATGCATTGAATTATTAATACGTTATTTGGTTATTTCACTTAATTAATAATGTGTTTACTCTATTCATGTATAAGGCTGAATTTTTGCTTATTTGGCTATAGTTTTAACATTTTATATGTATATTGTACTGCCATACCCAAGTGCCGTACCCGGGCCCCCAAAAAAATTGGCGTATCAGCATACCGGATCCCCGTACACGTACCCGCACCGTACACATGTACCGGCTACCTAGAATCTGAATCACTGAAGCTATGAGGGACTGGCTCATCCAATGGAACACCAACAAATCCCTCATGTGCCTCCTAATCAACATGTGTGGCATCTTGCCTTCTTCTCGCTGTTGTTCTCTTCTCTTGTCACTATTGTTCTCCTTCTTTGTCTTCTTCACAAAATGCAAAATGGCAAGAATGGGCTTGTTTTTTGGTTTTAGTTGTTCGTGTGGTTGTTTTAGGTTCAAGGTTAGTGGAAAGGAGTGGGGGGGGGTCCTTATGGGCCCCTCATTCACCTTTTTTATTTTTTGAGTTTTTGTAAAAGCAAAATGTGTTTTAAAAGTTAAAACTGATGGGACATAGGGGACACCTAACCGTCCCCAGCACGGCCAAGGGACGTCTAGCCGTACCGGGATGGCTAGCCATCCTTGCCATCCCTTGCCAAAATTTTCACACCTTGGGGACGTTTCCTACAGAAATAAACTATTGCGGACATCTAGGGACATTTCCTACCCGTCTCCTATAGGGGACGGCCCCAAAAACATAGGGGACTTGTCCCCGGGGTACACTAGTTAAAAGTTAACAAACATTTTCTTAAAATCTTAGTTCACTGCTAACCAATGTCATGTACGGACGTGTCCCCTAGATTTTAGTGAAGTCCCGAATGTTTTGGGATATTGGCGACTTGGAGGGGACGCCCCCAATTTTTTATTAACAAAAAATCATGTGACGGTTTTAATATATAAAAGCTGTTAATTTTAACAAAAACATTAAACCCTCATCCCAAAATTACTCTAAAAAATATTATATAAAGTTTAAACCCCTAAATTTCATTGGAAAAAGTTAAAATATTTAAAATTTATCTTTTATATATTATTTTAATAGTTGCCCCCCACCCAACTGTCCCCAAAATATGAATTGTTTTTCGTCCCAGAAACCTCGCCCCCCCCCCCCCCCCCCATGTCCCATCCCCAATACTTAGTTAACATTACTGCTAACCTTCTAGTTACACAACCATCCCCATGTTAGGCACATTTACACACTGCATGGTGAAGGATAAATAATGGCATGTTATTTTTTTTAACTCATATAAATTATATATAATTCTCCGGTTCCAAGTATATTTAGTTATCCAGTTCCAAACAACGTTTGGAAATTAACTACATGCTCACCGCAAATCCTCATCTACATTCAACCCAGAAAAATTTGCAGATGCAACTACAATAGTCAATTTATTTACCATGTTTGTGGAGGAGGCAGAAGCTACATTATAAGACAGACATAACGACAGAAAAGGGGGCAAAAAACATTTTCTCAACAACACCTTTCACTGGTATAACTAGAAACCTGGGTAATAGCGTAGAATACATGGTTCAAAGTTGCAACAGCAATCTCTTTCTTGATGATCAATTGGCATGTTCACAAAGAGCCTCTAGATCATTCAACAAAATGTAAGCTCAAATCAAATGGGTCACAGAAAATATTAAATATTTCTTGAGAATTCATAAGCAAAGCAATCTATAATTGAAAAGGAACCATCAAGCAAGATGATACTTGTGTTTGTATGCTGAGATGAAGTGCCCTGCATAAAGAGGGCTATACTTATAGTAAATACACATAGCTGATGGCATCTTGCAGCAATCATACTGGGATTAAGAGTTAATTTTCATCGTTTCATTACAGTGTTGTGATGGTTGTTTTAATGCTCACTAAAAAGTACAAAAACTCCACTATAATCCATTTTATTTGTTTCCCTCAAAATTTTGCAACTAAATGAATCATTTAAAAATGAAATCACTCTTTGCTTTAACAATCACAAACGAAAAAGTGATCTCCATAAGATATCAAGATTAGTCCTAGGTGTGACATTAAAAGGTAAATTCAAGGACATCTTTCATGAAAATCATTGTATGGGACATGAAAATGAAAGAGTTGATTTGAAGAAAGAATTTCCATTACCGCTTCCATCTTTCTTATATCGTAACGTGCATATTGTGCAACCAAATACACAGCTGTTACCAATAACAAGTGACAACACATCAATCTTTTAGCAAAATATCTGATAAAAAATTATACAACAATTATTAGCAACAGCAATGCATGTTTTCCCCGGTATAAAGCTCTTTAAGTAGTACACCATAAAGCAGCCAAGAAGACAAAAGAGCAACAACAATGTCCCTTTTTTTAAGTAGTACACCATAAAGCAGCCAAGAAGACAAAAGAGTAACAACAATGTCCCTTTTTTATAAAGGGGACAATGTAATTTTCAACTGTCAAAATAATAAGTTGTAAATTGACCAGTACGGAATCCAAGTTCTGTAAAGACAATAGCCAAGAGTATTACCCAAAGAAGGCATGCATGCAAAGAAAAATTGCACCAGATGGAAGTCAAACCTGGATTAAAAATTGGATCAGATTTCCCTACAAAATGTGTAACATATGTCTTTTTTCAAAATAAAAGTTGCATTCTAACAAGGCATTTGATTTATTAAAACTGCATTTCTTATAAATTAGAAGTGCACAAACTAAGAATGATATATTCTAGGGAAGAAATCTTCCAATTTTGAAACTGATTCTCTATATATGTATGTTGCCGCCAGTTGCTTTCCTTACTCGGTGCACTTAAATATGTGGATGTGAGTACAGTATCTAACAACACAGATTTTAAGAAAACAAAGGCTGTGATATGTCGCGATATGGCATGTGTTAAATGTATGTACACACACACACATGCAAAAAAATACCTTAAAATGCCATTCTTCAACTTCAAAATGTCGCTGACAGAATTTCCAATAATATTTGCTTTTATAATTTTTCTGTCTTTCTTGTGTTAACTTCCTTTTATTTGCATCTTACTATCTGAACTTTTTTCGCTCTTCAGGTGAGAGCAAATTTATTGCTCCATGTGATGGAATTAACTCTAAATGGCATACTCAATGTCCAAATGATGCCTGTTGTTAGATACAAATCCTTCTCTTAAAGCTTTTACATCATTGGTATGTCAAGAGCAGATGTATGTTGTTTATCGTCTCGAAAAGTGGATAACATGCAATTCCTAAGGAGTAGAATGAAAAAGAAATCCAAAAATAGAAATCAAATCGAAAATCTTGCAGTAAGTTTCCTCATAAAACACAAAGACCTACCCAAACTTTTTTGGCTTTGAGGGAGGCGAAAACAGTATTTTTGAAGCTGTAATGAAATCAAGCTTGTCTTCTCGAGCAGCATCTTCAAGCTTTGAGCTGAAACATCTTACCCTACGAGATGTCATCCTTCTCACAAACAAAATGTGTCCTACATCCGGAAAACTGATATTTCGAAGCTTCACCATTCTCATCATCTTGTCTTACGTGGTATTTTCATTTCTGTTCTTCTCCAAACTGCACTCTACTTGTTAAAATTCTACACAGAAAAGGCCATCAACATAAAAAAAATGAGAAAAATGGAAGACTAAATCTCCCATAAACATCATTAAGCATCTTTAATTTATACTTGGACATTCAAGTTAGCTAGTCAAACACTTAATTATTTAACATCTTTGGATTATAGTTATACATCAAGTCAGCTAGAGAAATATTTAATAAATGTTGTGCGGCAATATTAAGTTTTAACATATAAAGGTTTTTGGTGTTGTAGATAGGCCACGCACAATTTCTCCAGTGTTCAAACCTCAAACCATAGATTCCAACTTGGGGAGAAAAATTAACAATGAATTTGGTGCAAGCCAGAGTTGTATTCCATCTAATACCAATGAGGAGAAAGTACGATAAATAGCCACAAATGTGACTGTTCAGTTCGTCTTCAAGATGACTGTTCAGATTCCACATAAGGACAAACAACTAAACTTAGGAAAATATATATACTACACCTAGGATTATGTACAATAATATTACACTGAACAGTTAAAAACATAAATCTTTGTATGGCTGTCTTCACACACAAGCATCTTCCAGAAGCACATACAAATATCATATTACCTAATCAACATAACCTTAATGAATATCTAGCAAAACAAGAAGCTCAAAATGTCACGCCCAAAATTTCGGCCCTAAAGTTACAGCCAAAACTAGGGTAAATTTTGTTTTTTTCAACACAATGCAACAACAACTTTTAGTTTGCTCTTTTACAACACTACACAAGCACAACTTGCAATAATGTCTGGTTTGCTTCTACCACATTACACAATTACTATTCACATCAACACTAGTCATACAAGTGACAATTCTAGTTGCCCACTTAGTGCACATTCTACTAATTGTCCATTCTTTCATTTTGTGGTACATCCAAAGTACTCAAGGTTACAGATAACATTCACTAACACGTTCAGGGTTCCATTTCATTGGTCAACATGCTTCCCTCTAGGAGGTACCACACCATACTTTTCATCAATATTCTAAAGGTTAGAAATGAGCCCAAGGAGGGAGCGTCTCAAGCTTCATGTCAACACTTCTCAAAACCTTATTAAGCACAACAGGTTGTTACAAAGCTAGGAGATTTTGTCCATACCAATCCCCTTAAGGTCTTAAGACGAGGATCATCCCACACTCCACTTGAGGTAATTAATCACAATGTCAACATTACAAGGAGGATTACAACGTCTTCAATTTATGCAACTTGCTTAATTTAATTAATCATTTATCTCTTGCTTTCCAGATAGGAGACAACACAAGGATTCGTTATTAGCTTGAGTTAGACGAGGGAAAAGGGTCTAGTAAGCAAGCTCATGTTTCTCTCCAGCATAAGACACATATTTGACCTGGTAAGCTTCAAAGGACCACAAAAATGATTCGAAGCAAAACAACTCCATGCGCACTAAGGATGGCAATTAGCAAGCAACAACGTAAGGACCACACAAGACCTTACCTTTCTAGCCCCCAAATGGGGTGGGATAAAGTTTCTAAGAGCGACACATAAGGAAGAAGGAGATCATCTGCAAAGGCGCCCGAACTAGAAACATGACAAAAGTGCCTCAAACAGGTTTACAAGGCACGGGCATAGAGAAACCACTTACAATACCAACAAGTATGAGGAAGATACACTTATAGATTCAATGTCATCATGCCCTTCCATATGTCCAACAAGTGCTTCGCGAGTTGAAGGAGCATTGGTGGCAACTTATAGTCATAATTAGACATAACTTTATTAACTGTTGCATGCTTCATCTTAATTGTAATCTCCCATTTTGATGGTGTTGTCTTAGTTCATTAAGGGAGCCATAAGTCATCACGTCCTAGGGTATGTATACCTTTTTGGATTAGCTAATAATACGATTGACGAGAATAGTTCATCTTGCGACTCTATGCAGGATTTGGTACTAATAAATTTTATTTATAAGCCTTGAACAAAGTAGCATGATATACTATGTAAGTTCCACCCAGGAATAGATATAAGAGATCAATGTTATCATCAAATGATTCAGACCTTAATTCCACGAGCACATCTATGATTTTAAAATGAGGCAATTCACTACGTTATTACTACCTCAATAATTGTTTAGCTATACTAGTTATAGCCTTTGTCCAATAGACCTCGCGCTCTTGCTTACTGTTACTCAAATAAGAGAATTTGATATTTTCATAAAAATGTGTTTGCACGGAGTTAGATAAACAAAAATCAAGTTTTGACAAGGATTTTGTTATCGATAAAAGTACAACTAAGTGCAGACTGCAAGGTAGGACATAGTTCGGAGAAAATCATACAATATCTTAATGAAATTCGTCGACAGTTATTGAAGTACAATTGAACTGAGCATCCATAATACACTTGTTCTAGAGTAGAGAGTAGCACATATCAATTACAGTATATAGAAGTAAACCCATGTTATATATCTCTATTTGATACTACAAAAGTAGTAACAGTAATCATTGATTTTGTTTGTAAGGAATCCTTAATAAACTCAAAATACTTCTTGGACCCTATTACTCTTGATCAACTTCCATCCTGCACTAATCAACAAACAAGGTTAAACCCACATAACACTAGCAATGTTATCTCTCTTTAATCATTTGATTCCAATTGGTATTAAAACATTAACATCAGCGAGTATAGTTCCCTATGAATCATTTAGGAATGAGACTTAAAATAAAAAACAGACTTAATCAGTTCAATATAACAATTTTATTACTGTATGCATGCATGCCAAATATATTCTATTTTTAAAACGGGAATTTCAAACCTGGAACTTATTATTTACAAGCCCGACTTCATGCTTACATATTCATGCCTTCCTTAGATATATGAAGCATATCTATATCAAAACTGAAACCAAGTTACTAAAACAGAGGTTTGTGGAAGCTTATTGTATATTCAGGCAAGTACAATATCCATCCTGGTTTTCATAATTTAATTCATCAACATAGTGGCATCACAACTACTTTGATGCTCTTGTCAAATTTCTCAACTTATAATAAAAGCAAAAAAGGGTAGAATACAATTAATTGTAGGATCCTAGCTCGGTAATTAGAAGAATTTCACATTGGGTTTTTCGGATGTCTGGACATTTTCATTGACACGTGTACTTATTAAAGTACCTTTTTTTTAGATAGCAAAGCATGACACTAGACTTATCACTACAATACAGTAGTCCTATGTTTCAAATCAACATGAATATCTACAAGGCAATACAATAATTATATGAATTTCAAAGCTCTCATCAAGATGGACAAACCCCATAAATAGCTTCCTCTAATTTTATCACATGAATGAGCAGCATTCAAAATAGAAAGGTGCCCGGTTTGATAAAACTCATTAACAGCTACAGCATAATTAAAACGGTGTTTTCTCCCTTAATACACATAGGAAATTTGTATTATTATATGTGTTTTGAAGGTCTTGTCGAAGCGGATGAAACCCAGAAATTGTTGCATATAATTTTATGGTTGGAATGAACAGCATTCAAAATGGATTGGCACCAAGGTTTGACAGAACTCATTAACAGATACAGAAAGATTAAAACAATGTTTTCTCCCATAATACACAAGAAATTTGCATTATTATATATGTTTCGAAGGTGTCATCAGGACGGACAAAACCCAGAAATAGTTTCATATAATTTTATTTCGTTAATGAGCAGCACTCAAAAAAGAATGGCGCCCAAAAAAAATTATTTATTTTAACAAAATAAATAGAATAAACCGATTAGTCAGCTACAGCAGGGGTATCCTTGATAATGGATTTAACAAATTAAACTCGTGCATCAAATTAAAATGCCCAGCATTTATACCCATCAACAAATTTAGCATGGTTTTCATCCGAGCAGCTAGCAAACAATTTCTTCAAAAAAAGGCACCATATCTGAAAAACTAGCAATAGGACTACCACAGGAAAAACTTAAAAGGAAAACTCCTGGAATCTCAGAGATAAAGGAAAAAATACATGACTATCCAAAGAAAATGGTGGCCCCTCCTGCCAACACCTCATCTCCTTCAACCATGGCATCCATTCTCCTCTTTGCTACTGTGCCGTTCTCCTTTCTTGGTGGCTGCCTCTCTCCAACATGTTCCCAAAATATGCCCAAAACAACTGAAGCCCTAAAGTGCCTCTCAAACACTTTTATGTTATTTCTCTTGCTGAAAAAAAATATATTATTTAAAAACCATGCCATTATAAGTTATAAGATCAATGAATAAGATTAACGTTGTTACGCAGGGATGATCACCATCCTCAAGTTGTCTAGGACGTCTAGGACGTCCTGGGTGCTTGGGGACAAGGACAAAACATCCCCCCGCGCACTCCCCATATGCAAAAATGAGGGGATGTCCCGGGAACGCTGCACCCGGGACATCCCGGGTGCTTCAAGACTTCGGGGACTCCAGTGAGGCACCATGACGTCCCCGAGATGGCTAGGGGACACCTAGGGGACGTCCCGAAGACCCCAGAGTCCCCGCAGTACCCAAAAAAAATTAAAAAATATAAAAAACTTAAAAGATTATGACTCTTAAAAGAGGAAATGAAAATTAATACTTTACGCAGTGATACTAGATGTAAATTCTTTTCCCATGCGAACTTACCTTCCCAAGAAATGGACTTTTGCAGTTTTATGTAAGGTTCCAAAAGAAGATATTCTAACAAGAGGTTGTTATTTTACATTTTAAAGCCTTTCTTATACATAGCAATAGGATCAATATATCATGCATATTTTTAATGATTTCTTTAGATTCAATATTTTGTTGTGCAAGTCTTTGTGCCTCTTTTGTATGATAATGGAGGTTTTACCAATATATTAAGATGTTCTAGAGGCCAATTTTGTATTTAAGTTTTTAGTGTTTTTCAATTACCTTAGCTGGTTTTTTTCTATGGATGGCTATTTATGTAGTTTGCATCTCTACTATTCCAAAAAGCTATTTTTTTAATTCAAGGATATAATCATATAAGTGACATGATAAAGAGATGTTGACATGTTGCATGCCCTTTGGTAACATTATTGGCTATGGCGTTGAAATTATAATCTTTCATGTTTTTTTTCAGGGTTAGGGGACCCATTGTATATTTTTTATATTTGTATATTATTTTAATAGTCGTCCCCCCACCGTCCCTAAAATCCGGGAATTTTTTGCATTCCCGAAAACCTTGTCCCAGAGTCTTAGGTAACTATAAAGATTAACAATATTTTATTATTATTTTAGTGAACCATGTTGATTAATAAACCCATCACCATATTTTATTTCTTTTAGTGTGTGTGTGTGTGTGTGTGAATATACAGTTACATTAGAGCGGTCACGCATCCTATAATGCGGAAATGTAAGCCAACACCAAATCATCAAACTAGGTGTGAGGCACCTACAACCTTAATTTCCTTTTTGTTTCCCGCGAGCGGGGGTCGAACTAGTTACACATAAGCATTCCAATTACTCACAGGACTCAAACCACAAGGAAAATAACTTGCACACATAAACCACTCTATCTCACTCTTTGCTGGAATTAAAACTCAATCAATTAACACACAATGAACATCCAAGCCAACACATGAACAAGATTTATCGATGAGTTTCGAACAATGGATTAATCGGCAAAACATGAGTGATGTGGCTCACAACATTACAATTAGGTGACGGGTACCCATGCAAGACAAAAATGGTCCACAGTATGGGGGGAACTACAGAAAACCCTACTACCATCAACGAGTGAAATATGCATTTAATGAACTCATCATGAAAACACACTATCAAAACCAACCTAAGATATCCGGCCGGCAGGAGTTTTGATCATTTTTCAAAAATGACTACCTCATGCAAAAAAGTTCTACTTTCAAATTCACAACCTCAAACAAAACATGTCACCATAATCTAATACCTATGTTAAAATTTGCAGCGTCAAAAGAAAATTTTCCACTAAACCCCATTTCTATGTATAGATGTTAATTAAAGTTTTAAAGAGGGACTTCTCTAATTAAGAAGTTTTGAGTCCAGGTGATATCTAATATTAATACTAAGATAGTCGGATTCTGGAATCATAATCTTCTGAGCAGCAACAACAATCATCTCCTTGGAGTTGGTTGATACTATCATAATCTTCTTAGGAAAAGAAAGAAATTATATTTCACGGTGGACCAAAAGTAGGTCAATGGGACTCTCTAATATATCCAATCACAATGGAAAGTGTTATGATAAAAGAACCTTGGAATTAAAATCTAAGTCAAAATAACTGAAGCACTAAAAATAGATGGGATAGGGGGTAAACCCAAAACAATAAAGCCAAACCTATGTGGTTAAAATAGCCAAGTGGTGGGAGCAAGACCCCCCAGAGAGCATGATCTGATGACATTCGGAATGACTGAAAGCTAGTCCCAGCATACATCTCTGCCAAGGTCAGGTAAAGTAAAATATACAAACACATTGTTGGATTAGCACTTTGGCCTTGTAAATAAATAAGGCTATAAATACATGGAGAAGGGAAATGCCCTTCCAACGCAATTGAGCAGATAAATATTCGACACTATAATGTTTTAGATATCAGAATGATTATTCTATATGCTTGCATCTACATTTGAGGGCCTATGTAGGTTTGAACAGTCTTCCCAAGAGCCATTTTACCTATTATGCTAATAGAATTCACACTACATAAAATACTCATCTATAGTCCATATTGTCTCGGTTACTTCCATATTCTCCCTAGAAGAGGTTTCTCCTTATCAAATAGAATGGTGCAAAGGATCCCAACATCCCCTCTACCCTAAAATATTAAGCATGCCAACAAGAAAGAAGGTTCAAGGTCTCTTACCAATTGTGTTCTACGAGGGTGTAAACACTACATAGAAGTTTGTTTGTTTTCTCTCAAGACCTTCATACAAATGTAACTATCCTCCCAATCATTGTTGCATAGTTTGCAAAATAAATATTGGCTTCTCCAGGTTGGAGTGTTAATATTTGTTTTAGGGTTCGCTTTATTGGATCTATGGGTTTACTTTATAATTCCCCTTCTTATGGATCCTAAAGTCAACTTGTAATCACCCTACGTGTGTTCATGGGACTCACACTTAAGTGAAATCCTGCACTAAGAATTGAATGCTGATCTTGGATTTATCGATAGCCAATTTTGTATTTAACAATGTTACTGTTGACGAAATAATTTGTCGCAAGGACAAATTAGTGGATTTTCACCAACGCTCTAGGACTAAATCCCTCCTCTTGATAATGGGGGGGCTCCCAATTATTGAATGCAGAAAAAACAAATATGTGGGTGGTCATGAAGCCGGGGATCACACATGACTACTCCACTAGACCTGTGGCAAATTGTTTGCACTTAGTGCAAGGGAGGAATTTACTTAGTGAGGTGAGGTAAAGGGGAGTAAGAATTTAGGGAAGGAGGGTTAACTTTGTGAATAGGCACTAGCAGAGTTTCACAACATTAACCAGAATTAATCCACACTCAATTAGAGGAATACAACCTTGCTAACAATGATAAGACTAACAAATCATAGACACAAAATTCTATTGATTCATTTATCAAAGGCACTAACACCTTCCTTGGTTTTACAAGATCATCATGTGCACAAAGTTGAACATGTAAGGAAATAGAGGAAACATATAGAAAGAGGAAATAAAAGAATTTAATCTCTTGCTTGTATCTTAGTAGTGAAAAATCTATCTACTTAGAAACTTACAATTGACAACCCCTTGGAATGAAGAGGTCATCCAAATATATAGCTTTACAAAGAGTCTTTTCATCTACCCCCACATGACTTTTCACTTCCCTTTATCACTTGTGACCTTTCATATTCCTAGGAAACAAAAGTGACGTCTTTTTCATTAATTAAAAGGAACTCATTACAATGTTAGACTATAGGTCACTTCAGTGAATAAGACGAAATAGTGAAAAGTACCTCCTTAACGAAGAATTAGAACATGAGAGAGGAGGAAGTAAGAAGAGAGGGTGATCACTCTGATGGAGAAGAGGAAGCTTTTACTGACGAAGAACCGGCAGTTAATGAGCCTTGTGGGAGCACACCTGAAAATATTTCTTCACCTTTGAATTCCTTGCTGAAGCAGGTTTCCACAAGTGCTACCTTTTCTTCCTGAGGAATGTGAACGAAGCTCAAAGCACAAATCCAAGTCTCATAAGTATTGCTGATGCTCTTGCACTGATTGAACCAAACTCGATGATCCTTGGTAGTGTTGGAAATTGTACATCTGATTTCCACGAGGGATTCCAAAGTTTCTTCGTTGAATAAGAAGGGATCCCCCACTTCTTTCTTGACCAATTCCTCGAATGGTTTCAAAATATCTTCCACTGATGAACTTTTGCTGATTGGAGGAGATCCAAGCCTCTACACACTATTGCTTATAATTTCAAAAAAATTTATGTGATCTCTTCACAAGAATCAAGCTCGAAGATAGCCTCATTCAACATTTTGTATCGGGCACTTAGTGTGCGAGACCAAATAGGGGACAAGTTCTCAGTTATGGAAGTGAATACATTTTTACCCATCAATACGAAAGAGTCAAAAGTACTCATCTCTGACACCAGTGGAAATATGGTGTCCCAATGATCCTTTTCCTTCTTAATTTCCTCCTTAGTCATATTTACTTTTACAGCGGTGGCAAGAGTAAACTTGAACAATGAGAGGATTTCAGGAAACAATGTTTTCCCTTTCTCCAAAATCTTCTCAACCCACCTGTCACTAGCCCTTCCCTGCATTGTGTGACCTTGAGCCTTCTTGATTGTTGTGGGGTTGAAGCTGCTGATAGGAGTAACAACCTCAATAGGAAGAGATGGAATTGCATAGGATCCATGAATGAATTCACATAAGAAGTGAGAGTTCTCACATGCTCTTCCAACTTCTCAATTGTTTGTTTGTACTCCTTGTTCCTATAAAGCATACGGTAGTAGACTCCTTGAACAAATGTGCATCACCCTCATGTGTTGCTTGTCCCAAAGAGATTGTTGTCATTTCATAGTCTGCATGATTCATCTCCTCTTTGGGTTTCACAACTTTCGGTCAGGAAACTTCTACATACTGATTACCAAAAACACCACTGAAAAAGTGAGAAGTAACTTGGGATTTCTTACCTCGCTTGGTCTTCACAATCCTTGAGATAGCTTTGAAATTTGGTGTCGATGCTTGTTGCACTGTCCTCAGCTCACTCCCAGTCAGCTTTTGGATCCGAGGAAAAGTTTCAGTTGCTATGGGCTCAACATTAGGCATGATGGCACTTTCAGGTTCATGATGAGGGATCATATCTTGTACTTGATGAGATGACTCGGCTGCTAAAGAGGAAACACTTGGGATCCAATGTAGAACTGGAGATTGTGAAGGATCAATCTCACCTTTCTCGAGATCTTCAACAGAGTTCTCAGTGATTCTAGTTTTCTTATGAAGTTCCTTGGATTGAGATCCTTCAGTATTTTCTTCTTCCATTGCTTCTCTTCGTAGGCTCCCCTGAGTGAACAGAGCTCGTGGTTTTCTCATATACCTTCAAGGATGAGATGTGAGATGCTTCCCTCAAGAGAGTTAGGAGGCCACCAGACTCATTGAGAGCAATCCTCTTTTTCCTGAACCACTCCCTTGATCTCTGAATCACTATTGCAGTCCTCTCATTGATGTCACATGACTCTCTTATGTTCCATGAGATAGGTGGAAGAGGTGTAGATTTTACCACTTGGTACTCTGGATCAAACAAATCTGATCCATCATCCCCCACTCCTTCAATGAACCAATCAAAGTTGAAACTCCTCATTTGATCAACAGTCATTCGCATATGGTCTCTTTTCCTTACTTCAAAGTCATCCAAGAAATTGATCCAATAATCCTCAATTTGGGGACTATGGTGCAATCCAGGGAGAGTGAAGGTTTCATGGTTTCTCCTAATGTCAAAATCGGGCCTAGATGTATAATAATAGAGGCTAAGGGAAGTGAAGGATGATTTAATATTTGATGCATCTGCAACACTTTTACATGAATAGATTCTAAGGGATATGGGGAAGGATACACCCTTCTTCTTATTGTTCCTACACCTGTTATGAACTTGAGCAAGTTGCCTACATAACTCAAACATTACTATCTTATCACTAGGGTACCTGGGAAGTCTGCGAGGAGTGAGATCGAAGCCTAAAACCCTGATGTAGCCGAAAGTTGAGAACTGAGTGAAAAATCTCCCATATTTCT
This sequence comes from Taxus chinensis, assembly GCA_019776745.2. Classification (NCBI taxonomy): domain Eukaryota; kingdom Viridiplantae; phylum Streptophyta; class Pinopsida; order Cupressales; family Taxaceae; genus Taxus; species Taxus chinensis. The sequence goes on along the minus strand of CM034153.1, from coordinate 43,088,939 downwards.
CGATCAGTGTAGTAGCTTGAGAGGATATCCTCAACTCTAGGTTGTCCTTCTAGAAATTTGATAACAAACATGGTGAATGCATCATTCACCAGATGGAAAAGTGATGGTTACTCTCCTTGTGCATGAGTTGGGGATACTTTTCATAGGCCGTACTCTTTGAGAGACATTGAGGGAAATAGTTAGGCCTTTAAAAGGTCTTGTGTAGGTAAGAGCATACACCAGATACGAGGTCATAGTGAAATTTCTGGTAGAAGGAAAATGGAGCAACTACCGATGAATATTGTCACTTATAATATGCCCCTAATCCACTACCTGGTTTCCTTCAGTGGCAACGAGGATGAATTTAGCCATCCAGTCCTGAAACTCCTTTGTCATCTCTTTTCCCATTACCCTGCTCAGTAGGATGATAACATCTGAGTAGCCTTCATGGAACTCACTTCTTGACAAGATTTTAGGCACACAAGAAGGTTTCATTCCTTTCCTGAGCCATGACCTGAGTGTGAGGCCTTACAGGTATGAGTCAATTTTTTCCCATTCATGTGATGCAAACTCTTTGGTGATGATGACCATACTACTACTAGTTGGAATTTACAAACACTAAGAGATACCCTTAGGAGTGAGAACTAAGAATTGAGTTGTCTTATCCGCCCACACTATTCTGGAGTCAGGTTCATAATATCGTGCACATGTCAATACTAATTATGTACTTTAAATGAATAACAGATGGCCTCCTTCTATAAACAATCCACTCGAGAAGAGTTTTTCTTCCACTTACTCCCTAGGTCCTCCGAGCATCCTATTTTTTAGGTCTTTGAGATCCATGTGAGTGACATCACTGTCTCCCACACTTGGATACTCTGTGATTAGGGTTGAAATAGGCTCAATACCTGATTATTTGAACTTCATTTTACTAAAAAAGCGCCAAGATGAGAAAAACCGGAGTCAACACAAACTTTCTACACTCAAATCTAGAAACTTTTATTTTTAGCAGGTAGGGTCTGGAACTGTTATTTTTAGCATGTTACCACTATTTTTGTTCTATAATGTTCTTATCTTATATAGATCATTACAATTGATGAGGGTTTACTATTTTTAGAAACCTATTATTTTTAGATGCGCATTTTCTCGAATACTTGCTATTTTTAGAAAGTTTCCCAAAATACCCTAATCTGATGTTTCTTACTTTTGCAAGGCATTACAAATGTTGAGAATTCATCACTTTGGGAAACTTATTATTTTTAGAAACCTACTATTGTTCAAACACCTGCTATTTTTAGAAATTGTACTTACTAGTGTCAGGTTGCAACGAAACCACTGTCAAAATGTTTTGTTTTGCATCGAGGTCTTCTGCTCCGAATTTCATCATTTTTTGTCTACCGAATCTCTAGGAAATTGAAAAAGTAGGTTTTAGGGTTTGAAATTTTAGTTTGATATTGTGAAAAAACTAGGGCATCAATGAATTTGTTGTTACAATCTTCCCAAATTCATTTTAGAGAGGGAGATTCTAGAAAAAAATTCATGGCAATCCGACTTCCGGATGAAAAGTTATGTGTGCAAATCTTTGTTTTCGATGGCTATGGATGTCTGGAAGAATTTTGGTAACACCTCTATAGAAAAATGGAGTTTGAAGAGAGTTTCAACATCAATATGTCATGAAAATGGCGACCTGTGTAGTGAGAGATAGGTTTAAATGAGTTTTATAATGTTTTAACTCACCCAGCTAACTGCACCTTGAACCTGGGTTGAAGTGGGGTTTATAGAGAGTTTGAAAATGGTGCAATGGGGACATAGGGGACACTAGGGTCAACAAAGGGTGACTTGGAGCTGGATCATGACAAGTGGCAACATGTGGAGAGAGTGAATGAGATGAGGGGGTTGAGAAATGAACCTATGGGAGTTGGGAAATCACATGGGAGCTGTGTGAGGTCACGTGAGGGTCTATAAGCTCCATTATGGCTTGGGTCACACTTTCTTGTCCCCTTTGTCCCCTTGGGAATAGAGGGGACACATAGGGACACTTGGGAAAAAAGTGTGACCTAGGAGTGGGAGTGAGGTTGCACTTTTGTGCCCCTCTTGTCCCCCTTGCACTGTGAGGATGAAAGGAACAATGGGGACACTTTGAGACACTTGGGTGTCCAAAGTGAGACTTGGGGAGGAGGATGAGGTCACACTTTTGTGTCCCTCATGTCCCCCCTTTTCCCTATAGAGGGGAACAAGAGTGTCAAAAGTGTGACTGGGCTAAAAAATGGAAAGCCAAACTTGCTTAGGATGTCTAGAACTAGGCTTAAAACTTGCTTTTTTCACCTCAGAGGCTTAGGATGATGTTTTGGGGTCAAATATCAAAACACATTCTAAGATCAATGGAACTATTTTAAAGACTTGAATATTCCTGAAATTTAAAATTTAGGCCCTTTTGTTTGGAACTAAGAGGGGCAGCTGTATGTTTTGGAATGTTTCAAGAAACCCTTAAACCTTAGAACCAAATTGATGTTACCACCTTGTAGAGAATTCACATAGCTTTTTTATGTTTACTTGTTTGCCTCTTAACTCCTTACGGAGCTCCCAAAATCATCCAGAGAAGTCAGGTTTCACTATTTGCATGTTTTTTCCTTGCACCTAGAAAACCCAATGTTGAACAAATTGTCCCTGAATGAACAATTCTTTCCTAAATCTTCTTAAACTGCTTCCACCACTTTCAAGACTCCCCAACATCACCTTTGGATGTTTTAGATCTTTTCCTGAACTCTTCTAAAGGATGCATACTGGCTTCAAAATGACCGAAATTGGCCTTTTTAGGCCTCCAAGAAGACTTCTCTTTCACCGAATCTAGTTGAAATCATCCATCATTCTTCTTTGCACACTGAGGCATGCTTGAAAACGTCATTAGGACCTTCTTTGGGGACAAAATGATGGTACCACTGGAGACAGGTTGGCCAAAAGGAGGTTTCAGTGTGGTTGGGAGGCAAAATTTTGCAATGTAGGCTTAGTTGTCATGCTTGAAAGTTTCAAATTCTTAGGCTAGTCATTTTGCATGACAATAGTTACGCATGAGGCGTCCACACCCTTTCCCAACCCTATAATGTCCCATTTTAGGACAATTTAAAAAATGAAGTACTTGTCAAGATTAAGCAAAGAATGGATAAACCCTTTTACTTCAACCCAAAATATCCCAATGTCAGCTATTTCGAATCCAAATGGGGTTGGAACTAGCCAAGGTGGTGGGATAGATTGGAAGGAAACAATTGGAATTTAAATACATTCAAATCAGATTTTTAACAGCTGAAAAATAATTAATATCCAAAATTATTTCGCTTAACCATCCAAGCAAAAACTCTCGAACTTTGGATTTTGGGCCACAAAAATATGAAGAACAATATCCCAAAATTAGTTTTTGCACATCCAACATAAAACCCTAATTCTACCCTAAAAATTAGGTCGCCCAGCACATTTAGGGCATCAAATCCACTCCAAAAATTATGAAATCGTCTTTTCTCCTAATTTATAAAACCACATCCAATATTAAGTTGATCCCAAATTGCAGATCTGAATTTTATAACAGCAGTTAATTAAATAAAATGCACCCAGAATAATTGAAACTTCAAAAATTAATATCTTACTCGAAACTCAATATTTTTCCACCAAATAAAATGCAAATTATTCTATAATTCAAAGCTTTTCCAATGAACTATGAATCTGAATTTTTAGATCACTGAAACCCCTTCAAAACAGCCCCCAAAATCTGAAAACCAGTCGCTAAGGTTAGGAAAAATTAATTAAAATAATTTCCAACTCACAAAACCCTTCCAAAATACTCAAATAATCAGCCCTTGCATCTGAAATAATTAATTAAACACAACAGCAATTAGATCTAGCATAAACCACCTCAAAACATTATAGATCAAACCCCAAACCAAGTCGATTTGCCTCTAATGAATTGCAACAATAATAATAGTCACAAAACACCACAAACCCTTCACAAAAATGCAGATTTATTCTCCAAATAAATACGCCAATACCCAAGACCAAGTCACCAATGCAAGAATGAATACATCATGCCTAAACACATTCAACACAAGAGAGCTCAATTGAGAGAACAAGGGAGTCTTCAATATTTCTTCAATAATAGATTCAAATGAGAGAGAGCACAAAGCAAGAACTAGGGCATACATCCCAATACTCCAAGCATGGAGTTTCAAATCAATTTCATCATAGCATAAGTCTCAAAATGAACCCAAGCTCTCCTTTTATAAATAAGAAGGCACAAAATTCAAAATCCTTAGGAGAGGGAAATCACTAAATAAAAATAGTTTATCCTCCCTAGGTGTTGCATCCCCTTTCTAAGGGTGATTTTAATATTAAAAGTCACCCAAAAGTTATTTAATTAATTCCCCCTTTAATTTTGCATTGTAGGAATTAAATTAAATAATTTACATAATTAAATAATTATTGTTTTATAATGTCAAATGATAAAAATCACTCTCTAGGAAATGATATTTAATTATTTAATATAATTTCCCCCTTGTAACATCCCAAAGCCCACAATGAAAGAAAGGCTAAGGGTCTTCAAAAATGGGGACATTATCGAACCCTCTCTCTATAGATGCTAGAGGGCAGGGTTTTGCTTGATTCACACCTTAGACATGAGTATATGAGACCTAGTTTTAGGAACAATCCAGAAGACAACACACTACATTTTGCAGAATCTAATGTATTCTAAACAAAAGTGAGTTCATTCTATTATTTATGAACAACAATTGTAGTGTTGCGGGGAAACATGAATCAAAGATTGTGGTGCGCTAAATGGAAAGGGGTTGCCAACTCCACTTATCCTCACATATATCAGAGAGCAAGAAGAAGTGGATGTGGCAATTGCCTAAAATTGAAGCATCCTTTGGGGAAAAAAGGATCTAAATCTAACAAGCCTCTTGCTACTCCATCTCATACCAATTTCATGACTACATCATACCTATTTTTATCTGCATCCCCGGTCGCCACAAAAGAAGAGGATTCACCTCTTAGTTGCAAAAGAACGGAAAAAGTAGGCCCATTGGAAAGGGCATTTAGAATGAATCAAGGGACATAGCCAAGAAGCACATTGGACTTTGTATTTACACATATAAGTAGATATTTAATGTTGTTAGATCATCATACTAGCAAGATATGATGAAAGCTATCAATGAGGCCCCTAAAAGATTCGCTGACCCGGGGTATGAAAAGGTGTGCACCACTTTATTGGCAAAACAAATAAAACATGTTGACCATTCATCATAGCCCATCAAAGATACAAGAGATGAAATAGGGGTATCAATTGTTTCTAATGGATAGAAATATGTGTTAACTAGACCATTGATCAATGTGGTTGCAAAGTGCCTTAAAGGGATAATTTTATGGCCATTGATTGTGAGGGGCAGGTGAAGGATGCTTAATTCATTGCCAACATCCTCATAGAGTCCATTGAGGTAGTGAGGCCTCAAAACATTGTCCCAAGTTATAACGGACAACACGCAAGGATGTTGGATGTGGCAAGCTACAGACACATATTTTGGACACATTGTATCATCCATTCCCTCAACCTAATGCTACAAAAGCTGATTATATCAAACAAGTTTATGACGAGACAGGCCGAATCTAATGTCAACAACCATCACATGTCCCGAGCCATCTTCAAAGTCCGCTCAAAGTTGTTGTTGAAGGCAACCATCTTTTTTATTGTTTGATTATTAAATTAATTTTGTATGTTTTAGGAAAATCATATTAGTGCTCCATTATTAATTTTGTATGTTATAATATTATATGGGTGGAATAACTAATGTGTCGTAAATGATTGTTACATGAGTAACAATCATGCAAGAATTAGAGTTGATATTTAGTGTCTTTGTTATGAGTTGTTTGAACAACTCGTCTATGCCAAGTAAGTTATTTTAGGAGGTAGTTTGGAACTCATTGTTATTAGGAGATCTCCTCTTATTAATATATAATGATCATATGGTAAAGTTAATATTGGCGTATTATTGACTGTTCATTATATTGAGCTCCTATATTATTCTCATTTGATATCAGAGTCGTGGTACGTGTGCAGGTTTTTGTTGTTGGTCTTCACAACATGGAGCAGAGCGGATGTGCATGTATTCTTTTCCAAGAGTATACGTGGAGTTATGTAGGTTTTTAAATGTATACACAATATTCAGATGTCCTAATTCTTGTCTCATGTATGGATTGAAGCATTCTTGTGTGGTCCGGATTAAAAACATTGCTTTGATCCTTCCTATAGCGCTGGCCGTATTTGTCACTTCAACATCAAGATCCGCCTCAGACTTGTCAGATTGTTGCAGGAATGTTCTCCAGGCACATTCAACACAACTACCATGTGACCAGGTATGATCAAATAGTCAATTCTTCAAACGTGTGTTTTTTTTAGTATTCTAGGGTCGTAGTTGTTTTATACGGGTCATCTTTGTCCTTGGTTGTTTATTTTTTGCTTACGTAAAATCTGTATTACTCAACATAATTAAATATTGTGTTTAGAAAAGGGGTCTAATTAGGCTTTATTTTCTATATCAAGTGTAAGGAGTTTTTATTATTGTGATAATTTAAGGCAAAGAGTATAATTAGGTAGGTGTTTTTGGTTATGTCAAAACCTGCTTTAAAATGTTTGTTATTGTGTTGTATCAGCAATTATCTTGTGTCAAAAATAAAATGAGTCGAACGTGCCTAGGTAAGTTATAGGTTGTGCTTTCAAGAAATTGTATCAATTGTGTCTAGGTGATTAATAGGTTGTGGTTTTAAGAATTGTTTGTACGAGAACATTCTCAATGGAAACCGACATCCCGTGTCTTTGTGTCGGTCAGATGGAAATCCCATTAGAAAAAATCACTAGTCTCAATTTTCACATATGGAAAGTGAAAATCTAGATGCAACTAAAGAACAAAAATTTGTGGAGGATAGTAAACGGAACAGAAGTAGCACCAATGGATTCAAGTAAGCTATCAGCATGGCAAAGTAGAGATGATAAAGCCAAAGCTATTATTGGATTGGCTCTTTCAGATTCAAAATTACATTATGTAGATCTTGAGAAACCATCTAATGAAATGTGAGAAAGCTTGAACAAAACTTTTGGTGCTAAAGCAATTAACGCAAAAAATTCTCTAAAGTTGCAATTGTTCAAACTCAAAATGACTAACGAAGTTACGATGTCTAGCCATATCAATGAGCTAAGATCTCTCATAAGACAACTAGCGGAAGTCAAAGTTGAAGTTGATAAAGAGGATGCAAGAGCTATTTTGTTGAATAGTTTGCCACCTAAATATAATAATGTTATTTTCACTCTTGGTCAGATGCCTTCCAAGTCATTGGAAGATATGACTTCAGCACTCTTGGCTGAAGAAAAAAAAGAACAAAAGAAGATATAGAAGAAACCACATTGTATTTGAAAAATAACCATAAAAATTTCTATAAAAACAAGGAGGAAACTGAGTGTTTTTACAGCAGGAATAAAGGACATACATCTAAGTATTGCAGAACTTGAGCTACTGATCTTCTAAAAGGAAAACTAAAAATAGATGAAGCCAATATAATCACAGAAGAGGAACCAATTAATGAACATGAACAAATGAATGACAATAGCGGTTATAATTTTGAGGACTTCTTATACTGAGTAAACAACATCTGTACAAGAGGATGGAGGTGATGGAGGGAGGAGGACAATCAACGTCCTCTCGTCAGTCACAAAACAACGAGGCCGCATATGATGTTGTGGCATTTTTTAGCTGCGTGTTTGCTTTTTGTTGCGGTGTGTTTTAGTGTTCTCATTTTGCAATGTGTTGTTGGTTTGCTAAATAAACCCCATTGCATAAATTTGGGAAATATTCATGTTTTCAGGAAACTCACTTTTGGGGAGAAGAAGATTTCACGGTAACTCAAAATGGTTGGTTGTCCACCTAGTTCTGAGCTTGTGAATCTTGGAGATTCAGAATTCAGGTGCCCTGGAAGGAAAGGAAAGTCCTGCAGGAACCCAAGGAGGAAGGGATTAGTCCTGCATAATTCAGTTCATGGCTACGCCTTTACGAGGGTAAAGAGACAACTTGATGGAGTGTACCTGGTCTAAGCAGAGCTTTCAGGAGGTGGTTCAACTTCTTCAAAATATGGTTCTTCCCTGTGTTCACATTAAGGGGGTGATGTTAGGAAATAATAGTGTTCACACTAAGGGGCTGAATGTTAGGAAAATTGTATTAGTGCTCCATTATTAATCTTGTGTGTTATAATATTATATGGGTAGAATAAATAATGTGTTGTAAATGAGTGTTACATGAGTAATAATTATGTTAGAATTAGAGTTGATATTTAGTGTATTTGTTACGAGTTGTTTGAACAACTCATCTATGTCAAGTAAATTATTTTAGCAGGTAGTTTGGAACTCCTTGTTATTAGGAGATCTCATATCAATAAGTAATGCTCATACGGTAATGTTAATATTGGCATATATTATTGAATGTTTATTATATTAAGCTCCATTATCATTCTCATATATTTTGTAGAATTTTGATTTTTGAATGTTTTACATGTTTTCAATTTTATTTCTTTTAATTCTTACTAGGTTGTTGAGACGTGATTTTCCTCACATGCACTCATCTTGAAATGACTTGTGATAATGAGAGAGGCATTGATCAGCATGTTTATCAGCAACCTTTGGGGTGTGTGGAGGCAGTCAAACATTGAGAGGACCACGAAGGTGAATAGGTTTATCCTCGATAACATGTGATTGGATTGTGTGGAGTATTTTGCTTAGTTTTACCGAGCCCATCATGAGTATGCTTAGAGTTGTTGATATGGATCATCCATGTTTGGGTGAGATTTATGACAGTATCAACTCATCGATTGAAAAGATGAAGTCCATAATAAATGCCAAAGAGAAAGATCCCATGAAGAGATTTTTCAAAGAAGTACAGTCACATCTCATTAATAGGTGGAACAAAATGGCTACTCCATTGCATCTTCTTGCTTTTGCCTTGACTCCAAAATACTACAACACAAAGATCCTTTCTTTTCCTAGGAGGGTCCCACCATATAGGGATGTTGAGGTTAGTGAAGTGTATAAGGCAGCAGCATTCTTTAGACTCTTCCCCGATCCAAAAATAATAAACAATTGCGGGAGAGTTTGGAAATTTCATAGCCTCCACAGGTTACTCCCTTACACTCTTTGTGACACCTCCATGGACAAGCATCTACACAACTCCGGCAACTTGCAAAAAAATTATATCACAAATAAGATTTTAATGTTTTTCAACGCTCAAAACTTTCTTTTTGATATTTCATTTAACTTTTTACTTTTAGAAAGTTTAATTTTGCGTTGACCTTGCAGCTTGCCTAAACAAGTTGAAAGTTCTTCTTCAGTTGCACGGAACTGGGGTACTGCTCCTTAATCGACTTAGTTAAGTGCAACAAGCTGGCAACGAAAAAGGGGGAGGATTTGGTCTATGTGCATTCCAACTTGTGCCTTCTAACACACAAATAGGATGAGTAGGGTCAACAAAGTGTTGGGATGTAGACCCAGAGACTCTTGACTTGAATGCTTCCATTGGCCACCTTACATTGCTCGATATGAAACTAGAGGATTCTTTACACGACTTGCTTAGCAGAGCTGGTGGGAGTGGCACAACTACTACTTGTGGTTCTAATGATGGTGTTGATGCTCTAGATGAAGACATTGAAGAGAAAAATGATTTTGAATATAATGAATAAGTTGATTTATCTTGAAAAAGGTTCTCATATCTGGAATTTCATGGTGGAATGTAGATCTCTGTTTCTCAATAATGCCTCCTGGAAGATTGGGAATGGTGAATCCACTCGTTTTTTGGAGGATTCCTGGAATGGTTTGCCAATCCTAGATAACTTTCCTGAATTTTCTGATTTAAAAAGGTTGTTAAGTACTGAATGGGGTACCCAGGTTATAATTATGGAATCAAAAATTCTCACTACCCCTATTTGCTTGAATGGAAAAATTTCAATCATTTGGATATTCCAGAGGCAGTCAAGGTTAGATTCAGAGCCCTTCTTGAAGAGCGTCAGGTGGTCATTTCAGATCATAAGGATGCCATCCTATGGGCGACTTCCACCTCAGGCATATATACTCCTAGTTGCGGGTATAAAAAGCTAGTGTCAGAGTTCAGGGTCGACGAGGAGGTTTGGAATGCCTGCTAGTCTCCCACTTGCCCCCCAAAAGCGGGTTTGTTTGCATGGTTGGCCTTCAAAGGTAAAGTTCTCACTCAAGAAAGGAGGAAAAAGTTTGGTCTGTGTGGTCCAACCAGATGTCTTCTATGTGAGAATGTTGAAGAAGACAAAGATCATCTGCTAATTCATTGTCCTTTCGTGGTTTTGTGCTAGAACTAGCTATGTGTTAAATTGAACCTCCCCTGCGTTCAACCTCAAACCCTTTCGGAGTTCCTTCTTGCCTAGTCGAAAGGTCATGATTGTGATGCTCTTTCTTCTATCTGGCCAAATAGCATAGTGCTAACTCTGTGGCATATATGGTGGGAAAGGAATAAGAGGCTATTTAGAGATGAAAGTCACTCGCCAGATCAAGTTATTTAGAGGCTTGAATGGGCTATTTCAGAATCGGTTTCGTCCAACTGGAATAGAAATTGTCCTTTCTCAAATAGGGACAGGGAAATCCAAAGATTATGGCCTTCCATTCTTAAACCTCCTGATGGCGCTCATAAATCCCGCATTCCTTCAGCATTTCTTAGAAAGAATGTTATTCGGTCCCCTCCTCCTAGTTTTTTCAAACTAAAATTCGATGGCTCCGCTCGTGGTAACCCAGGTGCTTCAGGGGCAGCTTGTATTATAAGGAATTTTGCTGGTCAAATTGTCTGGGTTGCCTCCTTCAAGCTTTCACCTCGGACTTGCAACTATGCCGAGATTTAGGCTCTCAATCTTGGTCTTTACTTGGCAATTTCAAAAAATATCCTCAATTTAGAAATAGAAGGTGACTCCTTAATTATTGTCAATTCAATCATTAATAAAAAGGCCTCTTCATGGAAAATCGACCTTGGAATTAGAAAAGCTTTGTGCAAATTGTCCCGTCTTAATCATTGGAGCATAAGGCACGTTTTCCGTGAAGGAAACAAGTGTGCGGATCTTCTAGCCAAAGCCAGTATTGATCAACTTCATTCGAAAAAAGAAAGCAATCATGCCCCGGATTGGGTTGGCCTCGAAATCTTGCTCATTAAAGATATGTCGTCATCCTAATGGCGTCACCCCCTCAAGCGTGTGACGAGTCTATTTTATGGTGGATGGTGAATTCTCTTTTCTTCATTCAGTTTTGCATTGAGAAATGGATACCTTGCGAGTTCTTATGCTAGAGTTTGCTTGTGAAAACACGGAAGTGGCCTTCAGAACGTCTGTCTCTAAAAATCGTCTGAAAAGGATTTTCGATATCTCTTCTAAGAACGATATGAAAGTTGTTAAATCAGTTATGGATGTGAAATTTCTGGAAATGGAAGGTTGGCCACGGGACAACAGTTGCATTGCCTTGGTTTTTGTCGAGAACCTCCTGATTATCGAAAATTCAAAATCCGAGGTGCTCAATGTCGCCCTCTTCTGGATTCATCCTTCCTTTCATAACAACCTGGTTTCTGAAGTGGATAAACGCAGTTTGGCTTTTTGGGCTGCCGGTGATGCGGTTCGCAGGGTTGGAGGTGTGGAAGTATCAGTCTTCAATGCATTGGATCGCCGTCATAGGGTTTTGTTGGATTTCACCTCCAAACTGGTGCGTTTTGGCCGTAATAAGATGGTTGCTCGTGCCCGTTTTAAGTTACCCAACATGGCTGCTCTCAACCTGCCTATTGAACCAGTCCCAATCTGGTGGTTGGAGATTCGCGAATCTGCGCTAGAAGCTTACAATTATCTCTGGCATGGGTGGGCTAATGCTGAGGCTGCAAGATTGGAGGCTCCCAAGATGGTTGCAGAACAGGGTTCCCTAATGTTAGCCTTTGTGTATCTGAGGATTCTGATGGATAACTAGTTTCTCCTAGGTATATAATATAGTATAGAAGTTATGTAATCCCTATGAACTGGTTTTTGCTCGTGTATACCCAGTTGTTTCTGGATCAGCTTCGTCTGTTTCTGATGGTTCAATCTGAGGTCTTAGCCTCCACATTTTGTAAAGGGAACAAGACCCTTCAACCCAATTTATCAATCAAAAAAAAAAGTTGATTCATCTCGAGTTTGTGTATGCATTGTAATATTTGCATTATGTATACAATGTAATATTTGCACTATGTACTTGTTCGAAAGTTCGGCCGCTAATAATTATGACATTTGGCATTGAATTATTAGCATGTCTTGTGGTTATTTAACTTATTTTGTTTACACTACATATTATGTGGGTAATTTTGCTTATATGGCTATAATTTTTTATATTTTTTATATTTTTAATACAGCCATAATAAAGCCATGCCCGACGAAAAAATCATCAAATTGGCATACTTAAACCCCGTACGTGAACTAGTATGAGGATTTTTTACTTAGCTTTTTCTTCTTTTTGACTCTCTATTGGAGGCTTTGTACAAACTTTGAGGATTTCTATGATAAAACACTCTGGTACTTTTTCTCCTTATATGGTGTTTTCTCCACTAAAAAAATTGTCACCTCTTTTTTATGGTGTATTTCTCAACCCTTGCCTTGAGTCATTAACAATCTTGATTAGGGAACAAGTAGAAAGGCAATTAATAAGCTTCATCAGTTTATTGATGAACCCTTTCTTGTATTTATCACTAGGTAAACATATTGTATATGATGGTCTTGTTTCAAGAGACAATAAAATGATATAGTAAGTGGGAAACATGAGTGCAAGTATGGCTTAAATGAAGAAAAGAAAGGAGAAAGAAATTATATCATCACAATTGACCAAATTAGGTCAATGGTACTCAAAAATACATTCATTATATTAGGAATACGGGGATAAAGAAGCATGTATGTTCTAGAAAGTAACTAAACTCTACGCATTATAGCAATAGAAACATTACTTGAGGAGGTAAATTGCACACGTAAACCACAAACCATATATGATCTACATGCAAATAGCCATGTATTGGATAGACCCCTCAATCAAACACATAGTTGATGAAGATATAAGCGGGAAACCGACACTGGAAACCAGCGTTACCATAGGTGTGGCACGGCTTGGGCAAGAAGAACCAAAGGCATCACCATCATCAACCACCATCATAGAGCGAATGGAGAATACGATAATTGTCCGTAGGGAAATGTGTAACACTCAAAATTACAAGAGCTGGAAAATGAGGATTGTTTTTTTTTTCTTTAAACATAAAAACAAATTACACAGCTGCAATCGTACAGATTTATTTAATCAAATTCATTAAATCAAATTGGTTCTTTTGATCTATCTGATAACATCCATGTAAGCCATGTGCAGCTGAGAAGGGTGTATCCAGATCTCCACGATCTCCCTTCGTCACTACTTCGAGTGACAATGCTTACTAGCATTTCGGCTCAACCTTTTAAAGGTCATGGGAACTATGTGAAAGTCCTTGGGTCTACCACGAAGCTAATTTCCCGACTTCGTATTCTGGTATCCGACCATTGTCTACCTCATGTTCAGTGTTCAACTTCCCATGATCAGGTTACAGACAATTTTTATTTTAATTGGAGGACTTAGGTGATCAGACAATGCACAACCATCAATGCATTACTTTGGCCAAAGTTATCCGCCGTGCAGGTTACGGCTAAACTCAAGACAACACACTAGTCTTATGAGTTTTAAGTCTTCCGCCACCTCACAACTATCCCTTTCATAGTTATCTAGATCTTTATAGTTTGTTTTTATTTTATTTCCAATTTAACCTATCTTGCAAGAGTTTATATTGTGATAGATGCCAAAGGCCAACTAGGATCATTATGAGATAAGTACATTCGTTATGCTGAAATGTAACTATATCAGCATTCCGCATGTACTTATCCCTTAATATGCCTAATGGATCTTTCCATCTATTTACCATCCCATTTAGTTTCTCATTTCCTGATGTTTGATTCTTTAACTTTAAATTACCTTTTTATAATGATACTCTTCCATTCTCTATACAACAGGATTTACAATCTTAACATAATAATACCAAGTTTACCGAAAGGCTGAATTAAATATATATATATATATATATATATTATATATATATATATATAAGCTACGCCACTAAATAGCTATTAAATTTAGAAATTAAAAGACAAATGATTGTTACAATAATTGTCCAATTATCGGCTTCATACATTGATTACTATCAAATAAATATATTTAACAATTTGTGAAAAGTAAGATTTCTCAACTCAAGTATTCATCATTTACTCATTTTGAGACATTATTACACACAAAGTAATTATCTCTTTATTAAAATCATAAATTACATATGTCGTTAAGGCGAATTATATAACCGGTATAATAACTCTCACATAGTGAGGTTTAAATATTTACAATGGGTCCAAGATCCCAATAAATTCAGTCAAAATTATAGGATTTCATCCTTCTACAAATTGAAATCCAAGTATCTCATTTTGATCCATGCTACGTTAAAACTTCACAAAACATGAGTTTCCGCACATCCGAAAGTAACGGCTAATGGTCCTGCAAGACTGGAGTAGTGGTATGATGTCAATTCAAAATGAACTGGCATGAATATTAACTCCATTTTCTGATGCAATTAATTAGTAAAATAAGAAAGGATATACATGTTGTTTTATCAACAAGCATATGGTAATACAGCTGAAAATGATTTACCCCCTGGTTTCTATAAAGATACAGCTATGGATGCATACAAATAGAACAACCAATCTCTATTTCAGCATAATCAAACCATAATCACTCAACCTCCGAATTCAAATTATGACCACAAGAAAATCATACTTTATTTGGTATAGATTTTAATACTATTTCTCTTATCTTCCAAATCAATGAGCAACTTAACAAAACTGTCCAAAAATCATCATTACCAAAAACTAATCAAACATATTCTTTCTAGTTAATGAGCAACTCATCATATTGTCCAAGAACATCATTACCAAGGAAATAAAACTTACTTCTTTTCAGTCAATGAGCAGCTCTACAAATTAGCACAAATATCACCAAATTTACATCACTTTAACATGTTCTATCTGGTAAACGAACAACCCCAACAAAACAATATAGAAGCACCCTGATTACATCATGTAAACATACTTTGTTTAGTAAAAGAACAACTAATTATTTCTTTCATAAGATATCATTATATAAATCCCAATCATGCCACCAATTACTCCTTGGTGCATCTGGGTCAAGTTGTCCTGGCTTTCATGCCCTTACCAAGACAAGCAATTTCTTTTTCACAGTTTTACAAAAATCCAAGTCATATTGCCAGGCTGGAAGTTACAGGTTAAATGCCTTTTTTTTACACATAACAACACACCCTCATTTATACATGATCTGATTTAGATGTCCATAAAGATAAAATTTCTGGAAAAACAGCCCCATGCAAGAGCTTTGACATCCACAATTATCATTCAAGAGATCACAATAAGTTAACAATCAGACCTGCATATAACAACAAAAAAAAGAAAAATACAAAACCCCAACCGGTTACATACCCATATCGATGGAGTTACCCAAATCGATTCATTTATGCAAATCAATTTGTATACCCAAATCGATTCATTTATGCAAATCGATTTGTATACCCAAATCAATTTGTTTAACCTTTCTTCTACTTTATACCCAAATCGATTTGTTTACAGAAAACACACAACTAAATTCCAGTAAACCAAAATGAAAACCCACAAGCACAAATCGATTTTAAACACACAAATTCACAAAACGTTTTTCCTTCTTCTTGTACAGGAAAAACCCAACTCTTTTCCTTTCAGGTACAATTTATCATAATGCAACGAAGGAATTTTTAACCTTTCTTCTACTTTATTTTTGCAGATCAAAACCCAAAACCCCATCTGCGTTTTTTTTGGGTTTAGTTAAAATCACACAAAGAAACTAAAAAGAATACAAAATCCATCAATTTCCTTTTCAAACTGCATCTCCAAACGATTAAATCAAAAGTTGTCCACAAATTCCTTGATTGCCATTAAAAACAGAATGTGTATTTCCTCATTTTTTACCAATAATGCAGCAGAGAAAGGAGAAGATATTCATGCCTGAAGTAAACCCAGAATCGAAACTTTCTACTCTTCCAGCTCTAACAAGTTGAATCCTTCTTTCTGCCAAAACTCACACAGGTATTCTAGAAGGGGAGAATGAAAAATAGACCAACAAGAAATAACAGAAAAAAATATAATGAAAGAGACTATAGTTGGGTGGCATATTGAAGAATTTTGGGCTTCCCAATGCTGGTACGTGTACTAGTGCATGCCACACACTTGTGCCATGTGAAGGTGTTTCACTTTTATGAAACCCATAAATTTCAATGTCTAAATAAAAACTTTTGGCTTACATGCCAAATCCCTCTAAAATATATATACTAATTAATATTTCATACACATTTTTTTTACTTTAGTTGTTACCCAACTTAATGGTTAAGTAAAAATTAACCTTCATAATACAAGTCCACATATCTCCCACAATATATTACCATAATAATTAGTTGAATTTCCAGGTTTATATAAAACATTCCAATAACGAAAATCACCAAGTCCGTAAATCATAATTTAAATATTCTCATAAAGTTGGCTTAATATAGCTTAGTCAAATAAAACAGAGGCAATTATCATCGCGGTCATGCAAAAGTCGAACAAAACAAAAGACGACCAAACCGAATAAAATAAAGTAACCGAAATACAAATAACCGAAAGATCCACAATCATTTATGAACCATTTTACCTACGATTAAGGCCTAATCACGTTTTAGGAAGGATCATCAAGGTGGGTGCGGGGTTATTCGTTCCGCAGTGTCATGCCGCGCAGCAGAAGCTGTGGGTCATGACACGACGAACCAAATGAATTTTACACACAATGATGATCTCGTCTAATCCTGATTAGACTTATCCGTAGTTAATTTAACTTACAAGAAATTTTTGGGATGTTAGATTTGATTCTACAGTGATTTTCAGCCCCTCTCCTAGGGAAGTGACCCACCTTGTGGAGTTAGGGGGTTTCTAGGGCACGGCGACATCCAACTCAGCCATCGTTGCATTCCTTATATTTTTAGCAGCCGGAATATATATTTGGATTTCATTTTTGGGCTTAGAATCATTCAATTTTAGCCACTTTTGTAAGGGTGTTCTATGCTATTATTTTATTTAATTAAATAATTTCCAGCTGGGGTTTGAAGGCTGATTTCTTGGTTAATATTGGTTCTAAAATATTTCTAAGTGTCCCTACATGTTTTGGCTGGTGTGAATGATGCATTTTTAAAGAGTTATTGCTTTCTCCTTGCTTTTGTTATAAAAAATTTGATTCTTGTTCGCTGCTATCATCATTTTCAGTTGGTTATATAATTTAGTTTACTATCTATTGGGGTTTGTGCAATTTTCCTTTGTTTTCAGTTAGAGCCCCGGAAAGGGGCGTTACAAAAGCAGGGTATTCTCTCCGGAACCTTAACACTCAAGGCTGATGAACCTCTCAGGTGAGTGGAACATGAAGAAAATAAATGTAATAAAGAAGAAAGAGTAGACGTCGATGAGAAAGAGACATTTGTAGATTCTTTGTCCAAGTATGTTGACAGGAAATTTGTTTAAATAGTTACACTTGAGAAGCTTGCAGTCAAGGAAGAATGCTTTCATTTTACGGAAGAAGCTGAGATAGCAATGCGGGATACTTTATTATTTTCTCTTGGGTAGGTGAAATTGTGAGACATTTACTGTGCTATACTGGACCTTCTTGCAGCAAAGATAGCAATGTGGGATACTTTCTACAGCACTTATAGGCTATAGCAGTCCGGAAATAATGATAAAGGCTCAAGAAAAGAAATTCAAACAGTATATGGTGACTATGAAGTAGATATTACAGATAAAGGGGAAAAATGGAACACTGCATTAGAGAAATGGTAAATTTTATGAAAACTAACAGAAATGACCAACAAAGAATTCCGCAGAACTTAATGTTCTTGGTCGTAGACTACCCCCATCGGAGCATTGAGATTAAGGGTTTGCCAGTGGCTATGATCCTATTGATTATATCTATATGTAGACCAAAAGTTGTCATACTCATGGATGACAATCTGTCAATCTCTAATAGAGGAGGCTCGGGCATAACACTCAATGGTGTAGATGAAGAAATAGAATATATAATATGTTTGCTAAAGCTTTTACAAGCTGAAGAAATAGTAATGAACAAAATCTACATGTTTCAAGCCCGCCTAAGAAGAGACAAGTTTGTAATATTAAAAATAGATATATCATATTTTAACTATTAAAAATTACAATCATAGGGTTTTCTGTGACGAATACTTGTTTTGCATATGCATGGCTATCGATCAAACTCTCAAATCTACTTATATAGTCTTAAGTGTGAAGAGCCTTTTTCAAAACATTGACATCCAAATGGGGAGTAGAAATTTATTAAACATATGCTTTTGTAAAATCTATGTTTTAATAGAAGTTTTGTTTTCTCTAAGAAAAACAATTAAGACCCTCAACAAGAAGACATCAAACAAATCTTTGCATTAAGTATCATTTCCTCCTCTCCTTTCTGGCCAATTTCTAAAACATCAACTGTTTAATGCTATAACACAATACAATAAATAGGATAGCAGAAGCCGATGCATGAAATTTCACATGGCTTTAACAATCTACAGGGCTAGATTGAACTGAATGAGATCTAAAAAAAATTTCAACACTTTCAATCATATGATGACACATTTTATGGAAAATAAACAAACAATGAGTAAAAAGAAAATATACATGTCAATCTCATTGTTATCTTTTCAGAAAGAAGATGTTTTGTCTATCTAAGAATCATTTATAATAATTAACACTTCGATTTTATTTGCTGCTTGTTCCATTCTATTACTGATTTAAGTGCCATTGGTAAGCATTGGTTAAGTTTTTTTAATTGCTTTTATTTTATCCATGGTTACCGTACTGCATTGATTTTATCAATAGTTGGGTGTGCACCATTTACAGAAACTCTATGGATTCCCTAAATCCAGGGGGAAACTGAAGAAGAATTTTGTGCAGACTCAATGCAAGCCTAGACAGGTGTGTTATCCCCAAATTAGAACTTTGGAGAAAATTTGCAGTAACCAGTCAATTTTTTCGAAAAAGGATTGTTCAAAGGCATATTCATGGTAAAAATATCAAGAAAAATGCCCAAGTATTATGTTGTTCCTAGTCAGTCGGGTAATCGGACTTTTTGAACACCAATGTTATGCAGGGACGCGTCCCCTAGATTTTGGTGACGTCCCGAACGTTTCGGGGACTTGGGGACTTGGAGGGTACGTCCCCAATTTTTTAAATCTTTCAAAAGTTTTTTGATGTTTTTTACTTTTAAAAAAATGTTATTTTTACCAAGAACATCAAATTATAATCTTGAATGTACCTAAAATACATTAAATACAGTTTAAATCCTTAAATGTCATTGAAAAAAGTTAAAATATTGAAATATTAATTTTTATGTATTATTTTAAAAGTCATCCCCCTGCCGTCCCCAAAATTTAGAAAAAAATTTGTTGTCCTCAAAATTTAGGAAATTTTTTACCGTCCCCCCGTCCCTGAGACTTAATGCAAAGATTTCAGCCAAAGAATTCCAAGAATGAATGTTTCAATACATCCATATCATTTTGAAGAACAAACAACACATCAACTGGTCAAAATTGATTAGTGATTCAATTCATAAGCCGCTAACTGAGGTACAAACCACAAACAAGTTCTACATGACCTCGTACCTCATTATGCCACAGCCAGATCCAGAACATTCTCAAGGTTGATTAAAGTGGATCAACTAAGCTCAACTAAGGTATATAATTTTTACCCACAGCTCATCCTAGAGGCCAATATTCAACATTTTCG
This sequence comes from Taxus chinensis, assembly GCA_019776745.2. Taxonomy (NCBI): domain Eukaryota; kingdom Viridiplantae; phylum Streptophyta; class Pinopsida; order Cupressales; family Taxaceae; genus Taxus; species Taxus chinensis. Next base: position 43,068,944 of record CM034153.1, on the reverse strand, counting down.
TCACGTCAACGATGCATTTTTCTACTACATTATTGGTATGTTGGATCTAATATTAGCATCCTCACGGTTCTCAATCACAACATCTACCAACATTGCCAAGTGGGAAGGATTGTTCATTCAATTTCCTACATTCTCATATATATGGGCAAATGGCTGCAGGGGTGCACCTTATATGTTTCCAAGACACATAAGTGCTAAAATGGCAAAATTGGAACTGGTGTGACAATTGATGGAAGTGCACAAATACCTTTCCGGTAAGCACAAAGCGGAAATTCATTTCCCAGAAACAATAGGAAGGTATTCATGTCCTTTTGTCAAAGGAAAGAATATGGATGCAAAGATAACCAAAGTAACTATGCGTTCTTTCCCAGCCAGACCATCTTTTAACATCCATGGTATGATGAATCATGCCCTGAGATCAGCTCATATTCATATCCCCTACTATGAGGATTTCTGGTTGGACTATGATGACGAGCAAGAAATCTGAAAGAGGGACCGGTATCGTATGTCTCTGGACCAAATCAAAGAATTTGACATGGCAAACATCCTAGAAGATTTCACCATTCATGGGAATGCCGTGGACCCCAATATATGAGAAACAATAGATTAAATTCAAACCATTACCACAAGTTGATTGAATGAAGCCCGAGTCAACCTCTATTGAGAACAGGACCAAAGCGGAGGTATCACAAACCTTTAAATGGCTTAGTGCACAAGGATTCAGCGTACAATAATTAAGGTTGACAGTGCCACGTGGGTTCATGAGTGACGCCTCAAAAGCAACTGAAGAGAGAGTAAAGGAAGGAAACGATAAGGCTACAAAGGGACCCACCCCAACACCAAGAATCAAATTTGTGCGTAAAGAAGCGCGTGGTAGAGAACAAGATGCTTCTGAACCTACAAAAGGTTCAACAAAAACAATAATTTTAGATCCACAATCCCCACCACTAATCCAAAACATATAACAACGCTTTTTGATTGGTGATCCCTCTATTGTTGCTACCTCAACCATTCAATCTCAGCCTTTCCCATCTTCCCCCAAACGTGTTCCTTCTCCTCAAAAATTATCTATTGCACCTCTTTCACCGATATCAGGCCCGCCTCTTTCAAATCCTCTTCCACCACCCTCTTCGGTAACCATGCCCATACTCCCAACAGCCCTAACTACTTCCTCCTCTACCATTGTTCAAATCCCTAGTTCACCTTCAGGGCCAAATCTGCAACTGCAACTTCTGCTATCATAAGTCGACCCTACAATCCCTGAATGGTTGGGGAAGTTGACCCAAACAAAGAGGAAGGCAGTAGTGCAGCCGCAGGCGATTGATTTCAACTATCTCGACCTAAAGTCAACTCCTTCGCGAGCAACGAAGAAACCAAAGGTGGTTTTAAGAATCTTTACTAATGAGAAAGGGCAAAGATTTGCTGAGATCATTGTACTTCCAATGGACAAGCACAAACAAGAAGCTTCGGCTTACGATTATCAGGTCTCCACGGTTAACCTGGGAAAAGTAACAAGAGAAGGTGTTAAGCAAGATGTTCGGACCTCAATCAGCACATTATTTGATAAAATGGACAAAGATCAAGGCACAAAGGAGCATCTCCGGGGGAGAGATGGTCAGTTGATGATCATTGTTCAAAAAATGGTCAAACCTATACAATCTTCTAGTTCCACAGAACCTCAACTTCAGATAACTGACTTTGTTACACTGAATGATGTCGAAGAGATAGGTTACATGGGTCAAGCTACAAAGGAATGGTCTAAGAAACTGATTAAACAATCTCAACAAGTGATTAAGGAGGTGATGAAGGTTTACAATGAAATTTCCCATAAGGTAGAGATCTCGAAGAAGAGCTTGGACAGATATCAAACGGAGATAAATTGTTAAGTTGATACCTACCCAAGCTTGAGTCTTTTGCGTGGGCTAACCCAGATACTCTTGTTGAAGAAGATGTCATCAGCGAGGAACAACGAAGAGATCAAACCGAACTTCCAGGAACCGCAAAGTTCAAGATGTGAATCATTAAGGAATGTGCAGAAAGATTAAGGGAATCTAAGAATGAGGGGATAGATGCGATACATGACATAGAGGAAATAGTAGAAAAGATCCCCTGCACTTGTAATGATGATGCATTCTAGGTTGGGGGCCAAATGAATGGGAACCAAGTCCTAGCAGCCAAAATATAAATTTTCTATGGATGTACCATCCATTTCATGCTATCCAATATCTTTTAGAAGTTGTCCAGATGAAAATTGGATTTTTCGTCTTTTTAATGAGATTTTCAACTACTAAGCTAGTGAACTGCACTAAGCTTAGCATATGTGGGAATGAGAGAGGAGATATAGCATGTGTGTACACAAAATGAATCTCTCAACCTTTTTAAACACAATTATAGCATCAGTTGAGCTTTACACAAAAATCAGACTGCTGTTTTGGCCAAAATACAATTTTTGGGCCTCTGCAAAGGAAACACACATATATATAAACTACGCAAAACTCCATGGGATGAGCTTGGCTTTCTTATTACTTGAAATTCAGATCAAAAACACCTTAAATGATCATATTACATACTCAACAACATTCTTTTTGGGCTAAAACACTCTATTAGAGCTTACAGACATTTTTACAAACACTTAGGCATATTTTCAGTGCCTCAATACTCTCTACACAGTAGGAATTTTTATTGGGAGTCTTTTGTTGTTCCATCTGCATCAAAAACCCATCATGAATGTGGGTTTAGATCTTCCCCTCATGGTCTTAGTTGCCCCAACCAATAAATCCACACAAATACCCCTTTTTCTTTCTTTCACTTGTTTTGTGATTTTCTTGTTGCTGCCCCCTCTCCACTTCTTGGCTGCGTTTTTCCCATCTCTTGGGCATCCCAAAACCCCTCAAGAAATTCAAACGACCGTGGCAAAAAATGTTTTTTGTCCTCTCATGAGTGTTTTTGGGTTGATTTTCATACATGTGTAACTCCATGTTCAAGCCTTCTTTTCCCAAACAGTTTTGGCTACACCATGTCCATATAAAAACAATCAAACCCATATAATTCATTTTTGTTGAGGTGGTCTGAGACTCTCCAATCAATAACATATGTATGCCAACTGTTTAACGAAATGTCAATCAAGAGACAGCCAAAATTTGAAATTTATTTATATTTTATTTATTTATATTTTATATTTTATTTATTTTGGTGATGCAAAATTGCATGTGAACCCTGATGCTCCTGAATCAGACACCCAACATAATTGAATTTTTCTATGAGGTCCTTGCTCATGACCCTATTGTGAGCTCCTCAATTGATTTTCCATGTTTGACAACTTCAAATGCATTCATCCAAGTTACATCTTCAACTGCTCGGCCTTTCCATTTCACCAAGTACTCATAGTACTACCTCTTGTTTTCTTGTTGATCAGTATGTCCCGTATGACTTCCAACAATTCCTTTTCTTTTTGTGGTAATTGATCCTTCCAATCAATGGCTGAAAAATAAAATCTATGTTTTCTTCTGCCTCACTTATTTGTCCTGCCACATATGGGTACAAATCAACTACATTGAAGCTAGGTGAGATATCTACTCCATCCGACAACTCAATTTCATAAGCATTCGCTGAGAACTTCCTCAAAATCTTACAAGGCCCATTTTTTTCCATTTGAGCTTGTTGTATTCTCCTTTCGGAAACCTCTCTTTACACAAATGTGCCAAGACCAAGTCCCTAACCTCAAAATTTAGCTCTCCTTCTCATATCAACATGTTTCTTGTATTTTCCAGCACTCTCTACAAGTTTCTTCCATATGCACATCGTGCATAGCTTGAGCATACTCCTCACCTTTGGCACTTCTCCTACTCATCTCAGTTATACTCCTCAACTCACATACACCTCTAGGGTTGTTCCCATACAGAATTTGAAAAGGACTCATACATGTACTTCGATTGACTGAATCATTGTAGGCAAATTCAGCTTGTGCGAGCATCAAATCCCACTGTTTGGGCTTGTCACCAACTAAACATCTCAACAAGTTACAAAGACTTTGGTTTACTACTTTCGTTTGCCCACCCGTTTGAGGGTGATAAACTGAATTGAAGTCCAACCTCATGCCCAACTTCTTCCATAGCACCCTCCAAAAGTGTCGAACAAACTTTGTGTATCTATCTGATACAATACTTCTTGGAAAACCATGTAATCTTACAACTTCTTGAAAGAACAAATTAGCAATATGTGTGGCATCACTAGTTTTCTTGCATACCACAAAGTGAGCCATTTTTCAAAATCAATCAACAACAACAAATATAGAATCATTACCTCGTTGTATTCTTGGCAAACCAAGAACAAAATCCATGTTCAATGCATCCCACAGTCTATCCAGAATAGGCAATGGCTGATACAATCCCGTATTTTGACATTTTCCCTTAGCAAGTTGGCAAACTCTACATCCTTGCACGAATGTCTTCACATCCATACTCATTTGTGGTCAATAATACTTGTCACTCAGTTGTGCTAAAGTCTTATCAAGCCCAAAATGACCAACAAGACCTCCATTGTTTTTCTCATAGTTACCTAAGTCTCAGGGACAGGGGTACAGAGGGACAGGGTTTCTAGGATGGCAAATAATTTCCCAAATTTTGGGGATAGCAAGGGGGCGGCTATTAAAAGAATACATAAAAATTAATATTTCAATATTTTAAATTTTTTCAATGACGTTTAGGGATTTAAATTGTATTTAATGAAATTTAGGTACTTTCAAGATTATAATTTAATGTTCTTGATAAAAATAACAACTTTTTAAAAGTAAAAACATCAAAAAACTTTTGAAAGATTTTAAAAAAATGAGGATGTCCCCTCCAATCCCCAAGTCCCCAAAAATTTTGGGACATCTGGGACGTCCCCAAAATCTAGCAAAAATGTCCCCGAGTGACACTAGCCGACTCACAAGGCTCTCTCATGGAACCTTGAGGTATGCACAACCTCCTTCCTTTGAACAACAACCCATCATGAATCACATACTCCAGCCATTGAATTATGTCCATTCCCCTTGGTTTCATGCATGTTGTCCATGCATCTCTAAATCCAAGTCCTCCTCATACAAATCCTTCATTGAATCAAACCCAACCACCTCTACCTTGAGCTCATTCAAAACAAGAGCTCGTCTACTCAAGGCATCTGCAACTCTATTGGACTTCCCACTTCTATGTCTCAAAACAAAACAATAACTTTGAAGAAATTCCACCCATTCCATGTGCCTTTGATTGAGTTTACCTTGGTTGTTTATGAATTGCAAAGCATGATTTTCTACGTACAAAACAAACTCTTTTGGCAACAAGTAGTGCCGCCACTTCTTGAGAGTTTGCACCATTGCATAGAACTCTTGGTCATAAGACCGAATACTTCTTAGATTCATTCAATTTCTCACTAAAATAAGCAATCGGACTACCTTCTTGACTTAATACCGCTCTTATGGCTATCCCACTTGCATCACAATCAACTTGAAACACTTTTCCAAAGTCTGGCAAAGCTAACACCGGCTCTTCCATCACCTTTTTCTTCAAAAACTGAAACTTATTCTCTGCTGCAACTGTCCATTGAAACTTCTTTTTGTCTCCTTTCATAGTCTCCATAATTGGTGCACATATGCCACTAAAGTTTCTAATAAAATTTCGATAGAAACTTGCCAACCCGTGAAAACTCCTTGCCTCAAACATACTCTTTGGTGAAGGCCACTCTACAATTGCTCTCACCTTCTTGGGGTCCATTTTTAACCCATATCTTTCGAGAACACAAACCCCAAATATATCAGTTCCTCTTGCATGAAGTTGCATTTCTTTAAGTTGATCAACAACGTTTCTTCCTTTATCCAAAACCAACCTCAAACGCTCCTCTTTAGAATGACTGAAAATTAGAATATCATCTCAATAAACAATCACAAACTTACATGTAAATGGCTTCAATACTTCATTCATGAGTCTCATGAATGTGCTTGGTGCATTTGATAAACCGAATGGCATAAAAATCCACCCATACAATCCATCATTCATCTTGAATGCAGTCTTCTACTCATCACCTCCTTTTATTCAAATTTGGTGATATCCACTTTTCAAACCTATCTTGGTCAAGTACTTGGCTCCACTCAAACAATCCATTGAGTCATCCATTCTTGGCAATGGAAACCTATACTTGATGGTGATTTGTTCATGGCTCTTGAATCCGTACACATCTGCCACTCTCCATCTTCTTTGTTGAACACGGTTGGGATTGCACATGGTGAAATGTCCCTCTTTCTAGAATAATAGTATGGAAGACCTTTAGCCTATTTGGTCTACCCAACGGCTAAAGGATGAACACAAGGGTGACTTAAGTCACAATAAATTGGTATAAAGTGCCTAAAAGAAAAAAATAAAATTATCAAGCACTTATATTAATTTATTTGACTTAATTATAAAATGAATAGAGGAAAGCACTTATAAAAAATTGTAATTTCTAGAGAAAGTGCGACTAGCCTTGGGGCAAATATTTGAGTTAAAAAAGGTCTAAACATGTTTTGTATTCATACTAGGGAGAATGGTAACTTGCCTTAAGGAGGGTAAAGAGAACTTACAATGATAAAAAGGCCATACTAATTTTATATCCTCCCTATGAAGGACTTGGCCTAGAAAGGAGAATTGGAGGGAAAAGAAGCATTAGAAGCTAATTGGTTAGAAAAAGGTCATTTTGGGTCATTTCTTCTTTAAAAAGGAGAGGTCAACTTGTAGGAGGGATGCGATGATCATTCTATTTTCTAATTTTGGCTTGGAAGCTGATTGCTTACTGCTGGAAAATTCTGGGGACAAAAACCATCAGAAAAAGGAGTTAAGGGAGAACGAAAACTCTCCTTTAGACTCATATTTTGTATGGGAGACTCGAGACAAATTTGATTGTTGTATTTTTATGCCTGTTGGAGCGACCCAGTTGTGGCTGTTTTTGAAAGTGATTAAAGGATATTAAAATCAGTTTGGGCCTCTGCTGTTTGAAGCTCATTTTCAGATATTTTATTCTGTTTTTCTGGAGCAATTTTGTTGGGTTTCAAACCCCCATTTCACTGCTGTTTGCACAGGTCAGATCTGCAGTTTCTATTAAATAAAAATCTGAAGTTTTGATGCTCAGTGTGGGTGTTTTCTCTTGCCTTATTTTCAGAAGATTTATTGCTGCTTAAAAAATCAGTATTTCATCCATTTGTGACTGGTAAAAGTCAGAGATCAGTTTATGGTGAAAAAGATATAAAATGCATTGAAGTTGTGTTGAGCTTTTATTATAAACCCAGTCGCATTTTTATAAGGAATATTCCAGGTCTCTTTTTGCAACTTAAATCAGCATATTCTCTTTGATTTTGGCTTTGAAAAAATCTGCATTTCATTCTTGAATGGAAAGGGTTAGTTTAATGGCTGATTTATGAAGGTATCTCATATAACCCTAGTCGCAATTCACAGAAATAATTCTGGGGTGCATTACAAATAATTGCTTTCTCCTTGTCAAATCTGTTTTTGGTGTTGGAATTGATTGAAAACCCAACATGGGGTCTACGTGACCCATTTGGGGACATTACACATGGGCTCAGATTCTCTCGGATCAAAGCCCTTTTCAATAGCTCTTGAACTTGTCTCTTGATTTCTTCATTCTCCATTGAAGTTAACCTATAAGCAGCCTTGTTTGGCAAGCTTGATCCCGGCACTAGATCCATATGATGGCGAATGCTCCTTATAGGTGGTAGTCCTTTTGGTAACTCACTTGACACAATGTCAACATAGTCTTCTAACAAATTCTGAATTTCTAATGGAAGATCACTTACCTTGGTGGCTGTCACAACTGATATTGACTTTGAAATCAATGCATAACATGTCTCTTCTTTCTTTTCCCCCTTCAAGAACTCTTTACCGGAAACTAGCATAATTTTGGGACTGCTGTCCACCTCATCTACTTTATCCTTCAATGGACTCAATGTGACCCTCTTCCCATTCTTCAAAATGGTGCAGGTGTTCGCTGCTACATCATGCACAACTCTTCTATCAAACTGTCATGGCCTTCCCAACAACACGTGACACACATCCATGGGCATAATGTCGCATAAAACATCATCTTTGTATGAACCAATTAGGAAGCTTACCATACATTGCTCATTCACCAACACTTGATGGCCCTTAAGCAACCACAATACCTTGTATGGAGTAGGATGTACTTCCTGTTTCAGCCCAAGCTTTTCAACCATCTCTTGAGAAACCAAATTATCTGTGCTACCGCTATCAATCACTACCTTACAAGTTACAACACTTACCTCTAGATTTGCAAATGGTCCAAAATAAACTCTTCCTTTGTGCTGGTTCATTCACCTCCTTGGTTGGTTTCAACAACACTCTTTTCATCAACAGTGCCTCTCCTTGCTCTGGCTCTTCTGTGTGTGTTGAAGACCCAACACTCTCTTCATCAACATGAACAATATGATTTCTCACTTCAATCCTTCTACCGCTGTTTTGAGGGGTCTTCCGGACAATGTTTTAAAAATCGAAACCAGACTCGGAATTGTCCAAGGGTCAGACCAGAACCAAACGGAATCGGACCATAACCGGAACCGGACCGGTTTAAAACTTATGAACCGGTTTACTAAAAAATACATAAAATATTACAATTTTAATGAAAACAAGAAATTTTAAAGATTATAAACAATTAGAGATAAAATATGCAAAGTTTGCTCATGTATATACCATGTAAGGGTAAATATAGCAAAATAACACCGAGTGCACTACATATCCGAAACAAAATACATAAACAATGAGGCTCTAAATGGCCTATAGAGTCCAAAAACAATATGTTACAAGCTACTACATGTTTGATATCAATCATCAAACTCAACACAACTGCTAAGAATGGTATCCTCATCCTCATCAATGTCATCATGTTCCTTTGGCTCAAACACGTCGGACTCATCAAGGACATCTACAATAGTTGTAGTAGCACGGCTAGTGTTTGCCATGTCTGGTGCTACTAGTGGTTCATCATCCAAAGCCATCCACCCCAAGTCATCGGGATCAAACTCTGCCAAGTGACTCTCCTCTACCCATTTTGAGGTTAGATCAATATCATCCAAGACAACGAGATCGGTATTAGGTATCCTATTCAGTAATTGGTTGCGCCTTAGCCGGAGGTTGTATTACACGAAGACGAGATCATTTAACTGTTGTTCCAAACGAGGTCTATAAATGATCATATTACGTACTCAACAACATTTTTTTGGGCTAAACAACTCTATTGGAGCTTACAGACATTTTAACAAACACTTAGGCGCATTTTCAGTGCCTCAATACTCTCTACACAGTAGAATTTTTTATTGGGAGTCTTTTGTTGTTCCATCTACATCAAAAACCCATCATGAATGTGGGTTTAGATCTTCCCCTCATGATCTGCATCATCCCAACCAAGAACTCCCCAAAAATGCCCCTTTTTCTCTCTTTCTTTCACTTGTTTTGTGATTTTACTGGTGTTGCCCCCCCTCCACTTCTTGGCTGCATTTTTCTCATCTCTTGTGCATCCCAAAATGCCTCCCCCTCAAGAAATTCAAACAACCATGGCAAAAAACATTTTTTGACCTCTCATGAGTGTTTTTGGGCTGATTTTCATACATGTGTAACTCCATATTCAGGCCTTTTTTTCCCAAACAGTTTGGGTTACACCATGTCCATATAAAAGCAATCAAACCCATATAATTCATTTTTGCTAAGGTGGCCTGAGACTCTCTAATCAATAACATATGTATGCCAACTGTTTGACGAAATGCCAATCAAGAGAGCCAAAATTTAAAATTTATTTATATGTTATTTATTTATTTATATTATTATTTATTTGGGTGATGCAAGATTACATGTGAACCCGGAGGCTCCTCCATCGAATGATGATCAAGGGAATCTTCTTTCCACTACCGCAATCATTAAGCAATTCAAGCAATTGATATTAAACGAGTCAACCCCTAGAAGCTCTTTTAATTTTGATTCTATCAGAAGGTACAATAAGTATCAAAATAGTCTTGACAAATTGGTAAAGAAAATGAAGGTTCTCCGCAAGGTCCCAGGGTGTATTGTTGATATCGAGTTGAATTGTCATGTAAATGACATGTACACAAGAGGCCCGGATAAGGACCGAATCAAGGAGGTCTTCGATAAGTTTGATGCCTGTCATGAGCAACTCCTCTCCAAAGAAAAAGCGGTCAGCGTGGAAGACAATCCATAAAATGACCACATGAAAGGAACAACTGGATTTGCAACAAGTTAAAATTAGGGGAATGTGAATTTCAGATATCATGTATTTTGCTTTTATAAAATTGCACATTCTATTCTTCTAGGTTGTAAATCCATTTTGCAGATTCAATTTTCAAGTTGCAAATACATTTTGTAAAATGGGCATTGACTTGGTCAAAACATTATATCCTTTGGTAAATTGACTCTTTCAATTCATGGAATCCTAGGAGGTCTTGTCTTTTGCTTTCCAGCATGTGGAAGATGACTTGGTCATGTTATAGGATGCTGTTATTAGAAGTGTGGACTTCTTCTCCCACGCATGTAGCTAGGAAATAGGAAGGATTTCCTATAAATACTTATAACTATGATATGTAATGGATCTTTTTTGGCTAATAAAAAATCTGGAGAAAAGGTGCAGAAGCTTTGTATTTAACATCTTTTTACAAGCAAGAGAATAAAGAGCAAGACACTCATACTTTGTGTTGCGGTTTCCCTTTCTTTAACATTATTATTTGTTCTTATGTTCAATTAATGATCAACTCTTTTGTTTCAGTATTGTGAATTAGTAGATGGTCATTATTGTTAACTTATTTACTTGTGTGATTAAAATAAGGATATGCATTTTCTTATTGAAAGTACAAGCATTTCCTCTTCTTCTTTCTCATATTCCCTTTCTATATTCTTCAATCTTCTCCCTTCCCCCTACATTACCTTTCTTGAGAGTAACACCCTTGGGATGGAATCCCAAACCCCTAAAAGTAGACTAGTGTATATATTTCCTTCCCACACATTTTTAGTTAATAAATAAAGGGTGCCTCCCCATTATAATAGAGGGGAGACTCGGTCTCGTTCGTACTATTGCTACAAGTTAAAACCCACCATTTTACCCCTTACAAAATCATTTACCAACAAGGTGGTATACAACTAACAAAGCAAGAGGGAATGAAGGGCTCCAAAGATATAGGGAAGCCAATCAATGCATAGTTTGAGCCGTGCCTTTTAGTGAAACCATGCCAGCAAAAGACATCCAAATTGAAAAATAAAATCCATGTTCTTTCATTTTCTTGGGCCAGGTTTATAAAACAATTAAACATCGTCTTGGGAGAGTGGAACATCATTGACCGATTCTCTTTCTAATCCTAATTGACTTCAAATTGAAAATTCTATGTGAAAGCAGATCTGCTTCTACATTCGATCTGATATTTGATTGAAAATAACTCTACATTATTTTTTCTCGTTATTTCCTCTTAATAAATTTGCTCAAAGTTTTTTAATTTTTTTCTCAAACATATTTCATGTGTTTTTGGAACTCGCATATTTTTGTTTTTATGAATGTGTCTACTATGGACGAACCCATTGCATTGTAAAGTGTTATTACTGGTTTAACTGTTTGTGAGTGGAAAAGAAAGCCCTGCCTAATCACTACCAAGACATTCAATGAAATTGGATTATCTAATTACAGCAAGATTATATTTCCCTAGCAACACAACAACTCATTTTGATATGTCATTAGCTACTTTGATTAGAAACTGGAAGTGACTCATAATTTTTGAACTTGAAATTTACGCTTTAGAGGTTAGAGACTCCCATGTTTTTCTTTAAAATTAGCCAAAATATACAATTTTTCCTTCTTTTAGATAAACAAGTTTTGCCTACCATTCTATACTTCTAATTATTTTTGTTCTTTAATATCTTGTGTGGAGCATGGCGACTGTGGATGTTAATATCTTGTGTGAAATATGGCTAATGTGGACAAATCCATTGCACCTTAAGGTGCTGTTACTAGTTTAACCTCGAGCATACCAAAATGTTCGACTAAAATTCATTATTTAATTCTAGACTGATTGAATTACCCAGCACTCAGTATTCACTTTCATATCTCATCAGCTAATTCAAAAAGAAAATACAAGTAGCCTACATTATATTGGACTTGGCATTTACATCTTAAGGGTTGGCACATATTTTAGTGAACTTGGAATTTACAGTTTAGAAGTTTTGGTTTAGGATTTAAACTAGAAGTTAAGGTTCAGGGTTTGAAGCTAGAAGCTAGGGTCCAGTGTTTATGATTGGAAACTAGGGTTCTGGGTTTAAGATTAAGAGTTGGGTTTTAGTATTTAAAATTAGAAGTTAGAGTTTAGGATTTATAATTTAAATTTAAGGACTAGGTTCTAATATTAGAAGTTAGGGTTTACGATTTAAGATTAGGAGTTAGGGTTTACGGTTTAGAGGATTTAAAAGGGAGAGACTGTTATAAATTGCAGGCATTGAAAGAGTGACAGATTTATCCATGTAATTATAGATGAATATGTCACAACCATTGTGAAAAGAAACCAGTATAGCTTACAATTAAAATGTACGCAAAGTATTTCTTCTACGAGGGTTTTAGAATAAAAGGCAAGCCAATAAAGGAAAATAAATACCTCTGATTGATTTCGATCGTACAAATGTTCTGAATTGCTTCCATTATCGATGTCAGACTTCAAATTTAACGCAGATAAGATTTACAGCGTAGGAGCACGCCAGATACTGAGGAAAGCAATTGGAAAAATAAATGCAATCGTTGCAACTCGCTGCTTACTGAGAAAAACCCAGGAAAATGAGTAGGTACTTTGTTTTTGTTAGTAGATATTCAAGCAATGCCAATGTTTCCGTTGGTCTCGTATGTTGTAAATATTCAATCTGCAGTCTTGTCACTAGCAAAGTTAGTAAGGGCGGTGAGGGGCTGGGATATATTTTCTTATACCGTTGATAAACACACCTTGTTTAGGGAGGGTTTTAATGTCTTCTCTTTGTACTCTCTATTTTGTAATTTTTTTTAATGTCCATTCCCCACACTGATGATAAATCAAGAATTGAACCTATGACTTGGGCCCCTTAAACTATTACCAAGACCAAATGAGTCTAACCCCGCGGACTTAATGTCTTCCATTTTAATCTAATTCCTTCATAAAATCATTGAATGAATGAAAGATTTTAATAACATCCACGAGACCAAATAGTTTATGGGACAAAGAGCCGTAAAAAATTAGTCCATATAAAAACAAAACACTAGGTCACAAAGGCTACCTGTTGATATTGCAAAGAGTTAACTCCTTTTCTCGATGTCAGCACTTCTTTTGTGTATCTTGATTTAAAAACTTGATATTTTGATTAGCCTTTCCTCTTGAAACGGGTTTGTTAACTGTCAACACTTAAAGTGTCCTTGTAGTTGATATGAATGTCATTATAGGTTGCACACTCCATAATGAAGTGTCATTTTGTCTCCACTACTCCCTTGACACAGAATAAACAAGTTCTTGTTTCTCATTCTTCTTTTGGTATTGTCCACCTATCTATCGATTTCACACCTAAGATGATGCGAGTTGGTTCTCAGTTGGGCAATTAACATCTTTGCTTTCCATTTAATTTATGCTCCTATATATGTCTTTTCTCCATGCTCCCAAGTGGGGTTAAAATGGTTGGTGTAGTATGTTTTCTTCTGTCCTATCTACCTTGTCCACATGGATGTTCTGAATTTCTCCTTCACATACTTTTTTATTTCCCCGTTGGTATTTGGACATTCTCGCATGTTGATGTCCCATTTATTCATCCACTTGTTGTTTTGCTTCATCCACGTGTTTTTGCTTCTGCTTAGTTCTACTTTAGCTACTATTTTGGGCCATCGATGATTCTCCATTCCCTCTGTCTTTTGTTAATAACTTAGAGTTCGGATCAATGTCGATGCTCGCAGCGGAAAGGTACCAAATTCGGCCAAAAGAATCTCATATGGAAGCGAGGCTTTAACTTTGACACTATTAGTTATTAAGTTCTTTTGGACCCTTTCTATTTGTGGAGCAATTTAAGTCAGAAACATTGTTGCCCCAAACTTCACACCCATATAGAATCACTAGTGTGACTAGCAAGCCAAACAAGGCTATTTTTGGTTTTCCAATCCCACAATTTTGCATTCCTTACGCCTGCTCTGCAATGAGTGTAAGACCTTCCAGCCCCTTGGACTCTTTTTTCGCTGCATGTCTCCCAACTAAGCTTGTTGTGAAAGTCAAACCCAATATATTTGTATTGTTCTATTATTTCTAATGTGTTTCCTTCCAAAAGAAACTCATATTGCCTCTTTTTCTCCGTAGAGAAAAGATCATGATTTTTGTCTTTCTAGTGTTCACTTGCATTCCTACTTCTTGCCAAAAAAGCTCTAGAGCTTTCAAATGTTCTCTCAAACTTTGGGTTGTTTTTGCAATTAGAAGAAGATCATCTACGTATAGAAGTAGTTTTACAACATAGCTAGGTAGATGGATGCCCCCTCCACCGGTGTTATCAATCCACTACTCTAGTTTATCAATGTAGAGACCAAACAAGGTTGGAGATAAAGGGCAGCCTTGTTTGACTCCAATGTCACTTCCAAAGCATTTGGACATACCATCGCTCCCTCAACGTTTCAAAGCTTGATGAACACTGTTTTTAGGCCTATTTTAAGGAAATTTGTATTAGTTTTCTTTGATGACATATTGATTTACAGTAAGACATGGAAAGAACACTTACAACATGTAAATAAAGTGTTGGAAGTTTTGGAGAAACATAGCTATGTAAAGCCATCCAAATTTTCTTTTGGTGTACAAGAGGTAGAGTACTTGGGCCACATTGTATCCCATAAAGGTGTCAAAGTTGATCCTCAAAAGATCAAAGCTATGGTGGAATGGCCAAGGCCCAAAACTCTCAACAATCTTTGTGGGTTCCTAGGATTAGACAGGGTACTACAGAAGATTTGTGATGGGATATGTAAAATAGCAGCCCCACTCACTACATTGCTAAAGAAGGATACCTTCCATTGGACACACGTAGCCACTAAATCCTTTGAGCAGTTGAAGGAAGCCATGTGTAGCACCACATTTTTGGATACTCCCAACTTCTCAAAAACCTTCATTGTTGAATGTGACGCTTTAGGATCAGGATTGGGAGCAGTTGTAATGTAGGAAGGGAGACCAATTTCATTTAAGAGTTTCAAATTCAAAGGAAAATATCTTCTCAAACCTGTCTATGAGAAATAAATGATGGCTATTCTTAATGTGGTCAAGAAATGAAGGCGCTATCTCATAAGTAGACACTTCAAGGTAAAAACTGATCATGATAGTCTCAAAACATTTTTGGAGCAAAGGTTATCATATGAGGAATAACAAAAGTGGGTAACAAAAATGTTGGGTTATGATTTTGAAATCATATATAAAAAAGGTAAAGAAAATGTAGTAGCTGATGCATTGTGTGGAAGGGATACATCTACAGATGCCTTACTATGTAGAATGTCCATGTTTAAGGTTGATTGGGTGGATGAAGCAAGATTGGAATGGGATCAAGGACAAGGATACACAATATCTAATACATAATATCAAGCAAGTCTCTATAACATCTAACAAATTTGAGTGGAAAGGTAATGCACTATGGTACAAGGACAGGTTATACTTGAGTAAATATTTTAAGTTGAAGCATAAGATTCTTGTAGAGCTACATGCCTCGATTGTTGGAGGACACTCTGGGTTTGAAGACATTTCATAGAATAAAAAATAGAATTATTTTGGGAAGGACTCAAGGGGGATGTAGAAAATTTTGTATCAAAGTGTTTAGTGTGCCAATAGAACAAATGGGAAACAATGAAGATAAAAGGTCTATTGCAACCCTTAGCAATTCCTAGCCAAAAAAGGGAGGAGGTCTCCATGGATTTCATCACCAGATTGCCTTGCTTAGAGGGTAAGAATGTTATTTTTGTGATTGTGGATAGGCTCACAAAATATGCCCATTTTTGTGCCCTAGTCACATCCATTTGCAGCCAATACAGTTATGGATTTATCCACCAATGTTATCCACCTTTGGTTACTCTTATTTATGAATCCTATAAGGATACCTATCTTTATGCTAGTTGTAGGTCTTGGAAACCTATAACTATCCTAGGGTTGTGGTCATTATTCTCTAGAATTACAACACTAGTGCTCCCTGAGCACCTTTATATTTGCAACATGTGTCTATTCTTAGATTGGATTTGAGAACCCATTTGGGAACCTATATTTTTCTCTTCGTACACAATACTTACTAAAATGAACAACATACTTGCATAAAATGAGCTTCAAGATCTATTTATTAAAATTATCCTATCTATTTTGCAAGAATTTGTTATATTTAAATATTTTTGATCCAATGATTATCTATGTCATAATTTGGAACAAAGAGAGGTCAAGATCCTATACTTGAACAATATTAAGTATGTGTTTACTCAATTTAATGCATCTACGTCTAAATTTCAAATAAAATCTACTTAGAAAGGAAAAACCATTAAAATAAAGTCGAAGATACAATAACTTTCATTATAATATCTCAACCTACAAAGCTTCAACAACGAGATACTCCTAGAATAAAATTCAAATGGTTTCCCTCTCCTCAGTATGTGATTTTAAATAAGTTTCTTGAATGTAACATTTTATCTCTCCCTCTACGTATTGAGGTTGATATGAGAAAACCTCAAGTAAAATAGTTTGATTCTAATGCCTATTTTTGCTATCATAGATATCATTAGGCACTCCATTAATGAAATTATTTAATCTTAGATATGTTATACAAGATCTAAATGACACCGATTCTATCGAATTTAATTCTCCTCCTAATAAATCCAAGCTGCAAGTCAAGGGAAATTATAAGCTTTAAATTTTCACGAATACATTTCCTAATAATCATAGTTTATACTCTAAGAGTAAATTAGATGTGCATCATGCATCTAAGGTATAACCCACTCTTGATATATATAATCATTCAATTACTTTTATTATAGAAAAAATTGAACAACTCCCTCAAAGAGTTGCTCAAAAAAATTATATAAAAAGAGTTGAAACACATACACTTCCTAAGTGGAATCTGCAAGGTGTACAACAACACTTGTTATGAAAAAATCAGAGCCCCTAAGAAAATCATCCTAGGAAAAACATATGTGAGTGGAAAATTTGGTAAAATTCCCATAGAATATATGAGAGCTCTAACTAGCCCCAAAACAAACAAAACAACAAGGGAAAACACAAGACATGAGAACAACAAAAGGATAAACTAGTTTAATATGGTATAAACGTATGTTATAAACTCATGAGTATCACTTGAGAAATATCCCATTGACTAGGATATGTAGGGGTTCACTATCAATCCTTTCTAATTATAAGAGCATTACTTTCTTTACATTTTGGGAACTAGTATGAGTCAATCCAAATGGTGTCAAATTTTTGATTCATCCCAAGTCCAACCCTATGATTCATCTCATTTAAGAGCCATATATCCTTTCTTGAACTTCTTAGGGATGAGATTTATCATCAAACATTATTTTCATAACACATTGGTGATTTAGAAGTCTTCTCATGTCCTTTTATCTAGCTTCTTTTAGATGTACCCATTTTAAAATTCTAATTTTCCTAAGCATCATGGCGCTCCAATTACATTCTATGAACTAGTTAAAAGGTTGGGAGTTAAAAAGAGTGTGAATATTTTCTTTGCTTAACATACACCAACATGAAAAAAAAGTTTCCAATCGAGAATTTAGGTGTTAACCTATTAACCTAGAATTTCGTTCTAAACTTAATATGTCATTTCATTTGGCCCCCCTCTATGGTTCTCTTCAAAATCCTCACAAGGTTTTTCTTTGAAAATATCAACTAAGTCATTATCTTGAGGGTAGTAAAGGATGTTTTCACATATATACCATACTTTGATAAAATTCTAGCAATATGTCCCCCCAAAAATTCCTTAACATTATCAATAAATATGGTGTTGGAGATTATAAACCTTATTACAAAATTTTCAAGGTAGTATTAAATAACATTTTCAGAGGTCTCTTTCAATGGAACAACCTCAACCCACTTGGTTAAATAAGTAGTGGTAGTCAACCCCCATAATTGATCCACATTAGAGGGAGTATTTTCCATGCCACTGGAGTCAAAACCCTACTGATAGAAGGGTTGATATGAAGTAATAGGTTGGAGGGGAAGGGTTACCTTATTTTTCCTTTTAGTGAAGAAAAAACTCTCTGCAACCTCTCACCCATTTGAAATCATCTGTAAACAATGTAGGATAGAAGTAACTATCCTTGATGATCTTTTTTGTAGTGGTTTATGCTACAAAGTGACCTCTTGAGAAATATTATGTAGACACAAAATAGCGCACTTGGGTACATTTATAGGTCCTAACAACATACTACCATTTACATGATTCCTAAGTAAGAAAACTAGTAATTGTTAGCTATCTTTTGCCTCTTGTCTATGTTGTTTTGTTTCCTCTTTAGTCTTACACACCCTACAACCCAGTCTGAATGACTTAAGACACTAGTGCCCACCCAAGATGCCAGCGCCCAGGTGCCCTCATCCCCTCTAGGTGCCCCTAACCCTTTTCTATATTACTTGTCATTTTGGGCCTCTTTTATCTTTTGGGAAACTTATTTTCTTATGGGTCAGCCTTCTAGTTTTTAATTACGAAATTCAACCAAGGGAATCATATAAATACAAAGCTATATGATTAAAATAAAGGACCAAGCTCTAATCATACTATCTATCACCTAAGTTTGCATCTAAATGCACCTAAAGCACTTCAAGACATCTATTTGGCATCCATTACAAGGGACAAGAGACTAAATTTTTTGCATACACGCATAGGAAGGGGAATTTCATTCTATTCCATACACACATTTGCATCTATCTAGAAAATCTAGCCCGTTATCTAGTGCATCTTGCACAAGGGCTTCCTAGAGCACAATTTTCACACAATCACAAGAACTACATGGAGTTTGAGATGTAGTGCAATGCTCGATCATAAGTTCACTCAGTTGAATGACTGCTAGGATCAGTCCAACTCCCCATATTGCATCTTTCTATTTTGGGATTTGATGTAGTTTTAGGGTTTTATTGGTGAATATATTTCTTACAGGTTACAAACATCTTCTACGTTCAAAGTGCAACATACTAATGACAAACATTGAACATCAACGAAACTTGTGTGACACCAGAAAAATCAGATTCTGACCATCTATGTAGTCACGAGCACCTAGTAGAGGTCTTTAGTGCCTAGACACCTTCACCTTAGTCCAGAGGCCCCGGTCTAGCTCTGTTTGACAATTCCAAAATTTATCCTGAATGATTGTGACATTGTTAGCTTCCTGTTGAGTGATTTTCCCAGTCTACACTAGTCCCAAATCAAGAAAAAATTAGATAAGTCCTTCCCTCTCTGTCTTGCACTTAGGGTTTTATATTTCATTAGCTTATTGCTTGTGTCAAATTTTATCTAGCAGCTTTATATCATTGTTTCTATCAGTTACTCTGTAATATTAGGGTTTTACAAAAATCTTATTTTTGTTTAATAATTTGGTTAACCCCTACCATTTGAACATTCTTGGATCCCCAAACCTTCCTAGCATCACTATCATAGGGTCCTCTCATCATGGATGTCTCCATCCATGCCTTCTTGCAATCTAATCTTGTTTGTAAGGCTAGAATCAAATCTTTCCTGACTAACACTTACATTCCTGCTAATACTCCTCCAGATCATGTATATCAATTGTTCATAGCTACATTTTCTAAGCACCTTACCTTCCCATCTGATGTAGCTACTTCTCTTTCTGTTTATGACAATGATCCACCTATTTATATCTAGGTTCACATTTATAACATAGGCATTAGGAAAATACTAGTTGATAATGGATCCGAGATCAATCTTTGTAATCTCACATTTATTCAACAACTTGGTCATTCCTCAACTAATATCAATCACACATCCATTTATATTCGTAGCTATGATTCTTCTGCAAGTTTGTGCATGGGTACTATCACCTTACCACTCACAATTGGTCCTAAAACTATTCCTATGGTATTATTTTTTATCGACACTAAAATCCATTATAATTACTTACTTGGTAGGCCATGGCTTCACACTATGTAGACAATACCTTCTAAAGTTCACCAGTGCATTAAATTCCTACATGATGGATCTACAAATACTATTGTTGCTAATCGAGACCTATTCAAACATTTCCACCTAGACCCATTAACTGCTCTACCTACTCCAAATCTCTATTGCGGTGCCATATATCCCTATACTCCTCCTACATATCTCACTAATGATTACCAACTCATGAAACCTCTTGCCTCTACCACCGACATGATTCTTCTCCAAGGGTCTATTAATGCATTGAACATCATGCCATCTGCTTCATCTCTTCAGAAACAATCTACCTCGAAACTACCTCCTTTCACATGCACAATTTTCATACATAATTATTATCAGCCACACATTCCATTTGATCCCACTTGCTCTGACACTTTTTGTATGCATGATGGCTTCACCCAGATTGGATTTACACTTGATGATCTCCTCCTTCCACCTCATTCTCATCACCTCTATCATGGATATGTACGCATAATTGTTAATTATAGCCTCCACGTCTTCCATCTATTAATATTTCTTGCACTCACTTCTCGTGCCTCTCCATTCACACTTGGGCAATCTTAGTTTGATTACATTTCTAGAACTTTAGATCTTAATCATACTGATATCACATTTCCCATGCCTTTTGGCCACATTTATATTTATAATGATTCATTTCTTAGCTATTTTCAAAATGTTACTCGTTGGTATACACATGACTATCCACAACCACCTTTCACTGATGAAGAATACGTAATGGGCATCTACAATCTATGCCATAATGGATCTTTACATGATCAACCTCGTACTATTGCTTACCAAGTTTTTGATCTAGCTTCGTTTGGCTTTGACCATGAAAATTATGATTTCCTAGATGATGTTACTTAATTCTTCTCTACATCATACACTTGGGGGACATCAGGCTTATTCACCCCCCATAATATTGTTTGGTGTCTATCTTTTCTATTCTTACACTCCTTGCTTCATACTTCATATTTCTAAGCATCAATCTTACACAACTTAATACACATCTTGTATCGTCATTACCCTATGACGCCCTCTAGTTCTGTGGTTCATACTCAACTGCTGAGGGTCTAACTCTGAAACAAACCTCACCTCTTTCACTCTTCACACTTTTTGCTTCAAGATACATCTATCTAGCATCTATTCTCACACAAACCCTTTCCCAATGACACACTCTTGTTTTGTGGTTCATTCTTGACTGTTGAGGGGGATTTTATAAACAAACCTCATCTCATACATATCCATTGGGGGACACGTTGCCTCTATCATCTTCACATCTTGTATTCCATACCATCACACTTATTCAATATTTACATAAATTGGTTGCATCTACTCTTGTTATATTTTTCTACTTACATGTTTCACTTTGCTTACTATGTTAGCCAGATACTCAGTATGCCATTATCTTTATCATATACACATGCACATTCACTTGGTCTCTAGTTGTGAATGTAGATCTCTTACAACTCCTTAAACGATGCATGATGCTCAACACTGTATCTTTTTCTAGTCCCACCGAGGCTCTTGGGGGCATCTACCTTTACTACTGTCACACTTTACAGGTTATATTGTTTCATCATTTACTACTTCTTACTAACACTTGCTTTTCACTGCTATATATACATGCCTTGACATACTATTTATCTTTCTAACATGCTAACAAGTGCTTCATGTGTAGAATTTTCCTTGTAGGACTATATACAACCATGGTTATCTGACACATTTTTCTCGCTAGTCTTTACTATTGTATGTTATTGTTTGTGGGCTATACCCTATGTCTTGTATGATCATTGTATACTTTTGGTCGCTTTGTCCCTGATTGTCTTATGACATCGTGAGTGATGTCCCATGTATGAAACCTGATTTTCACAGTCCATCTTGTTTTCACACATTCTTGTTACATTGTCTTATATTGCATGTTAGATTTTACACTAGCACTTGTTACTAGCCTACTTTGTTTGCATGTTCCTTGGTTTCTACCATGCACATCCCCTACCCTATGTAGATATTTATTTTAGATAAGCTTCAAGTCCTCTATTTTGGACCACATTATCCTACAGTTGTTACATGTACCTGAAATGAGGGGGCATCTATTGGGTGAATAAATTACCCCTACAACATCTCAGAGCTACAATACAAATCTACATAATATAGAATCATCACATACATACAATCTCAGAACGACCCGAAACTGATCCAGGGGATCCTCATTGAGAGATATAGATCGATGATATTCCCAAAATCTAGCACAATCAACTACATTGCGTAGATATTTTCGAGATCTTTTTGGTGGTATAAAGAATGTGGAAAATGGAGCATGTATGTAGAAGATATGGCCTACTTAAATTCTTGGCCAACTAGCAAAAATAGTGGATTACGCGCAGGTGATATGGACGTGTGGACATTTGTCAAGTGGACCAAGGTAATAATGACACATGGTAAAATGATATGGAGAAAAAATAATTTTGTTTGAGACTCTAGTCTTCGACGCTCAATTCAGAAAAGTGGGCCCCGTTAAATTTTAGCTGGGGGCCCTCAGCCAATGTCAACACACTCTTTTTGCAGAGGGTTTCCTTAGCCTATGATTTTCATATTACCTTAGTGACACTTATATATATATATATGCTTCTATTATTTATAATAGGGTGAATGTGGGATACATCATATAATGTATTGAAATTGTTTATATAGGCCGAACTCTCCTACCACTCACCTGTCTGCCAACTCATCTTGCTGTATGATCAATCCAACTCGCTGATTGTTACAACTCCAAACTCGATGAGCACATGTTACAACTCTCCACACCCAGCGTTACAACTCATTCCACCTTGGCACTTGAGCTAACCAAGTAGCTCGTAACACATGTCTCTAAAAATGCCGATGGTTACAACTCACCTCCACAAAAAATGGTCTTAAGACCAATGTAAACCAACTACCGCCACACATTTAAACTGTAATGCCCCGTTTGGCAGTTTATTGTGGTTAAGAGTGGTGGCGACAACCTATCTTTAATTATAAATTTAGGGCTACTCATGGGTGTGGAGCGAGTAAATCTAGGGGGTGTTTGTAGATAGGATTTAGTCTCCTCCCAACCACCCTACCTGCAGACTATAATGACCATCATGTTTGCTGTCCTTGCGTGAGGAGTCAGTGGAGTCCTTTTTTTCTTCACCATGATCTTATTTTGATTTCCTTCTTCAATGCGTATAGGTGGAGTGTTGGGCGCGTTTTTCTTGGGCTGCAGGCATTGGAAGGAGGGAAAACATGTTTGAGTGTTGTTCATTGCCTCTTTTGGCCGCGCACAGCTTGTTAGTTGGTTGCTGCCACGAACACTTCTTCATTGAATTTTGTTTTCTGCTCCTTCTGCGTTCAGGGCCACAGTTGCAATAGCCTGGAACGTTAGCTAGACAGGTTACAGTTGGTAGAAGCCTGTTTGAGCGCTCCAACAAGCAAGTTGCCCAACTTTGTTGTTATCTGTTAAGTATCGAATGCATCCTCAAGCATTCGCGTGATGTGAGGCGTCCTTTCTTGTCAGGGTCCCTCCTATGACATCAGATTACTTCCTAAGCCTGGCCGCATAGGAGATCTGCTTTGGAACCAGAAAAGATGGAACTTGACACCCAAAAGTGAACTACATGGCCTGGTATGTATCACGGATCTGGCCAAAGGACTGTCCCTTGTGGGAAGAGGGGGCGTGGAAACCGCTAGAGATTCGTGTTCTTTGATCCTGAATGGAAGGTGACAACAGATGACTGCTGAAACCACACACACTGTTCATCCCCTTTCCTGCACATACGTGCAGTCATAGATATCAGTGCACCAAAAGCCTCCTCGGATTCGTGCTGCGTGTCTTCTGCTCTAGCCGTGGATGAGGGTCTGTTAACAAGTAAAGCTATTTCACAAAGATGAAATGTTGATTATTTTTGTGTTTCCTGAGGCGTTTCGGGTGAAGAAAGGCTCTCCTATTAAGTTCAAAAGAGGCCTACGGGGGATGCACATAGCTCAATGTGAGCGTCTGGATGAAGTAGGCCTACATAGACTTGGACTTCCTTCCAAAGTGCAGTTCTAACGAAGAAGTCTCCCTTCTTGTCGGCTAAAATGGCAAATCACAGCATACAGCCTGTAAAACAAGTGAATATCAATTGGAAGCAGAAATGAAGCAAAAGGAAATAGCTTGACAACTTATTGTGATGAAAATTCCAGCAAGCAGGTTGCGAGACTATCTTAAATTCAGTTGTATCAGACGCACAAAATCTAAGGTAGTTGCTCAGTCAAGAGGCTACAAGGGTTGATGATCAAATATCGAATCTGTGACAGTGAGATGCTATTTCCTATGAGACCTGATGAAAATCTAAACCCAGACATTCTCTATTGAGGAGTCAGACTTGTTTTACGATCGTCAAGCTCATGGTTGAGTGTGAACCTCATAGAGCGCCGATCTGTTTCATATCAGAATATTAATGAAGCACTATTTGCTTTGCAATTTTATGAACTTCTTCAGCGAGTCACTAAGTTGGCAGGCATAAGGGTTCTGTTGGAATTATCACACCTTACAAGCTATAGCTGAAATGTTTGCACCGAGAGTTTGATGTTGTCTCCAATCTGATGAAGGAAAAGGTTTATATATATATCATTACGGTAGATGCCTTTCAGAGCCAGGAGCGTGATGTAATCATTATGTCTTGTGTCTGAGCTTCAAATCATGGGGTTGGCTTTGTAGCTGATATTCGCCGCATAAATGTAGCACTAGCACGAGCTCGCAGAGCACTTTGGGTTAAGGGCAAAGCAGATGCATTGAAGCAATCTAGTGACTGGTCATCCTTAATTGAGGATGCTGAGTCTAGGGACTATTTTATGGATATGGAGTCTATACCAAGAGATTTTTTTTTTGGTTTTAAAGCCATGCTTCGTCTCAACTAGGGCTGCTCCTAATATGAAAGCACCAAGGTTAGGAGGTCTAAATCAGAAAACAATCAGATGCATATGGAGATGGTGGAGGTGTTTGGATGAATGACGAAGGATCAAGTTCAATTGCCAAAAATCGGGCCTACAGAAGTTTCTAGGGCTAATTTTGGAGCGGTGTTGGGAGGATGTTGGCAAGTATTTTAGACCACCCACCCTGGCCGTGAACTCCTACCTGTGCCAACGTGAAGATGGTCGATGTTTGGGTGCCCGACGAGCTTGAAGAAAGTGGAATTTAGGCTTGGATTGCTGTTGTTGGTCTAGGCGGGTGATGTGAAACCTTCTGAATCTGGAGAAAAAAGGCAAGATATTTCTACACTTTCCTACTGTTGCTATATTTATTTAAACTTATTGTGAAATTCGAACAACTATTTCCTTTGCATTGATTTGTCAGTTGGATGTCAGATGGGAGATTTCCCCTTTCTTCTTGCTTTCTTCTTGTTTTAGCTTTTATCGTTGCCTGTATGTTAGATCGAAAGGATGCAGCGTGCCCTCTCCTCTGGGTGTTATGATTTCTCTTGGCTCGAGTGATCGATCTTCCTATATATATATATATATATGTACTCTTCTCTACGATAGAGTTCGAGCTAGTATTTGTTCCAGCTAGTTTTTAGCAGTCGTTTTTGTAAGCGTGCAATAACTATGAAGTTCCTTCCTATCAACCAAGGATGTCCTTCCTTGTCTTTTGATATATATTGTTAATGATCTCCCAAGCCACCTAACAACCCTTTTGGCATCGAAAAGGAAAGGTTGCAGGATTAGTGTAATCAACGCTTGTACTATTTCAGGTTAGAGTTTCGGTGTTAAAACTTTTAGAATGTATTATGTTTGCGTGCATCGTGTTTCAACCTCGAGTGTGTTAGACTCCTACGTAGCTTTAGCCTGGTTCCTAGGTTATATAGCCATTCTTAGGAGGTACTTTGACTGCCCCTTCATCTTGAATCGTAACTAGTTTTTTTTTATATTAGCTATATTTGAGTTCTTAATTGTGTAACTCTAGTACCCCCGCTATTTCTGGAATTATTTTTGGTCTTCTACCCTCTCGGAATATTGTTGGTGAAATAATCTAGTTTTCTAACTTGTGTCTCCTCCCATTTATTATGACTGTGTTGGTAATTAGGATTGGACATCTTATATGCACATATGTACCTTAATGTTTTGTGATGAAAATTGCCTTGAATGTTGTCAACCTTGGGAAAAAATTTCTTGTAATCAATAGTATGATTGAGCTATAGCAGAAGGATTTGTTTTGATAATGGAACTTAGTAGTTTATGTTGTACCTTTATTTGAACGGTTGTTTATGTTACCAAGGGTTGCCTTAAAAATATTGTTGTTTTGGGGAAATAGGAAATTTATTTTAAATTAATTGAACTCTAATAATTGATGTGGAGTGTTGTAAATTTTTAGTGTTATAAAAGTTGTTGATGACATTTTCGTATACTCTTTGTTGACGAACTATTTTTCTTCTCTCGCGTGATTGCTACTAGCCTACAAGGCATTGGCCCTCTTGAATGATTGGGAAATCTCTTAGAGTTAGTGGCCAAAACTAGTTTACTTTGCTTATGCTTCGAAACTTTTCTTGTGTGGATGATCTATGTGATTTCAGGTTTGAAACTCATTTATACATGGCTTTTGTGTTAATTCTTGAAACCGTGGTTTCCTTTTTTCTTGGGCTAATCAACTCTTGTTCTTCTAGAAATATAATACTATAACCTATGCATTTGGTACCTGTGATAAAATTCAGGATGGTTGGTACTTTTTATCAAATCGCACTCTTGTGATTGTTATTTAATTATTTACTTGGTGGGAATCCTGCTTTGTTAGATTGGTTGTTTCCCCTTATAGGGCCAAGGGCCTTTGTCTTTCGGTTGTTATATTTTCGTTGTCTTTACTCCTAACGGAAGTACATGGTCTTCTTCCTTGTTTGGCATGGTGGAAACTTATTATAACTTGAAGTGTTGATAGTATTTAGAGGTTTGACCCAAATTCTTGTAATAAAGTGCTTCTTTTCATGATATTGATAGATAACAGTTATGGTGGGTTTGTGTAGCCTTATCTTGCTCAGTTCTTGTGAACTGACTCTTGTAGAAAATTTTCTGCAGATGGATTTTGCGTGTAGATGAGGGATAGACTTGTATACTTTTTTCATCAACCTCAGTTGAGAAGATCCTTTGCTCGAAACCTTTTTTTTTATGTTGTTCAACTTTTGTTAATGTCCAGTGGAAAGTTTAAAAGAGGATATATGGTCTTAGTATAAAGTATTGTGGACTTTGCCATCTGAACTTTGGAAACCTTGTATTGTTTGCCTGTATATCATTGAAATTATAAGAAGATTTAGTTATTGTTGTTGAGTGACTTTGTTGGAGTATCAGTAATTTAAGAATTGATGTAATCTTGTTTTGTTCTTGTAAATGAGTGTTGCTACAACTTTGCCTTGAGAAATTTTTTTTTTTTAGTTAATCCTTGATATGACTTAGTAATAAAGCATCATAAGTAAACTAACATAGGAATGTTTAATACTTCTGGAAGTTAAATTAAAATTTGTGCTCAAATAAAGTAACGTAGGGGTCACCAACTTGAGAGCAAGAAATTCTTAAAGTAATCAAGGGAAGGACTATCATTGCAGGTAAAACTTTATAACATGATAACCCTAGCTCCCTCTAGTGAACATTATTTCCTGTTACGGTGAAATTTTTAAAATGACCCTAAGGTGAAATGAATTGTTAGTTGTTTTAAGATGATAAGATTTAATAAGCCAGAGAAAACAAATTGGAGACCTCACCATCTTTCTCACCACCATTTGGAAAGTAATTTTTTACTCCTTGTTAATACTTTTAGCGAATCCTAAGTAAAGTTGTTGGTAATTCTGGTTAAGAGCCCTAGCTTCAATTAAATACTGACAATAACAAATGAGGTCCTAAAAATGTTTCGTCTTGACCTTCTCCCTCTAACCCTTTTTCAAGGCACCTTGTATCTCTTCTCTTAAGTGTGTTGAACTTAAAACCATGTTGTCTTGTGGGAAAGAACGAATCTTAGTAGCGTTAGTGGTGAGCAGATGGCATTGTGGAATTTAAATAATCCTTTTTCTTGATAATTGAATTAAGTAAATAAATTTCATAATAGAGAAGATTTAAAGATAATTACTCAGTGTCAAAGGAATAAACTTGGCTTGGCAAGTTGAATTATACGAATCA
Organism: Taxus chinensis; assembly: GCA_019776745.2. NCBI lineage: Eukaryota > Viridiplantae > Streptophyta > Pinopsida > Cupressales > Taxaceae > Taxus > Taxus chinensis. The sequence continues at coordinate 43,040,577 of CM034153.1, read as the reverse complement.
TATCTTGAGCCTCCTTGAAAACGTAAGCTAAGAATTGCAAGATGTCCTTTTAAAATAAATAACCCTCAAGGACATCTCATTGTGGTTGGCCCTAACTGTAAGTGTGTTCTGTGATTGGACTTCTATCTACTCATCCTGAATCTGGTTTTCCCACTGCAAAGGATGGTAAAAGAAATTCTGATTCTTTTCCTTCATTAAAACTGGGTATTAAGTTTGAATTTCCAATGTATAATGGAGAGCCTTATTTTTCAAGGATAATCTTGTGCCATTATTGGAATATATGTATTTTCCTTTTCTGAAGCAGTGTAAGTGTTTTGGGAATATTTTAACAAACTAGTCACATTTATAAGAACCCGGAGAAATAGGTTTTGACACTAAACTTTGTTTTCATTTGCACGCATCTTATTTTCTCATTGCTTTTTTCCTAGATAATTATTCTCTGATTTTACACAGTACTCACAAATTTAAAAAAAATATTGAGAATATGGAAAAGTTATAATGTTAAAATTTATCTGTTAAATCATTTCGTATAGCAATATTGGTAATTGTTTTTGCATATTGCTCATGATTTCAGATCATGTTGGTATTAGAGCTGGTCTATGATCAATTTAACAATTGTTTGGATTTTAATTTGTGTTGAATGTTGAAAAGGTACCTCTCTAGTAAGGGTGAAGGAGACTTATCAATGTTTGATTTGGAGATTGGATCAAGATGTTCACGAAGCCCAACTATGGCTGAGGAAGATGAATTTTCGTAAATCCTTCATGTAAATGAAAGAGATGGTGGAAGAGTTATATTGAGATCATATAAGACAAATGCAGAAAGAAATGACTCAAAAATTAAAAGAAGAAGGACCATCTACTCCTCCTAGATCCGGTTCTCCCTCTACAAAGGATGGTAAAAGAAATTCTACTTTTTTCCTTCATTAAAACTACATATTAAGTTTGAATTGCCAATGTATAATGGAGAGTTTAATGAGGAAAAACTGGATAACCAGATCAAGTAGATTGAAGTATATTACAAGGTTCATAACGTTGTTGATGATGGGGAAAAAAATCCATTTGGTTACTATTAGAATGGGTGATACTTCATTCATCTGGTGGGAGAGTAAGCTTCAAGAGGTTAATGCAAGAAAAGGTAAAACAATTTCCTTTTGAAATGAATTTGTCTATACTTTAAGGAAAAATTTTATCCTTTGGGTTATATGCAACAAGCTATGATGGATTGACAAAATTTGTGAAAAAATAAGGGACAAAGTGTTCAAGATTATACACATGAGTTTAGAAAGAGGGCTCTTGTTCTTTGTATTTCTCTTCATTCACAAGAAACAATGTGGACGTTTATTGGTGGGTTACATAGCTATTTGAAACATGTGATTCTTTTGCTTAATCCTATTAACCTTGATGTAGTGTGTGTGCAAGCTACTCATTTAGAAGAAAGAGGGAAAATGACCAAAGAGTGTTCCTCCTCAAAACACAAGGAAAAACAATCTAACAACAAAGGAAAAGTTTTGATAGAACAAGGTAAAGGAAAGGATAAGAAAAAGAATAATTCTACTATTGAGAAAGAAGATGATAAACTAGTTTGTAATCATTGTAAAGAAATTCATGACGATTCTAAGTGTTAGAAGTTACATCCGAAAATGAAACCTAAATGGATGAGTAACAAGAAAGGAAAATGAAAAAAAACTAATACTATGGTGCAGGATCTTGGATCTGAATTTGGTGATGAGACCAAGATCACAACTATGGGTCTACAAGGTTGTAGTTCTTCCTCTTCTTCTAGCACTAGTTCATCTACTATTGCATCTTCTTCTAACAAACAATCTATGCATGATGAAAAGAAAAGAAATGAGCTTTTCCACCTTAGAGTTGTTTCTAAGCATACAAAAATAGACACTCTATTTGATAGTGGATCTCAAGCTAATTTGATTCTAGAAGATGTCATAAATAAATTGTGACTCTAAACCAAACCACATCCCAAGCCTTATCATTTAGGTTGGGTTTGTGATAATGCAAAGTTACAGGTAACAAGAACTTGTAGGTTCAAATTTGTTATTACAAACAAGTTTGTTGATGAGGTTGATTTGGATGTTATACCTTTGGAAATTTGTGGTGTTGTCTTGGGAAGTCCTTATCTTTATGATCGTAAAACAATCTTCTATAGGGAAGATAATAAGTACTTGCTTGTTAAAGATGGAGTTGAATACATTGTTAGAGCTCATCATGTGAAAAAAAGTCTTTATTTGGTTAGTGCAATACATATGAAAAGACTTGTCAATTCAAACAAGAATTTTGTACTCATTGTGATAAAAGATAAAGAGAAATATCATGACAAATCTTTTGAAGATTGTGATCCCAAACATTGTAATGATTTGATTAAACTTGTTTCTAACTATGATGATGTTTTTTAGGATCCACAAGGTCTTCCTCCTAAAAGAGGAGTTCAACATGAGATTCAGTTGTTGCAGGATGCACCTCTTCCTAATATTGGCATGTATAGATTATCCTTGATTGAAAATGAGGAGATCAAGAAGTAGGTGATGGAATTGTTTGAAAAAGGAGTCATCCATCCAAATTCATCTCTTTGTGGCTCACTTATCATTTTGGTGCCTAAGAAAGGTGGCAATTGGTGAATGTATATTGATTTTCATGCTTTGAATAAAATCACGGTGAAAAATAATTACCCTTTTCCTCACATTGATGATTTATTGGATCAGTTGAAAAATGTTGTTTATTTCACTAAGTTAGACTTAAGAAGTGGTTATCACCAGGTTAGAATCAGTGAAGGTGATATTTGGAAAACTACTTTTAAAACAAAATGGGGTTTGTTTGAATGGCTTGTTATGCCTTTTGGATTGTGCAATGCACCAGATACATTCATGCGTGTGATGAATGATGTTTTTAGGCCATTCATTGATGAATTTGTAATAGTCTACTTAGATGATATATTGATTTTCAGTAAATCATGGAATGAACATGTTGTTCACATTCAAAAAGTTTTGGATGCTTTGAGAAAGGAGAATTTGTATTTGAAGATGTCTAAATGTGAATTTGGAAAAACATAAGGTTATGTTATGAGACATGGTACATTGAAAATTGATCCTACAAAATTTCAGGTCATTGTTAATTGGCCTAAACCCAATAATGTAACAAAGGTTAGAAGCTTTCTTCATGTAGTTCAATATCGGAGAAAGTTTATTGCTAACTTCTTGTTCATTGCATCTCCTTTACATTCTTTGACAGACATCAAATAGGTCTTTTAATGGGGAGGAAAACATCAAAACACTTTTGACACATTGAAAGAGAAAATCAGTACTACTACGGTTTTAACACTTCCAGATTTGTAGAAATCATTTGAGATCGAGATGGATGTTAGTGATTATACAATGGGGGTTGTCTTGATGCAAAACAAAAAACCTGTGTGTTACCATTACAAGACCTTCACAAGTACGGTAAGAAATTATCCAACTTATGATAAAGCGTTGTATGCTTTGGTTCAAAGTGTTAAAAATGGAAACATTACTTGATGGGAAAAGAAACAGTAATTCATACTGATCATCAGCCCCTCTAGTACCTCCAATCACAAACCAAACTACAATAGTCTAGACACTTCTGTTGGATGGGTTTTCTATAGTAGTTCCATCTCTTGATCAAGTATAAGAAGGGTACACAAAATAAGGTTGCTGATATGTTATCTAGACCTCTAGTTGTTATTACATCTATTCTTTTACAACATAGTTCTTTGGTTCATGATATTTATAAGGAACAATATGCTAATGATGCTGATTTTAAAGAAGTGTATGAAGATTTGATGAGTGGTAAAAAAGTAGGAGAATTAGATTACCATGTTCATGATGGACTCTTGTATCATTCTGGTAAAATTTGCATTCCACAGGATGAAAGGGTTCATATGGTTAGGGAAGCTCATACTTCTCTTATATCAGTGCATTTTGGTGTTGGTAAAATTGTTGCACATTTATAGATGTATTGTTATTGGCCTCATATGCAGGAGTATGTAACCAAATATATAAAGGGATGTGTTCTTTGTGCCATGAGCAAGCCTAACAACATGAAGTTAGGACTTTACACTCCTCTTCCCATCCCTACTCATCCTTGGGAAAGTATTTCCATGGATTTTGTAGGAGGCTTTCCCATGTCATGGAGAAAACATGACTATCTATATGTGGTTGTGGATATATTTAGCAAAATGTGTGTGTTGATTCCTTGTACTAAACAAATTACTGGTGAAGTGACTGCACACTTATTCTTTCAGTATGTATGGGTTCATTTTGGTTTTCCCACTTATATTGTTTCTAATTGGGATTCCAAGTTTCTTGGGGAATTTTGGTCAGCTTTGTGGGATTTTATGGACACTAGACTAAAGAAAATTACTGCTTTTCATCCAAAAATTGATAGTCAAAGTGAGGTCATAAACCGCACTGTGGTACATATTCTTAGGGGTTGTTGTGGAAAACATCCTAAATTATAGTATGAACATTTGTATTATGTGCAACATGCCTATAATCGTGCCATCCATTCTTCTACTATGAATTCTCCTTTTGAGACTTGTTTTGGTTATCTTGCGTAAATCTCCATTAGATTTCTCTTTTGGACAAGAAAATGTTGTTAATGGACATAGTGATATTGACAAAGCTAAGAAGTTTGTGTAGAGGATACATCAGGTCCATTGGTTTATCTGAGAACAGTTGGAAAAAATTCAAGAAAAATACAAGCTTAGGCATGATAAACATAGAACTGATCACAAATTTCAAGTGGGTGATTTAGTTTGGCTTCACATCAACAAGGAAAGACTGACAAGTGAAGGTAAAAAGTTGAAACCAATTTGGTATGGTCCATTCTGAATTTTGGAGAAAGTTGGTAATAATGCTTTTCTGGTTAGATTTACCTCCTTACATGCAAATTTATTCAGTTGTGAATGTTGAAAATATGAAGTTGTATGAACCACCTATGATTATTGATCATGATGCTAATGTTTCGATACCTTATGTTGATGATTTTTCTCTTGAGTGTATGGATGAATTGTAGGAAGATGTCATTTTGGACAGGAAGGTAAGAACCTCGTGAAGGGGTGATGTGGAGTACCTTCGTGTGGGTTTGAAAGGCATGCATTTGAATAAGGTGAAATGGATGGAAACTAGAAAGGTGAGGGAGAAATACCCTCACCTCATCACCAAATAAAAATACTTTTGGAAGGTCCCAAATGTTTCTTAGTGGGGAGGTATGATCCAGGGGATCCTCATTGAAAAATTCCAATCTATGATCTTCCTAGAATCTAGAAAAATCAGTTATATTGTGTAGATATTTTCAAGAGATTTCCAACAGTATAAAGAAAATGGAAAATAAAGCACGTATGCAGAAGATATGGCCCACTAAATTTCTTGGCCAACTAGTAAAAATAGTGGATTGTGCATAGGTGACATGGACACGTGCACATCTACCAAGTGGACCAAGGTGATGACAACACATGATAATGTGATATGGAGTAAAAATAATTGTTTTGAGACTCCGGTCTTTGACACTTGATTCGGATGAATGGGCCCCACTACTTGTTGGATGGGGTCCCTTAGCCAGGGTTGACACACTCTTTTTACGGATGGATGCCTTGGTCTCTGATTTTCATTTTGCCTTAGTGGCTGCACTTCTGTATATATATGCTTTTATTGTTTAGAACAGGGTTAATGTGGAATATATCATATAATGTCTTGCATTTGTTTATGTATTCCCAACTCTCCTGCCACCCACCTGTCTACCAACTCAGCTCGCTATATGATCAACCCAGTTCACCGACTGTTATAACTCCCAACTCGGTGAGCACACATTATAACTCTCCCTATCAAGCGTTATAAATCATTCCACCTTGGCACTTGAGCTAACCAAGTAACTCACAACACATGTCTCCAAAAATGGTGGAGATTATAACTCACCCCCACCACTAAAAGTGGTCTTAAGACCAATGTAAACCAACCACCGCCAAGCATTTAAACACCCTCAGCACTTGTCGCACAACACATGTGGGATATACCCCAAATAGGAAATAACAAGCGGTGGGTGGTGGGAAAGGAGATTCAAACCTTTGACCCACCACATAATAAAATAATACGTGGTCATTACACCATGATCGCTTGAATAGTATATAAAAGAGCATGTTGGTATTTGTTGTATCACTTTGACAGGTCTGTGAGTCCTTTTTTGAGAGTTAGGGGCAGTTCAGGGAGAAACTTCCAAGGGAGACTGGGCCTTATTTTTTAGGTAGAATCTTGTGCAATTGTTGGAAGATTTGTATTTTCCTTTTCTGAAGTATTATAAGTGTTTTGAGGAATATTTTAATAGACCAATCTCATTTATAGGGACCCAAAGACATAGGATTTCAAGTCAAACTCCATTACCAATTGAGTGTCTTATTTTATCATTGTTTTTCCTAGTTTATCCATGATATTCACAGAGCTCATAGATTTTTAACAATTCTTAAAAATATAGAAAAGTTATAATCTCAAAATTAATCCATGAAATCATTTTGTACAGAAATATTGGTGAATGTGTTTGAAAATTGATCATGATTTTGGATCAAGAACCTGACTTGGGTCCAGAACACAGACCAAACACTTGTACCCAACATCAGACAACAACGCATGGGTGTTTGTGTCCTCCCGTAGGTGCTAATGTACTAGGCAGAGAAACAATCATTCTATCATATCAACAAGGTCTACAAAATTCTTCAAATCAGTTCTACAATAGCAAGCACTGGCCTGCAATTACAAAATGTATTCTATATCCATCAATCAAAACAATCAGTACAATCGGAAAAATTTAGAACTAATTCGGGACAATCGGAACTAAATTAGGATGTACCATCTGCAGTGGTGATTATGAGGTTAAAGTCATGGAAGTGTTAGAAATTTTAGGCACATAGAGGGTAGGCTAAATCAGTGCCGTTCAAGAAATTTATAGTGATTCTATCAACTAATCTTAACTATCTTAATTATAATAAACATGAATAATCAACCATGAGAGAGAGAGAGAGAGAGAGAGAGAGAGAGAGAGGAGAGAGAGAGAGAGAGAGATGAACAAACATATATGAACACATTAGAAGACAATATTTAAGGTGGGAAACCCAATAAGGGAGAAACCCCACTGAAATTAGAGAACTAGCTTGGGAAAATTGTCCTATAAGGTTACAATGATTTCACCATGTGGTGAACACCCACTCACCCTAAAGCACCTAGTCCAATTTTAAGCATCCACTCCAATAAAAATCCAAACACCTACTTAACTGATTTGTAAAGCACCTACTTTCCAGAAAGCACCCAATCCCAAATTGTTGAGTGACAACTTGAACTTATGTCATACAAATTTGATCACCTTCACCACCTTGTTGCTTTCATCAACATATTGTGATCTTTGTTTCAACTCTAGTTTCTTTTCTTCTCTTCTCCTAATTTTCTTTGGCTTCAACACACTAACACTTTTCTTATTTAATCAAGACTAGAACTCAGCTCTCCTCACTTTCAACAACATTTACATTCTCAAAAATGATCTTATATGAACAAACATGACTCTTGAATTTTTAGTTTCAACGAATCTTGAAATAATTCACTCTTTCCTACGTACAAGAAAGATGAATAGGTCTTCACAAAACTGCCTCAATTTTTTTTTTCTTACATCTGACATTGCAGTAATTATGTCTTCATGATCTGGATGTTCATACAATATTCCTTGAGGTCAAATTACTCTTAAACTCCTTGACATTCTATCTCAACTGATTATATTCCAACCAAACTTCTTCTCTCCATTTTGTAATTGAAAAATCTGATTTTGTCCTCTAATAAGTGAGAAGAATTTTATCTTTTAGCACTCCAACCTATGTCATAAGTAACTGACATGTATGAACATTATGAAAGGCCTCTACACATTCTTCATAACCCTTACAATACTCCTTCTTCGCCATTATGCTTCTAAGTTTCATTTGAGTCCATGTGTGCACTTTAGGCTTGGACCAAAAAAGTGAAGAGACTTGTGTGCTCAACTTAGACATTCATACATGTAATCTAGATGCATATGAAGTATTCTATCACCACTTAAGCTTTATCACCATCATAGTAAGGTATGGAGAAACATCTCTCTTCTTCAATACCGATAAAGAGTTTACTTTCATGGAGAAACTGATAGAGATATTCTTGTCAAGGAATAAAGAGTAGATATTTAAGAAGTTTGATAACTAGGAGAGGTTGACATGGAATAATTTCATCATCTACAACATTGAAAAGCACAAGACCTTAATAATCTTCTTCATGAGTCATCTTTGAAGGTAGGGTATTCATTTTTTTTCAAGTCAGACTTGCAACTTCAAGATAATGGATGATTTCACGTACATTATCAATCTATCATGAATCTAAAAGCATATTTCATAAAGGAGAAACAATTTCACACTTTCACAAGTCCATATGTTTTCTGGTATTGTTCCCACAAGTTCAAACTTATTTGATTTTTCCAAACTATGCAAAATAAGGGTTTTGAGATTAAAACCCTTGTCTTCTATTTGAAGCCTTTCCACTCCCCATACTTCAAATTTATGCAAACCCATGTGTATGCACACTTTATTTGAGGTTCCTTCAACCATTTCAAACCTTCTTATGCAATGAATGATGTATAATAGCTTCAAAGTTTGAGTCACACTCACTGGTCTTCTATTATGCCACAAAGACTAAACCTAGTTTCAAATAGAGGAGTTTCAACATGTTATATCCTATTTCCTTAGTCTCCAAGATAAATTTTTATGTAGATAATTTCATTATAAATCTCACCACACTAAGTGCATTCATCAACTCAAGGAAAACATCATGAAACACAACCAATTCTAGGAATGTGTACACAAAACATATAAGACAGGGTACAATCTATACAATACCTTCATACTCGAATAACACAACTATCAACAAAATAATCTAAATTGAGTCTTATATACCCATGAGGTGTTTTCACAGATAGCAATGATGATTTGGAGTCAAAAAAATCAATTTCATGTCCATCTCTTTAGAAAGGAGGTTGGAAGAGCGGAGAACCCTGTTAGTAAATTGAATAAAACTTTTTTGTTTTTACTCCTTTTGAACTCAATTTTTTTTGCAAAATTTATGTATTTCAGTTTTCTTAAAAAATTCCTTGTATGATTTAAATGAAAGAGGATTGTTAATTTTTCTTGATTGTTAAGAAGTTAAGGTGCTCATATTGCATTTTTCAAAAAAATGGTTTTGGTAAAACTTCCATAACGTGCACAAAACACCTCCTTAGGTCTTGAAATTTTTATCACACCTTCAAAACTTACCCCTTCATGAATTAAAATGACCAATTTATCATATTTTTCTCTAGAAAGCTATTCCCCATCTCATTTGTGAAAAATTAGTTCTGTAGTCCTAAGAAAGAATTCTCTTTAGACCTGTATGAGTGCCCAAATCACCTTCTTAGTCACTTGTGAAGACCTGTAAACCTCATGTAACACCATATTATTCTCATTCAATGCTTATTTGCATCATCATGCCTTAACTCAACAATCTCACTTGTCTACTAGGCTTATCTTACCTAAAAAACCTCAAAATTATCAACTTCATGCCCTATATGTCTTATTCTTGAATTAATACAAATCCTATGCATGCTATACCAGCTCATACTAATTTAACCAAGTTTTCCCTGCTTTTATTTGATTCAAATTTCATGTTTTCATGCCAAATTACTTCGTTTAGGACCAGAATTAAGCCTAGACCTACCCAACTCTTCATGAATTTGACCAAGTTGACTTGGTGTAGACTTGTTAACACCTCACATACATCTAATTGACAATGTATGCCCTTATGAATCCTTCATACAACATTGGGAGGACACATTCACACCACTCAGTTGTTTGACCATGCACTTAGATCATGTTTGCATACCATGACATCATGATTTTACCTTGTGAAACTACTTGGGGATACTTTGAACTCAATGGACACTTGACATCAATGAAAACATTTTGAAACATTTCCCAATAGGAAGGAGATTAAAACTAGACCTTTCTCCCTAACACTCGCTCTTGACATGAGATCGCCCAAAAAACTTGCCTTTTGCGTGAGACCGTCCAAAAAACTCACTCTTGGCATGAGATCGCCCAAAAACCCCGCTCTTGGCATGAGATCACCCCAAAAACTTTCTCTCCACATCATTTTAGGAAATTTTTCTATCCTTTACACTCTTATACATCAGGTGCACACTTTCCTTTATCACTATTTTTACATACTTTTACATACTTTGCTCAGATTTTTCATATACAAGACTTTGACTGCTCTTTTGCTCTTCTTTTGCAGGTCCATCCTGAATACACAACACGAAGCTTCCTACATCATAAATACAATAAAAATAATTGGTACAAGCTACGCATATGCTTCACCCCTAGGGTCTACCTCCCTTTCCTAGTTTTCATGCTTCACTTTACGATCACTTCACGCTTCACTTGTCCACTTAGCACACTATTGCCATCAATATCTACAGGAACAAAGGTACACATCTTCTAAATACTTTATGTTATCGAGTATTCACTAAAAAACATACAGTTGGGGTAAATGTAGACATAAAATCACACACTTGGGTACATTTCTAGGTCATAACAACATACTAGCATTTTCATGATTCCGAATCGAGAAAACTAGTAATTGAAAATTATCTTTGGCCTCTTGTCTATGTTTTATTATTTCCTATTTGGTCTTACACACCCTACAACTCAGTATGAACTTTATTACTTTATCTTTCATGACTTCAAACACCAGTGCCCAGCCATAACACCAACGTCTAGGTGCCCTCATCTCCTCTGGGTGCACTTGACCCTTTTCTATGTTACTCACCATTTTTGGGTCTCTTTTATATTTTGGGCATCTTATCTTCTTATGGGTCGGTATTCTAGTTGTCAAGTACGAAATTCAACCAAGGGAATCATATAAATAAAAATCTCTGTGATCAAAATAAAGGACCAAGCTCTAAATATACTATTTATCACCTAATCTTGCATCTAAAGGAACCTCAAACACTTCAGGCCATCTATTTGGCATCCATTACAAGGGATAATGGACTACATTTTCTGCATACACACATAAGAAGGGGACGTTCATTTTATTCCATACACACATTTGCATCTATTTAGAAAATCTATCTCACTATCTAGTGCATCTTGCACAAGGGATTCCTAGGGCACCATTTTCACTCACTCACAAGAACTACATGGAGTTTGAGGTGTAGTACAGTTCTTAGTCATAAATTCACTCAGTCGAGTGACCGCCAGGGTTAGTCTAAATCCCCATATTACATATTTTTTTTTGGGTTTTACTATAATTTGAGGGTTTTATAGGTGAATATCTCTTTTGCAGGATACAAGTGTCTTTTGCGATCAAAGTGTGACATACAGGTGGCCAACAATGATACTTTTGCAACTCTAGAAAAATCAAACCATCTACGCAGTCACGGGCACCTAGTAGAGGTCTCTAAGACCTAGGTGCCTTCACCCCAGTCCAAGTATCCTGGTCTAGCGCTATCTGAAAATTCAAAAATTTATCTTGAACGATTGTGACGTTGTTAGCTTCTTGTTCAATAGTTTTCCCAGTCTGCACTAGTCCCATATCAAGTAAAAATCAGCTAAGTCTTTCCCTCTCTCTCTTGCACTTAGGGTTTTATATTTCATTAGCTTATTGCTTATGTCAAATTGTATCTAGCATTTGTATATCATTGTTTTTATCCATTACTATGCAATATTAGGGTTTTACAAAAATCTTATATTTATTTAATGATATTGGTTGAAGTCCTTGAGTACTTTCCATACATTTGTTAGGCTCTACAAAACTAAGTAGCACACAATCCACATTTTTCTTGAAGAGAACCCCATCAAGTACCTAATATGGGACAACCTACAACATAAAGTGTCTCATTTTAGCCCTGTCAAATCCCTTGGTTATATAATCCATCGCTAGATACCTTGACATGTTTTGAAACCAACTACTTTCCACACATATTACTAGTGTAATTTCTTCTCCTTGGGCATAAAAAACCTCTTAGGAGCCCTCTAAATATCATAAAGGTGTTTGAAATGGGTTATACATCTAACTAGCTATGTGGATTTTTTCTCCACACAAAATTCCATTATGATGGTTATCAAAGAAGCTCTCTTTTTTCTTTTCTCTACAATCATTATGTATTCTTCGATGCTTAGGTGAGTGACATAGATTCTGATTTTACTATTGGAGACTAGGTGTCTAAAATTTCTGAGTCTTTTATAAGTCTTATTCTCAATCACTTTGTACCTCATCTCATGTTCTTTGAGAGTATGACTTGCAAAAAAGATGGGTTGCTATGAACCATGTTGTATTTCATGTGTTAAAAAAGTAGTGACGTTCTCTCCCCCAAAAGTATAGAGAATTAAGTCTTTTTCAAAGTTGGGGTTGATTAGATCCGGGGCTTGAGTAATGTCATACTTTATATACTCAAAATTTTCCCTTCCCTATGGATTCCACTTGAAAACAACACCCTTCTTAAATATTATAATGATGTGTCTAACAATAGTTATAAAGTTAATAATAAATTATCTCGCAAAAATGATTTTTCAAAGGAAGGATTGGAGTTTTTTCTTTTGGGTAGGTAAATGAAATGGAAAGGATGGGTTAGATTCTAATAGGTTTGATGGAAAAATGTTCTTGTGAAACTATATGGCATAAAAATTTTCCTTCATGGATAAAAAATATGCACTCTTTAGGATTTAGGGATATTATAAATTCCCTACATTTGTCAAAGTTTTTCTCAAGATGATCAACATGGTCCTCTCACCTCTTTGAAAAGATAGTGATATCATCCAAGTAAACTAAGATGATGTCACTTATCAAACCTTTTAAGGTTAAGTCCCTGGCTTTTTGAAAGGTGGCATTAACATTTGACAATCCAAAGGGAATTTTGGAATAGGAATCAATACCCCATTTTTTGGAAAAGGTTTTCTTGCCTCGATCATATCCTTGGAGAAGGATTTGATTATAACCAAAAAATATATCCAAAAGTAAAAAAAAGTCAACTCCAAACACATTTTGTAGGATTTTTTCCATAGATGGTAGGGGTAGTGATCTTTGAGAGAGAGTTTATTAAGGTAGATAAAGTCAACACACAACTTGAATTGTCCATTCTTATTCTTAACACATATCAAATTCACTACTTAATTGAATAACAATATAATGTTTGTAGATGCAAAAGAGAGATTAGATGTATATGTGAGTAGGAAACCAAAACTAATTTGATTCCTAAATCTAATCCTTGTAAACACTACCTCAGATTGAGAAAAGATAGAAGGAAGAGAGATAGAAGCAATACCTGCAACTTACCAAAGAACAAGCTCCCTTGTTGTTGTAGTTGTGCTCAAGATGATTTTTTGGAGTTATTTGATTCAGATTTTGTGGAAATAAATGGGCAACACATCTCCTTTGTTGATTGAAAATTTGTGTATAGATGTTTGATAGCTTTACAAAAGGATAGTGGAGAGCCTTGTAAAAGTTTTGGCAGTACATTGCTATGATTTTCCAAGATGGCTTCCATGGAGGGTGGCATGCCAATTTATAGTTTTTAGGAGAAGAAATGGAGGGCTAAGATTGTGCCAAGTATCTGGAAGATCAATGGTTGGTATGGAATGAAAGGGTAGAAGAATATAGAATTAGGGAATTCTAGAATTATGGAGAAATATCCATTGAATTTAAAATTCAATGGATCAGAATGGAGAGCTAGAGAGGCTTCTAGAATTAGAAGCCTATAGAAATAGAGGAAATAAGATTGGATTAGTTTAGGTTTAATTAAGTTAATGATGTGATTACATGGAGAGGGTAGTTATAGGGTAGGTGTAGAGTAGATGGGTAGGTAGATAGGAATGTTAAATTATAGAAATGTTAAATGAGGTTAGGATAGGGCTTAGTAATAATTAATCTTGTGATTGATTATTAAAGGGTTAAGATGGGAATTGTAGAAGGACAAGTTAGTAATAGGGGGGATATTAATAATGTTTAATAGGTATTTTATTTATTTATTAATTATGTCAACATTTTACATGTCTACATTTTCCCCCTCTTTGAAGAGTTATTGCAGAGAAATGGTTGTTTAAAGAAAGAGAGAGTGCTAGGATAACAAGAGTGATGTCCCCTTGAGAGGTTGGGTGGAGAGGAAACGAGTCAGGTGACGGCTCAAAATGAAGATAAGGTAGATAAGTGTTAAAATAAGGAGAGATCATTGAGTGATAGAATGCCCCAGCCAAAGTGGCCAAATGATAGGATGCCTCGGTGAAGGGGGGTTAGATTGTTTGATTGGATGCCCAAGACAATAAGATGAACTTGGATTGATTGATTGAATTGATTGGATGCCCCAGTCGGGAAGATCAAGGGGGATGAAGGTGATTAGATACCACAATTAATGATACATGAAAGGGGCTAGGATTTGTGAATTAAAGGATTGGATGTCTAACTAGTCGGGAATAAATCCCAAACACAGATGGATGTGGGTATGCGATCTTGGCTCGACTGGCCAATGATTGATTTGATTAGATTTTGGTGCCATCACATTGTGCGTCACTTGCCCTATTGGTTGGGATTTTAAAGATCAATAGGATGTTGGATGAGGTGGTCAACTATTTGAATGGAGATGTAGAGTGATAAATGTGGATGAGAGGAGAATGATGTTAGACAATTAGTAGTGGATGATGATTAAATGGGATGGGTGCTGTCAAGAAATGTCCATGTTTTCATCATTAGCAAGGTTATGGATGTGACATAGAGTAAAATACATCAAGGTATAAAGACCATGATGATTGTATTTCCAAATGCCCTTGTCCTCATATCATTGGAAAAATGAAAGTAAAAAATATGGCGCTCATATCATTGGCCCGTGCAAAAGAAACTAAAGGGGCCTCATATCATTGGCTGAAAAAGAAAAGATGTAGCAAAAATGCACATGTAGAAAATTGAAAAAGTGAATGAAATGGGGTTGGGGAAGAGTTATGGGATTGTAGTGATGGGGTGGATCTGTGGATGTGATGAAGTGGAGGAGGTGTGACATTTGTTGACAAGTTATACATTTTTTTTTGAAAATTTGACGATTTTTATGATTTTTTGGTTTTTAGGATTTTTTAGGATTTTTTGATTTTTTAATTTTTAATGATTTTTTGATTGTTTATGATTTTTGGATTTTTTGCAATTTTTTGATTTTACAAATTTTTTGATTTTTGGATTTTTTGAGAAATTTTGGATTTTTTTTATGATTTTTTTTACAAATTTTTTGATTTGTTTGAAATTTTTACCCATTGTTTTGAAAATTGTTGGATTTTTTTGATTTTTTTTGAATTTTTCATGATATTTTTAATATTTTGATATTTTATGTGTGATGGACAGAATTTGGGTAGGGTAGGAAGAAAAAGGAGGAAAAATGAATGAATGTGGTGGAAGGAGGGGCATCTGGAGTGTATCGAGTGCATCATGAAATTGTTTCTTACATTGTGCACAGTAGAAAAACAGGAAGTGAGAGAGAACAATGGCCTATTCGAGGATTTCTGGACACTGAGCAGACCAAGTGAGGGAGTTTGATGACCGAATAGACGATGGACAAGTGATTTTTGTTGATTTGTGTTGTTTTCCATTTTTTTGGGCTTTTTCGGGGGGTTTCGGGGTAGTGTAGTGCTAGGAGGGGTTTTCATATGCATGATAGATTGGATCTTTTGTGCTAAAATTTTTGTGTTATGTGTTGGGGATTTGGCATTTTGCGTGCAGATTATTTTTATGTTATGTTTTGGCACATTTGATAAGGATTGGTGCCTAATATGGTAGCACCTTCATGTATATTTGGCGTGTATGCCTATTTGGCATATTAAGGTAGTGCTTTTTTGGTATATAGCGATTTTGTTAGAGGGGGGTCTTTAGGGTGTTTTGATATTAGGTTAAATGGAGGGAATATCGGATAGATCTTAGGGATGGTTGGGGATTGATATGTGTGGTTTGGTGTGTGTATATGTCTTTAGATATTGTTCATGTTAGGCATCAACGGTTTTTCGATTTTGTCTCTTACATGTGATTGGATTACTACATGTAACGATGATGCCATACATGCGAGTAGATCAAGCTCTATTGACAATGTTGGTGGAGAGGTATATTCAGAGAAACATGTTCTGGCTACCAATAAGGATGGTGATGTTAGAGGGCATCTATCACAACTAGATTCTAGTGGAGGGAGAGCATGTGGTGGACACATGGATAGGCCTAGAGCATTACGATTGGAAATATGTATGTCCCTTGACAAGGGTTACAGATAGATTTGGGAATATATTTAAGACAATATTATATGGAAGTCCTGATGTTGTTATGCTCCTTGATTAAATTTTGTTACCTGATGGAGGAGGGCCGGATGTGGTATTTTTGATGTGGATGTTAGAGACGATATATGCATGGGCAATAATATTGGTCACTCATTTTTTCTTACTCCTACCAGAGAGGTGTAGCATTGGCGTTGGCATTTTATTATAGATCTAGAGTTATGATCACATAGCCGTGGGAAGATAGGTATTTGACGTGATGGTGAGCCTTCAGTGCATGATATACATAGAGGAGGGAGCCAGGGGTGATGGATCTACATGTAGGGAGTAAATGTCTAGAGGTAGGGGAGGTGACCACACCGTTATGAGCCATGAGCTAAGGTTTGAGGAGGATCTTGATCCATTTTTCTTAGGAGGGGGCCATCCATACATGATTGATTAGACTAGATTATGTTTCGTTAGTTTGGGATCAGATAGGGGATACTTTCCAGAGACCACCTAGGAGACTGAGGCTTCAGGTGATACAATTCCAAATAGTGTAGTTTTGAAGAGGTATAGGTGGATCAGTGATCTGTCCAATGGTAGATTTGGGGACTGAGCAGGGATATGAGGAGTGGTGGCGTTAGGTAGGTCTTGACACACCCGCTATGAGGGATGTGTTTTGTGTATGAGGATACAAGAGTCCTAGGCAAGGGGTACAATGACAACTGTATTATAGGATGGGGAGGAGGAGAAGGAGTAACCTTGATTGGGTTTATCAATTTTTCTTCCAGTTGGGTGGCTAGTGCCACAATCACTAGTGTAAGTTGAGTAGAGTCTCGATAGAGATCCTGATGTGATGTAGATAAGATTCTACTAGGCCACTACAAACCGTTGGGCCATCACAGGTAGATATAATAGAGCAGGTATAATGCTATACAGGTGGAGGTCCTTTATAGGTTTACAAACATTGATAGGTTAGAGACTGAGGCCCATGCCAAAGTAGTTGAGATAGATGGATTGAAGGGTAGAGACGTGGCTTAGAGAGAGATACAAGAGTTGAGACATGTTTTTAGTTTTGGTGGGCTAATGAAAAGGTGTGAGGGTGATGGTATGGAAGTTGATATTCAGGTGAGATATACAAAGATAGCTCACCTTAAGGGATACTTAGACATGATTCAATAGGTTATTGATGGATTGAGACAACAACCAGCAGGAGGAGTAGATGGGGGATCAAGTACTGAGACAACCAACCTACGAGTGGAGTTAGATGTGATGCATTAGGAGCGAGATACTTCCCGACATGAGAGGGATCACACCACACAACAAAGGGATAGATATCACTACCAGAGAGAGGCTTACATGTGTAGACACAAAATCATGTACTTTAGATATTATTTAGTCTCGGTCTCATACTACTATTTAGAAGGTTTTTGAGTGAAGAAAGTACTAATTAAACCCCATCTTTGGCCATCTTCTCTTATTTTATTTCATCATTCCCAACCTTTTACACCCACATGCCCATTAGATTTCATCACTTTGCATTATTTTAGCCTCGACTGAGGCACCTAGGATAGTACAGGGGATGCCCCATAGGTGCCCTGGTCCTACCACGGGTGCCCCGATCCTTTTTGAACTTTCCCACCACTTTTTGGGCTCTTTCTAGCCATTTTAGGTCTTTATCAATTTGGTGGTCAACCTTTTTGAGGTTAATTATGAAATTAGATCAAGAGAACCCTATAAATATAAAGTTATGAGACCATAATGAAGGACCAAGTCGTAGTCACTACTACCATCCACCTAGAGTTACATCCATTTGAAGATCATTTGCATCCATTAGCTCCATCACAAGGACACGATTGATACATATGCATCACACAAGCATAGGGGGAGGGATTCTATTCTATTCCATGCACACATTCTATTACATTTTCTACATATAGTTATTTCTCGCTACTTCACAAAGTACGACTAACACAAGATCACCTAGGGCACATGATGCACACACTCACCGAAACTACATTTGGGTCTCTAATGTAGTGCATCGCTTAGTTAGTAAGCCCACTATTCTGGCAACTAAGGTCAGTCTGATCCATTCATTCACATTCTTTTTTTTTTAGGATTTTGATACTTGTTTTGGTTTTTTACAGGTCTATATATCATCTTGGATTATGAGTGACACCTAGTGTAGTGCAACGAATCTGATGTGACACACAACAAGGGTTTCATACCACCTACTAAACCTATGGAAATTAGATCCAGATATTTTGCACAGACCTAGGTGCCCATTCTGCAGACTAGAGTGCATGCAGGCACCCCAGTCCCTCTCTAGGTGCCCCAGTCCAACTAATCATCCTAGATCTATCCTTCTCAGGACTTCTACATAGTTTTTCTTACTTTTTGTTCCTCATGTTATTTCTATGACACATTCCAACAAGTTCCTCTAATAAGCTAAGTGCCCTAGTCGAGATCCATCCTTTTTGCGGTCTTTGCATAGTCGTTCCTGCTTTCTGTTTCTCTAGTCACTTCTGCGACACAATCTGGCAAGCTCCATCTACTCAAATGAGTTCTTTACACACTTCACTTGTATATTAGGGTTTCTAATTTTATTAGATAAGTTGTTTAGGTCACTTTCAGTATTTATTCATTGCATTTATCTACTGCATTTACATGTTGTTCTAGATTATATTAACTACACATATTCCCCATTTTTAGTTAATCATTTTGGTGAACCCAACCCATTTCACGCTTAGGATTCTCATTTTCCCTCTATCATGGCTTCTAATGTATGTCAAGTCTCTTTGCTTCGATTGATTCAAATGCACCCATCTTATAAAGATGCTCTCCAAAAAACCCTAGAGACTATGTATTTACCTATCAACATGTTTCCTACTCAAGTCAATGTTATTTTCGACCATCTTTCTGATGACTCCCTTGATTCCAAATCCAATCAATCTATTTACAAATCCATTCAAGATATTTATTCTTTATTTCAAGATAAATTTTAGGTTATGGAATCCACAATCACATCTCTTAAATCTAAAATCAAACAACTAAGAGATGCTTCACAGGCTCATGATTTTTCTTCTTTTCGTGTTCATCATGTGTCTTCTACATGTTCTTATATTAGTGAACCTGAAGTTGTACCATTCCCTCCACCTATCAAGTTTAATCTCAATTCTAAGAAACAAGATATTCTTCCGAAACTCATAACTCATCAATTAATCAACTCACCATCTACCCATTGTTATCTTCCTTATCAACTTACAAAATATCAAGGACTTCCATATTGCAATTATCATAAAATCAATGGACATACTGACAATTATTTCTACTGTTTACAATGAATAATCCAAAATCTTGAGCGTCAAGGTTTTATCTCATTCACTGCAAAATGTTATGTCACATGGTCCTTTCCACTTATTACATCTCAATGAGTTTTTAAATCTGAGTTTTCTCATAAGGAAAGTCAAGAGTTACCTAACCAATCACCTATGACATCTATGACACTATCAAGTCAACCTAAGCAACCTCCTTTAAAAAAAAAATTCAACACCTCATCCTCCCAAGTCATCCACACCACTAACAAGTCAAATTATGCACCCACCTTTCAAAAGCAATCCACCTTCTTCTCCTACCAAGTCTTCTGTAGCGTCACCAATCCCACATAAATTCCAACCGATCACTTTTGTCAAAACAACTACTTCTTATACTAATGGTCAATACACATCTCAAGTTCCACCACTATTACATGGTCCTACTAATGCTTTGGCTTACCATTGTATTGGCTCTCACTCTTATCACGACATAGAAAATGCTCTCCCACAATGGCATGTCACCTCTCGTATCATTGCATAGATATCCATCATCATGGTACACTTGGGGGCATATAATCTAACCCCCCATCATCATATTAGCATCACTCATCTTTACGTTGTTATACATTCATATCCTCGCATAGGCACACTCATCACATGTTTTAACATCATCATTATTACCTGATGACACACTCTTGTGCTTCGGTTCACACTTGACTGTTAAGGGCTTACTACACATGAACCCCACACACTGCACTATAGAAACCACACATCGCGTTTCACGTCTTGCGTATTATATTCTACATTTAATCTACCTTATTTGAAGATTTGCATATCTATACATCATACATCATACTATTCTTCATCATACTCATCTGAAATTACATCCTACATACTATATGATCTTAGGCACACTACACATATTACATTCAATACTATATTCTACATACACATCACATGGATGTTTATCATCTTCATCACATATACTACATCATCTTTTACACACTCCACTCACTACCCTATGATGCACTTTAGTTCACATGTCCTTACTTAACTGTCGAGGGTTTAAAAATCAAATGGACCTTATCATACTTACACTTTCATCATTCACCCTTCTATCATGTGACATTACTAGGATAATGACATATGCTATAGGCTAAATGGTCACCTACTCTATCATCTTGTAGTGGCACATGCTTTAGGCTACATCACCACTCCCTTTTATTCATCTAGTAGTGTTATATGCTTTAGGCTACATTATCACTTCTACATTCATCTTATTATTATATATTATTTGGCTATAAGGTTCAAACACACATCATCTCTAGGTTGTATATCATCACCACACATATACATAATCATTAAAACACATTAGACATAACATACACTTTGACCATTTTACGATGACACACTCTTGTTTACGGTTCATTATTGACTGCTGAGGGGGAAAACAAAATGAACCTCACTACATACATTTCCATTCACTTGGGGGGCACGTGGATCCTATCACTCCATTTTACATTCCATTCCATCCATCCACAACATACTACACACTATGGTTTCTCTTACTCTTGCTTACTTTTTCTTGTTCATGGTCACTTTATTACACATGCTAGTTAGATTCCTTGTATGTCATTTATCTATATCATCCCCACATGCATGCTCACGTCCTTTTGTAGTCGTGATCATAGATACATGTCTCTTACACACAACATGGATGCTCACCTTCTACCCTTCCTACACTGGTCATTGGGGGCATGCACATTTTTCTCTTCTAGGTGTTATTGTTTCATTTCGTACTTAACACTTTACATTACATTTTTATGCATGCTTTGACACACTAGTTATCTTTCTAACATGCTAACGGGTGCTTCATGTGTAGCATTTGTTATGCAGGGATATTTTATTCCATACTTATTTATTATATTGTCTGTTATTGCTTGTTTTTGTTTGCGAACCTTGCCCTATATTTGGTGTGCACACTTGTTTGTTTGTATATGTCCATGATGGCCTTTGCGTGTCTTGCGACATCATGGGTTATGTCTCATGCTTGCAACCCACTTTATGCAGCTTACTTTGTCTTCTTGTGTGTTTACATTACTGATTTTCTTGGTAGCTTATACACTGTTTGCGTAGCTTCTACACTATTTTCTATATGCATTCTTTTTCATACTAACACTTGTCTTTGGATAGCCTCTTGTTTGTGTGCGATTTGGTTTCTAGAAAGTGCATTCCCTTCCCCTTGCAGGGAAAAATTTTAGAGTATATATGGATGGTCCTCTTTTGGGGCCACATTATCCTATCAGTGACATTGCATGTGACCCCAAAGAGGGGGGCATCATTTGGGGTTTTACATATTACACAACGCTTCTACACCGGTTAAGTTCAGTACACTTTCCTCACTTGGCATTGTGGGTTACATACAATGAGTGGGTTTAGAATAGTCTACGAACCCCATACATAATAGATTTTACAGGGTATGGTGTCCTTAGCATTCTAGGAAGTAGTTACAAGATTGGAGGTTATAGTGGGTGTGCCTCCCTACATTACTTTGGTAAGTGGCTTCAGATAACCCAAAAAACTAGGATGTATAGATATCTATTCACACACATTCAGAGAAGTAGTTATATGTTGGAGAATAATGCAACTTTCTCCCTAAACTTCTTTGGCCAGGGTGGCATGAGATCTCCCAAAAAAATTGTAGTACAAGATATCCTTCTACACTCACTTTCTCAACATGGACTATGTGCACATGTTATATTTACACACTTTAATTTGTGTATTTTACATTTACACACTTTTACATGCACCTTTTACATTGCATTTTTACACATATATACATACATATTTGACTACTTGATCATTTTCTCCTTGCAAGTTTGACCATATGAGAAACAAGTAGTCAAATGGGGGTAACAACAACAATAGTGTCAAAAACAACACTTCATGACATCAAACACTATACTAACCATGCAGACATTCGATGTGTTTTCTACTACAATCTTCATGGACATACGGTACATATCTTTATCTCTTCATGTTACCAAGCTTTTTGTTCACCAACATAAAATGGGGGAAGATATAGACACAAAATCATGCACTTCAGATATTATTTAGTCCTAGTCTCATACTACTGTTTAGAAGGTTTTTGAGTGAAGAAAGCACTAATTAAATCATGTCTTTTGGCTATCTTATCTTATTTTATTTCATCATTCTTGACCTTTTACACCCACATAACCAGTTAGATTTCATCACTTTTCTTTATATTAGCCTCGACTGAGGCGTCCAAGATAGTATAGGGGCACCCATGGGCACCCCGATTCTTTTTTAACTTTCCCTCCACTTTTTGGGATATTTTTATCCAGTTGAGGTCTTTATATTTTTGGTGGTTGACTATTTCAGGGTTAATTATGAAATTGGATCAAGATAACCCTATAAATATAAAGTTATGAGACCATAATGAGGGACCAAGCACTAGTTACTACTATCATCCACCTAGAGTTGTATCCATTTGGAGATCATTTGCATCCATTAGATCCATCACAAGGACAAGGATGGTACACCTACATCACACAAGCATAGGGAGAGGGATTCTATTCCATCCCATGCACACATTCTATTAAATTTTCTACATATAGTTATTTCTTGCTACTTCAAAAAGTGCAACTAACATAAGATCACACAGGGAGCATGATGCACACACTCACCATAACTACATTTGGGTATTAAATGTAGTGAAAATCTCAGTTAGTAAGCCCACTGTTGTGGTAGCTGAGGTTAGTATGACCCATTCATTTGAATTCTTATTTTTTTAGCATTTTGATACTTCTTTTGGTATTTTGTAGATCTATCTATCATCTTGGATTATCAACGACACCTAGAGCAGTGCAACGAATCTGATGTTGCACACAATGAGGGTTTCAGACCATCTGTAGAACCTGTGAAACTCATATCCAAATCTTTTACACATACGAGATCACTTGTTCTATAGACCAGCATGCCCGCAGGCACCCTAGTCCCTCTCCAGGCACTCCAGTCTAGCTAATTAGCCCAGATCCATCCTTTTTGGGACTTCTACACAGTCGTTCTTACTTCCTGTTCCTTCGACCATTTCTACAACACAGTCCAATGAGTTCCTCTAATTAGCTAAGTGCCCCAGTCTAGAGAATCAGTCCAGATCTATCCTTTTCAAGGTCTCTGCATAGTCGTTCCTGCTTTCTATTTCTTTAGTCACTTCTACAACACAGCTTGGAGAGCTCCATCTTATCAACTGAGTTCTTTCCAAACTTCACTTACATATTAGGGTTTATACTTTTATTAGATTAGTTATTTGGGTCACTTTTTGTATTTATTCACTACCTTTATCTATTTCATTTACATGTTGTTCTAGATTAGATTATGTAATATCCACTTCCCAATCAAAGACCCTTAGCCTATTTTGTCTACCCGATGGCTAAGGAAAACATATAAGGGTGACTTAAGTTTTATTATTTTATTATAAAGTGAAAAAACTAAATATAACATTATAAAAGCACTTATAATAAAGTAATGGAATTGATAAATAGAAAAAGGAACTAAATAATAAAAGCACATAGCTAAAAATGTTTATTTTTAGAAAAGTGCAACTTGCACAAAAAAGGTATAAGAAAATAGAAAAAGGCAAAAGTTCACGGGTCAAAAGTTATCCTCCTAAGGAAAATTTGACTTGGCCTAGAAATTATGGAGGGTGGAAAATGCATAGAAATAAATCATTGTATGTTGATTGAATATTTTTGGAGGTTGTTTTGGGTCTCTTCTCTCCTTATAAGGAGAAGTCGACTCGCTTAGGAGGCGTTCTATGATCATATTATAATTTTGTAAGTGTGTTTGAAGCTTAGATCTTTGTTAAAAATATTCTAAGGACGAAAACCCTTAGTATATTTATCTCTAGAGGAAGAAAACCCTCTTAGAGCATTGGGGATTTCCTATCCAGGGTTATCCATTATACTTACAAATATTTTTAGTTATTTTCAACAGTGAATAAATGATATTTTGTAGATTTGGTGCAAGGCTTTGAAGGGAAGATATTGCAATTGTGTTTCATGCATTATTTCAGCCTAAAATGACCTATCTATTGCATAAATCTGAATTGCTTTGAGGTATTTCAGACCAGATTTGTATTGCTATATCATAATCTGATTTTTATGAATTAAAACAATTGGTTTTCAGTACTTTTCCAACCCAAAACCCTAGGGATGAGTTGGCATTTTGGATGTTTAGGGAACTTATGGTAGTCATTTTCATGCATGGGTAACATCATTACGTTCTCCTTAATTTTTTGAATCCGTGCATAGTTTATTTGTGTGGATTAGAGAATTTTTGAGGGAGTTATGAATTTTTGAAGTTACCATAATTTTCTGTAGATTGGGGTTTTAAAATAAAATTATTTCAGCCTTGTTTGCATCATGAATCTATATTTTTTATTCATATTTGGGATTTATAAATTAGTGGTACCAGATTTGAGCGGAAAGATTTAAATTTAAGGGTTGATTTGTGTGGGTTTTCCACTTAACCCTAGTCACACTTCCTTTATTTAATTCAGATCTGCATGATACTTTATTGGTATTTTGTCTATAAGTTGCATTTAGTGGTCGGGGTTTGCCTAAAATCCATTAAGGGAAAAATATGTCCATTTGGGGACATTACAGTGGTATTAGAGCTTGAAATATTCTTAGCCCGTGCAAGAGGAAAGAGAAAAATCATATGCAAAGATGAAGTGGACCCAAGTCCTTTTCTTTGCTGGAATGGAGGAGATCTCTTGCTAGATGTTGGTTGGAGAAATTTAAAACTTTTTTGTGTTGTAATCCTTTATGTAAAGAGGATTCCCTCGATCTCATTTCTATGTACATGGATGGAGTAATACATAAATGGTGGCATCATTTATTGAAGACCCAAGGGGTTGAATTACTTGATTCACTTGCAGGTTTCTCACAAAAATTTCTAGAGAGATTTGATGTGCAGGTTGAGCAAGAAATTAAAACCATGAAGTCTACACCCATAAAGGAGTATAAAATAGATCTGCAGCCAAAGGAAGAAGAAGAAACTTCTAGAGAGAAAGGTATGGTTTCTATTGAACAAAATAATTGCATTAATGAGGAAACAAAATTCATATATGTAAGCAAGGAGGATGTAATGGAAACTCTAAAAAATATTGAGGACTGAAGTAGTTGAGCTAGAGCTATTAGGTTGATAGCTGCCCAATCGAAACAACACTTACAAGATTTTCAGGCAAAGAACTCTTCATTCTTGGCAAGGAAAAATGAAATCATGGAACATGAATCTCAAGGTATATATTGACGTTCCTTTGGTTTCTAATGATTGTACGTGGCAAAGTGTTGTAGAAAATTTAGATTTGCATAAGGATGAGGTTGGTAACTCAAGCACAAGCCATGAGGATGATACATACATGTGTGCACAAGGTGAGGATGATTGCATGGAAACCGAGAGTGTGATTGGAGTTGTCAAAGAAGAGAAGATTTCACAAGAGGTGATTGTAGAAGAGAGGGTTATAACATTGCAGCAGCTGATTGGTGAATAATTTCAGCCTTTTGTGAACCATGGTGACATCATAAGGTATGATACAAACAATTTGACATCATATATGTAACATATTCAGATTTTTGTTGAAAAAAGTGATGATCTAGATGTTGAAATCTGTAATTTTCATTATGTAATGCCTTGGGTATAACCATGTGTATATGAGCAACTTGCTAATGAAATATGGTGGCAAGCTTTAGCTCATCTAATAGGCACATGTGCAAGGATCTTGGAACACTTCAACATGTTTTGTCTTTTGTGCATGGAACTTGGACAATTTTTTTTTGGAATTGCTTGGGGGCAAGCAATCTTGGGAAGGAAGGACTGTAATATCCCCTTCCCAATCGAAGACCCTTAGCCTATTTTGTCTACCTGATGGCTAAGGGAAGCATATAAGGGTGACTTAAGTTTTATTATTTTATTATAAAGTGCAAAAAATAAATATAACATTTTAAAAGCACTTATAATAAAGTAATGGACTTAATAAAATAGAAAAAGGAACTAAATGATAGAAGTGCTTAGCTGAAAATGTTTATTTCTAGAAATGTGTAACTTGCGCAAAAAAGGCAAAAGAAAATAGAAAAAGGAAAAAGTTAATGGGTCAAAAGTTATCCTTCCAAGGAAAATGCGACTTGGCCTAGAAAGGATGGAGGGTGGAAAATGCATAGAAAGAAATCATTATATGCTGATTGGATATTTTTGGAGGTTGTTTTGGGTCTCTTCTCTCATTATAAGGAGAAGTTGACTTGCTTAGGAGGCATTCTATGATCATATTATAATGTCTGAAGTGTGTTTGAAGCTTAGAGCTTTGTCAAAAATATTCTAAGGACGAAAACCCTTAGTATATTTATCTCTAGAGGACGAAAACCCTCTTAGAACATTTGGGGATTTTCTATCTAGGGTTATCCATTGTGCTTGCAAATATTTTTAGTTATTTTTTAGCAGTGAATAAAGGATATTTTGTATATTTGGCGCAAAGGTTTGCAGGGAAGAGAGTGCACCTGTGTTTCCTAAATGATTTCAGCCTGAAGCGACATCTCTATTGCATAAATATGAATTGTTTTGAGGTATTTTAGACTAGATTTGTATTGATATATGATTATATGATTTTTATGAATTAAAGCAACTATTTTTTAGTACTTTTCCAACCTAAAACCCTAGGGTTGAGTTGGTGTTTTGGTTGTTTAGGGAACTTATGGTGGTCATTTGCATGCATGGCTAACATCATTACATCCTCCTTAATTTTTTGAGTCCGTGCATTCAGAGCATTTGTGAGGGACTTATGATATTTTGAAGTTACCATAATTTTTTGTAGACTGGGGTTTCAAAATAAAATTATTTCAGCCTTGTTTGCATCATGAATCTGTATTTTTTCTTCATATTCGAGATTTATAAACTAATGGTACCAGATTTGAGTGAAAATATTTAAATTTAAGGGTTTATTTGTGTGGGTATTCCACTTAACCCTAGTCACACTTCATTTGTTTAATTCAAATCTGCATGATACTTTATTGGTATTTTGTCTATAAGTTGCATTTAGTGGTTGGGGTTTGCCTAAAATCCATTAAGGGAAAAATATGTCCATTTGGGGACATTACAAATTAACTACACATATTCCCCTTTTTAGTTAATCAACAAGGAGAGGTATGACATGTTGGATACTACAGCAAAGGCATCAGGGAGTGAGACTCAGGGAGTCTCTTAGGGAGCAGGACAGATGGTGCCATTGCAGATAGTGATGTTGAGACAATATCAGGACATGGGAGAGGAGGTGTGCTACTATGAGTGCATCGTGACTATGAGACTACATGAGGTTCCACGATATGTGGTATACATAGCTGAGAGAAGGTCAGTGCGGTCGATGAATTCAAGGAGTACTTCTAATGTGGCACAACTGAGACGAGATGGTGGTACATATGGAGGAGATGATACAGGTAGCTCGATGCAAGGATGAGTGAAAATTTTGGATGTATTTGAAATGTATAGACTTAGCCCACGCTGGTCACCATTCTTTATTCTTTTGTATCATGATGTATATGATGACTAGGATGGTCACAATTTTGTTGTATATATATGTATATTGATGAGGATGATGTATTATTTTGATGATGTGAGGACATTTAGTTATTTCAATGACATGTAGATTGGTTGAGATAATTGATGTGATTATTTTGATGATGCGATGAAATAATTTGTTTTGATGTTTTTGATGTATAGCTGATGATGCATATGATGGTCTTATGATGATATATTGTGATGATGTTTTGATGTTTTGATTTATATACATGGTGATTATTTTTAGATGATTTTAGATGTTTTAGAGACAGTTATTGTTTATGAGGTTAGATGGCGATTTGATGTAGTTTTATTGTGATGTGATGGTGTTAGATGATTATATTAGATGTGATGATGAAATGATATTGATGTGTTGATGTTGATGAGATGTAAAGATGTATGAATAATGCCAATTTTAATTAATGTGGATGTAAAATGAATGGACATTTTGATGAGGATGTTAGGCGTAGATGGATTTTAATGTAATGATAATTATTTATTGCTATGGTTATGTGGTTATTTGTTATATTTTGATGTTTGATAGTGGGCACATAATCATAGAATTGTTTAAGATGCATGATGTTCATGGGCTCATTCAACTCATACCCGTCTTGGATAGAAATCTTATAAACACCAAATATGAATTTCTCTATGATGATGTAAGGTCCGAGCCAATTTAGTTCAAACTTCCCTTTCTTTTCACGGTCTACATTAGTGTTACATTGGTTCTCTTTGAGGACTAGGTCACCAAATTTGAATTCACATGTTTTGATTCATTTTCCATATTGTCTGTGAAGGTGATTTTGGTAATCTTTGAGATGGTCCAAGGCTTAGAGGTGTTTCTCGTCCAGTAGCTTGATTTCTCAAAGGTGGTGTACACGATATTATTCATCATCGATGTGGTTTTGGAGAGAGACGTGGAGGTAAGGGAGCTTGATCTCAATAGGCACAATAGCTTTGATGCCGAAGACAAGGGAATATAGAGTGGAGCCAGTGGGGGTGCCTATGGATGTATGATAGGCCCAAAAGGCAGGGTACAATTGTGTATGCCAATTGTTTCCTGATTGACTGATAGTTTTTTCGAGGATGCATCTGAACATTTTGTTACATGCTTCAGATTGGCCATTGCCTTGTGGTTAATATGGGGTGGAAATATTAAGTTTGATGTGGAAGTGGTCACAAAGTTCACGGACTTCACAATTTTTGAAGGATTTACCATTGTCCATGATAATGGCAAATGGAATACCATAGTGGAAAATGATATGATTAAGGATGAATTTTGATATTTTCTTGCCGGTGACATATGTGAGCGGAATGGCTTCGACCTATTTGGTAAAGTATTCCATGACAGTAATGATGAATTTGTGACCCTCAGATAAGGTAGGATTAAGCTTGCCCATAAGATTGAGATCCCAGGTAGAAAATGAACATGGAATAGTGATGGGATGCAAAGCTTGAGAAGGGGCATGAATGAGGTCAACATGTTTTTGGCATGGAACACACTTTCAGAAATATGAGCATGGACCCTTTTCCATGGTAGGCCAATAATATCTAGTGCATAGAAGATTCTTGGAGAGTATCACACCACTGGTGTGAGCACCGCAGATGCTGTTGTGGAATTCCTTAATTGTTAATTCAGCCTCTTAGGATATTGGTCTCGTAGAAACCATATCTAAACGCATTTTCTTTTTGTTTATCCTCTTTTTTGCAATGAAATTCACCGCTTTGATTTTTATCACCATCTATTTATATTTCTGTCTCCGCTTGCAAGTTTCTTGGATTTGTTTTCCATCCACACCACTTTGGTTTGAGTTTGCTTTTTATTTAATGGTTGCAGATAGCTCGAGGAGGATGAATTGGTCTCCAAATAGAGCTTGAATCAACCATTGACATGGACACATTTTCATGGTTTGCAGATTTTACTTATGCCTCTGATTGTGTGTACAGAGTGTAGGTCATGTGGAGGGAGGAGCTCACTGTGTTCTTTGCAGGGATGTCTCTGACTATTTGAAGACTATATCAACTCAACCAATGTTTATTGATGACTTGTTCCAACCCGATCAGGACACCCTTTGAGTGCGAGATGAAATACAAAGTTGTGTATTGAAGGAGGGGCTAGGTTTGAGCTCGATCAGAGTGTTAGTGACTTAGCACTGTTTGATAGTAATGTAGCTCAGTGTAGATCAATGAATATGCCAATGCCTCAACTGCCTAGTGCTAAAATAAGATGACACAATTGGGAATGAAAACAAAGCTCCTATGCAACTCGCCTTTAATGAGAGAGGCAACCTGAGTCTGATCTCTAGAAACAACTCGGTAGGGGACTCCTTCAATAGCTCGATGGAGAGCTCAATGAAAAGCTTGAATATGACTTAGTTTGGTCAAAGGCAGAGTCCTCTACACACTGCAACTTGATTCCTCCAAATATAGCAAATATTTTACTACTTGTCTAATATTAGAGACAAAACCCCTGGATATCACAGAGAAGGTTGTGGGACTGCAGGGAAATCTTGGGAAGCTACTGGAGGCAACACTGGCTCTCCGATGATGCCGATTTCTTCTCCAGAATTGTTCTACCTTTGCAACCTTTCTCCAACCTTTCCAGGAGCTTCAACCAGCTCTAGTACCAAATGTAATTTCATAAACAAGGAAAAAAACATGTATAATTACATTAATGTGAAATCAATCAAATACACAGGTGCAGGCTGTAATATATATATGTATTGCATAACCGGATACAAATAATAAATGATGTTGCACAGCTACACCCATGAATTAATACATACAATAATATTGTTAAAACAATATAACAACACCCGTAGTGTTTTAATAAAAACAATAAGATGGTTTTGATTAAATATAACCATATAACATTTAAAAAATAAACTAACTAATATGCAATGCATAACTAATTAAGGTAATAATATATTTACCCTAACATGCACGAGTATCTTCTCAATTTGTGAAATAATATTGTATTAAGCTTGTGGAGGTGGATTGGAAGAAGAAGGAGCAACCCCTTGAACCACTACATGAATCCTGTAAGTAGTAACCACACATTGAGATTTTTGGGAAGTTCCTTTAACCTTGATGGTGGCTAATTAATGAGGGGAATGGTGAATATGGATAGACAATAGATTCATACTAGAAGGGTACGCAAAAATAGTTTATATGTTTGGATTGATGGTTGGATGATTCAAATGTTTTACCAGAATTTTGTTGACATTGATTTGAAGTGTGGTTTTGACCATGATTGGGAAGTGGATTTTGATAAATCCCTAGCTTCTCATTTTTAGAAGAGGAGGATGCATTATCTTTAATTTAAATTTCACCCCGATCAATCAATTCTTCAATATAGTTCTTCAAATTCATACACCTGGTGGTGGCATGACCCTTGGTTTTTTGGAATTTTCAATAATCATTTCCTCTGAAACAAGACGCTTTTGGTCTAAACTCATCAATCGGATGGGTTTGCAGGAAAACAAACATATTAACAGGAACTAGTTTTTTAAGGACTATTTCAATGGATTCACCAAGAGGGGTGTATGACCTTATTTTGGATCTTGTATTGATCAAGGTTGACCCTTAGGAATGGATATGGAAACATCTTTGTGGACGTATTGGACGTGTTTGGTCTCTCTCACTCCATCGCCAAAAACATTATTATTCTTGTTAAAATATTTGGGCTTCTCATATGTGGAAGGTTGATTGGATTTATTATAGTTATCTCAAGAATAAAATTTGATAAGGCCTTTCGAGACAAGATATTTTTCTATCTGCATTCCCTTTTATATGATGTCATCAAAGGTGTTAGCACAATGGACTTGGAGGTGGAAGGTTAGCTCTTGATGGAGGTTAACAATAAAGATAGTGATCAATTACTTTTCAGGGATGGGCCATGGAATGCAGCTAGCAAGGTCTCTCCATCATTACAAGAAGGATGAAAATATTTCACCATTGCGTTGTTTGGTATTACATAGGTCCATCATTGTGACATCATGCTACATTGTACGAGAAATGTTTGACAAATTTTCTAATAAGTCAAAGAAGGTGACGATGAAGCCCTTGGGAAAGTGAAGGAACCATTCGAGAGTAGGACCACCTAGGCTTCAGTGAAAAGAGTCTCAATAAATAGGTTTCATCATAAGCTACTTCCAGACATAGCATATAAACTCTTTGATGTGTTCAGGAGTATCGCCCTTTCCCTTGTATTTTTCAAATTTGGATGGTTCAAAGTATGGGGGAAAAGGGACATGTAAGATATCACAGTCAAATGGATAAGGATAGATTCCTCAAACTTATATTGATGTCCTTGTTTGTCGAGTTGTAACCCTTGAAGTGTTTCCTTCATAGAATTTATTTCTTGCTCCAAGATAGATTATTGAGGGCCAGTGGGTGGTAAGTTGAAATTGGGTGATTGGGAATGTTCAGAGCTATGATCATTTAGTCATTGCGGATCAAGTTGGGAGGCCAACAGGGCAATCTGGTTGCTCATTTGTTGTAGTTGGGTTAATACGACCTCAGATATATGAGAGTTATCCCATACGTATGTAGCATGATGGTTGTTGTGATTTGGGTCATTTGGATTGTGATGTAGTGGGGATGGGGGTCGTTGTCCAATGCATTCATTCTCATCAGGGAGGAGACTATGAAGTTAGTCATGAGTATAATCAGAAGGAAGTTTTTCTCCCATGTGATATAATTGGAGGAGGAGAGCATCTTTGTTTTTGTCGACGAAGTGATTAAGCATTTCACGACATCTTTCTTTTGTGAAGTAAGTGCTTGAGTCATCATCGCTATTGGTATTAACCATTGTTTCTTCATCTTCCCTTCGATTAAAATTTTCTTACGCATTGACATTGAAAAATTTGTGATTGAATAAGTCGTTTGCGGTTTCTGTATTTAGCTGGTGGATTATTTTGTCATCGTTTCCTGTTTGGGATTGGGAAATTAATATCCTAGGTGTTATTAAATCCTAGTGCTTTTGAGATGTACGGTTGGGGCGGAGGTATATTAAGTATGTGAAAGATGTGTAGATGAATAAAGGATGAGATTTCTTATTGACCAATGTATAATCTCAACAAGTGAACCTTGTTTTAGGATGAGAGGATTGAAGAAGGATTTTCCTCAATGATAGAGGGCTTAGGATGTGCCTCAATTTGTGAGGGCTTAGGATGGTTGGATAGCAGATAAGTATTTTGTGTCCATATTCAAGGTGTTGATTAGTGAGATTTTATTAATCGTGCCAATAGTGAATCTTAGAAAAAGTGTTTGGGTGTGAAAGCATATGTGTAGGATTAGGTGAGAATGTGAGGATTTTAAGTGTATTAAATATCGTGATTAGGAAAGGATGTGTGATGTGATATGTATTAGGATCTTTTGGACCTATAGAAGTGTAGTGATGTTTGCAGGAAATGTAAAACCATTAAACATAAGCTTTGTAACGATGAGATGAATGGGTGTTTAGATTGGGTGAGATGTTGTGAAATAAATTGCGTAGATAAAGTGGGGATGTGTAAGTGGATTTCAAATGTGTTCGTGAAATGGGGGGTGTTTTTAAATGTTCTTTTTGTGGTTATAATGTTTATTGATTAGGTGGAAATGTTTATTGTTGTTTTTATTTTTTTTATCAAAAGGAAGGTATGAAAGAGACAGGTAACATTAAATGGATGATGGATGACAAGAGTATGGTCAAAGATGTATGGGGATAGTAAAATCAAAGTCAAATGGGGTGATCAAAAGGGATGAATGATGGGTTATAGGATGATATGATGAAAATCAGGACTAGTGTTGGGTTGTGTACTGGTATCAACAAACACTCAAGCAATCACAATCATGCAAGCATAACCTAACTAGTCAAGTAGGATTGCAACCGAACTATAACCTGCTTTTAATACCACACACCAATGATGGTGCCACAAACTGGCTCTCCACCTATGTGTCAATGTGGGGTTAGCTAGTGAGTGATCTTGGGGAGTGTGGCCTCCTTGCACTATAGTTTGATATGTGGCCAAAAGGTTGCCTAGACTAGGATATACAAGTTCTCTAAGGGCATCCCTGATATACTTTGCATTACGTGGGGCACAATTACGTGTGATAAATATGTTGTCTAAGGCTTGGGTATTGGGACGTGGAATCCCCTCACTTCACGCTTCTCTTAAAACAAGCGAGTGCTTAGCCAATAACTACAACTCTCCAAGGATTTATATACCCCACTAGAACACAGGGTGTGTCTATGTGCGTGGAGGTGAAGCCCATGTTCACGAGAATCCTAGGACTATGGTAAGTGCATGGATGTCACTTCCATGTCATGTTACCCCTATACATGAAAAAGGTGGAAGGTTAGCCATTTTTTATCCTCAAGACTGTCCTAGGATGTGAGAGGAGAACATACACAGTTTCACCTTTGGGATATAACAAACACACAAGGGGGATATATACAAGAAAATGAAAACAACATATAAGATACACAAAATACTAAATATTTTGGGTCTTCATATGGGTGGTTATAACACAAAGGTTAGTAGTTTTTGTTTATAAACCCAATATCTTCAACCGATCGTGCTGCAAGACAAAGAGGTTAGTAGTTTTTTAATTAAACAAAACCTTGCAACCACAAAAGGTTAGATAACAACAAAATAAATATTAAAGCGGGTAAAGTCTCCCCTTATTTCTATGATAAATATGTGAAAAAAA
Organism: Taxus chinensis; assembly: GCA_019776745.2. Lineage (NCBI taxonomy): Eukaryota > Viridiplantae > Streptophyta > Pinopsida > Cupressales > Taxaceae > Taxus > Taxus chinensis. Next base: position 43,005,595 of record CM034153.1, on the reverse strand, counting down.
AAATGCTAAAACCTACAAACAATCACCAAAAACACTTGGAAACAAGGTTAGATTGTTAACTCCAAGCAAAAATTTTGTTCCAGCAAAGGTGTCGATAACCAGGTCAAGAGTTCCATAATAGGGAAAAAGTGCCAATACAGGTCACACACATGTCAAAGTATGATTAAGATAATAAAACAATCAAAAGCGTTGTAACCCAGATCATAGGCGCTAAAACAGGAAGCAAAGGCGCTAAAAGATAGTAGAAAAACACTAAATAAAAAATTCAATACGAGTAGAACATAAGCGTGAAAGTGTAAACATAAGCGCCAAAAGTCAGATTATATGCACCAGAACCTGCATAGACAATAACTAGAAGCAAAAGCACTAATTCATGTCATGTAAGCGCCACAGGTTTGATGAAGGTGCCAATTGAAATACCTGTAAAAATCAGAGGTTAAGCCTGGGACAAAAGCGTTGATTCAAAGAAAAAGCATTGAACTATGTATCATAGTTGCAAAACATAGGGAATACATGCTATTAGAGCATGGGAACATATTTTGATCAAAAAATGTAAAAATTCTTGATATAAATACGGTTATATTTTTACCAAACTTACACAACCCATGTTACTCAATATATTTAACTAAAATAAAACTAAAAATTGGGGCAAGGCCCTACGGTGGGTTCCAAAATATAGATGCAAAAGAGAGATTAGATGTATATGTGAGAAAGAAACCAAAACTAATTTGATTCCTAAATCTAATCCTCCTAAACACTACCTACGATTGAGCAAAGATAGAAGGGAGAGAGATAAAAACAATACCTACAACTTACTAAAGAACAAGCTTCCTTATTGTTGTAGTTGTGCTCAAGATGATTGGTTGGAGTTATTTAATTTATATTTTTGGAAATAAATGGGTAGCACCTCCCCTTTTTATATTGAAAATTTTCTTGTAGATGCTTTATAGCTTTAAAAAAGGATAGTGGAGAGCCTTGTAGCAATTTTGGCAGCACTTTGCTATGATTTTCCAAGATGGCTTCCATGGAGGGTGGCATGCCAATTTATAGTTTTTGGGAGAAGAAATGGAGGGCTAAGATCTTTCCAAGTAGGTGGAAGATCAATGGTTGGTATGGAATGAGAGGGCAAAAGAATCTAGAATTAGCAAATTCTAGAATTATGGAGAAATATCCATTGAATTTAAAATTCAATGGAGAAGAGTGGAGAGTTAGAGAGGCTTCTAGAATTAGAAGCCTCTAGAAATAGAGGAAATAAGGTTGGATTAGTTTAGGTTTAATTAATTTAATCATCTGATTACATGGAGAGGCTAGTTATAGGTTAGGTGTAGAGTAGGTGGGTCGGTAAATATGAATATTGAATTCTAGAAATGTAAAATGAGGTTAGGAAAGGGGTCAGTAATAATTAATCTTGTGATTAATTATTATAGGGTTAAGATGGAAATTGTGGAATGATGAGTTAGTAATGGGGGGATATTTATAATGTTTAATAGGTATTTTATTTGTTTATTAATTATGTCGACATTTTACATGTCTACAATGTTAGATTCAATCATATATGATATCTCTTTTCTTACAAGGGTTCCATCTTGGGGTTGACATGCATTTTATTTTTTCTTGTTGGTTTAATATTAGGAGACAATTCAATGGTGTGTAGGATGATCTCGAGGTGATACCTCTTAAGGAAATCATAGGTCCAAGAAATTAGATCATAATACTTTGATACAAGTGAAAAAATAATTAGTGTTGTTCAGGAGTGTATACCTTTGAAATCTTGAGGAGCATTCTTGGATAAATGTTCACCTCTTGGTAGTCCTCTTCCTTTATCTTTATCTTTCTTTTTATCCAATTTTTATGAATCATCAAGAGTAAATATTTTCTCCAAAGTGGCTAACCATTTAGGCAGTATACTCATCTTAATTTGAAATATTTGGTCACCTTAGCACTCATGTAACTTGGGCTACAGGTCTTGGGACAATTCTATCTCTTGTTGTATAAAGTTGACAATTTGATAGTCATTATCAAATATATACCAATATTGTTCATTTTTTTAGGTGTAATGGGTTTGATCATTAACTTCATGTGTTGATTTGGGATCTTCATGAGATCTATGGGGGATCTAAATGGCCTATAATGGATTCCATTATAGAAAATTCAACATTCTAATTTATAATTTAACTTCATCAAAGTCCTAAAAAAGATCCCATATCATATGTTTATTTTCTTTGAGTAAATATTTTATTGTAGAGTATTGGGATATCAATTGACAAAACACTACCTTTATGTATCCAAAGATATGAAACAACTTGAAATCATTCCATTTTGTAATTTGTAGCCCCTGAATCAAGGCCTCATATTCTACAACATTGTTGGCATAATTACATTAGAATCTATGTGAGAAGAATTTATTCTCCTTCTAAGGTGACACTAGTATTAATCATACCCCATTCCATTTTTTTCATTTTGATCCATTAAAGTATAGCCGCCACATGATTTTTCACTCCTTTTCTATCACCAAAGTAGAAACTAAGTTGTTTTCTTATTGGATGCATTAAGTTCCTAGGTCAATCTCTTCATAAGAATCGCAAGGGTTAAAATTCCACCTCCCATGCGTCCATTCACCCAACTATTTATCATAAAAAAGTGTATGTGTTTAAGAGGCTCAAGGGAAAGTTCTTATATCTCTGATTTAATGGAACAATCCATCTTTGTAGGTATTGGATCAAAAGTTTCAACATGGAAATTACATATAGGTTCTTCCTGCATGGTAATTTTAATTTTATATCTTGTTTTTAGGAGCATATGAGACCAATCTAATGAAAGGTAACCCTCCAACTTTGGTTTGAAGCTCTAAGATAGAGAAATGGAAAACATGGGAGGAAGGTCAATGAATGAGATATCTTGATGGATTGAGATGCTTGTAAAATCATGCAAGGTTTAGTTGAATCCCCTTATGACCCTCAAATTTTTTATAAAATTCCCATCTAGTTAAACCACTCCCTTATTAACATAATAATACTTTATTCCTAACACATCAACTATTTTCTTGGCCATAACAAAGATATCTTCTCTGAAATCAATCATGTAATTATAAACCAAGGTTTTTCCAATAACAAGATATATATGAAAAGGAAGAGGTTTTGGAAAATTATTGGGTTAAATCGTACAAGTGTGTCCCACTTGGTGGCCAAAAATATTTTTGAAATTGTTTATTAAATAAATATTTAACAATTATTTCAAACCTTAAAGCATTTACATAAACTACAGATGCATTGTGCCTTAATATATTATAGATCTTAAAAATACGTGTTTGGTCATATGAAAGTTTGGTTAAGTTTTAGTAGAAGGCCATATATTTATGGAGGAACATAAAATGGTAAAAAGTGGGAAAAAATTATATCCACTTATGTCACATTGGTATGATAGAAATTGGTTGGGAATGAAGTGGGATCTTTTGAGATTTTAGAGCATGCTTGAATTTCTTTGAAGATTCTAGCAGAAAGTTTATTTGGTTGGGTATAACTAATTCATCCCACATTGGGACATTTGCATTGGTCTTATTAATTTTCTCCACAACATTTAGAGGTCTAGGGAGGACTTTTGGAGATTATAGGATGCCCAATCCTTCTTTAGTTTCTCAATCGTAGGATGATAAATCTTATGATGAGGATTCATGATTAGTGGTTGTTCCTCTTACACTACATGTGAGTTTTTATAACCTCCATCTTGTTATCACCAAATCGCAGCACCCCTCGAATGGCCTAAAGGCGAACATAAAATTTAGTGTGATTGGGTAACATGCGATCACCTCTCAAGCTATGGGACTTGGGATCTAGGTGAACCTCAAGAGAAGGCTGACTTCCTCTTCCTAAACCAAGTACTACACTACTCCTAATGCAAGAAAATTAGCTACCCAGACCTATGCTAACCTTTTCATGGGGTTAAGGGAGAGATATTTGTAAGAAATAAAACCTATACTAGAAGTGGTGATGCACCAAGAAAGGGTGCTGCTAGAAAACTTTTTGATCTTCAAACTGAGAAGGGTTGATTTGGAAAGGGTAAAAACAAGCACCACAATCCAACTTCACCTACTGCAACTTAGAGAGGGTAATCTATATACCAAAAACTATGGAGAACATATTCCCTTGTTAACACAACCAAAAAAGCAAGTTTTCAGTCTTCCAGTGAAGATGGATGAAACTGAGAAGGGTGAACAAGCATCACAACTCAACCGCATGTAAAACTTCACTACTAGATAAACACAAAACTTCCAGAAACTGCAATGGAAACTTGAATTTGCACAGTATACCTGTAAGCATGAGAAAGGCACAACGAAGTAGATAGAATTATGAAAGGACCAATAATAGTCATAAAAAACACACTTTTATTACTTCAAGCACTTGCAAGTGCATCATTACTACAGGGAAAGGTATAAGATGTAATTACAATTTTGAGAAGAAAGGCTTGAGAGCCTGCAAATTCACAAAAACTCAGCTTGTGACGAGAGGGGAAGATTAGAAAATGTATAACTCTTTTGGAATAATCACCCCTTTAAATTTATAGAAAATTATGAGTTGTTGAGAGAAAGAGGGAAGAATCCTAAAAACTAGACAAGAATGTAGCTGAATGGGTCAACCATGATTGCTTCATTAATTACATCCCCACTTTATGGGAATTATTATCAGAATGAAGAAACATCACAATTTGGAACACTGAAAGATCTGAAAATCCATCTCTAGATGATCCCATGGCATAGCTCTCATTTTACCAATTCCAATGATCGTAATTTTGTAAAAAATGGGCAACCGTGAAGGAAATTGTGGTCTTCCGAGCAAACATTTTTAGGGTCTCCAGGGCATCGTACTTAACCAACTTGTTGATAATGACTTTGACAATTCCAATTTTGAATAGCTGAGAATTCATGACTTTCTCCATTCATATCTAGGTTTTGGAATCAAAGATTCCCTGACTCGACAACTCTCCAACTCAACCAAACAAACCACCGATCCCTGAAAGCCCGAAACTCTGAATTTTAGGGATCTCCTGGCTCGGGAAAACATTCTAAAGTCCAAAATAATTACACCCTATTGCATCACCTCTGCTGAGCACCGAGATTTAACTCTCATTGAAATGACATGGTTTGTGAGCACTCTTTGAATCGTCAAGGTTCCATCCTTCCACTGTGCTGGGCCATAGCTCAATGAAAACACTTGTTGCCTAAACACTTGGTTCATCTACTTGAAACTCTCTCTACTCATCAAGCCATTTAATTTATGTAAACCAATGATCCCCAAAAATATAATACAGACATGCTAAGTTTTACGAGATCATTTTTTTCATGAACCAAACCAAATGAACTCACTTAGTTCTAATCTATTTTCCATGAAGCAAATGGCTCATCCTTGATTCGTGATGGATAGGCCGATCTTACACCTACTACCTGTTTTCTTTTGGCTCGCCGAGGAGCTCAATACCATGCCTTAGCAAACATTGTTCTCTACTCAACCTCTTCCATCGATATGTTGTGTTCACCAGCTAATTCAATGACCTGCGTGGCCTCTCTCGCCGAGTTCGAGCCCATAATCTCTTTTGCTTTGTGTGAGTGGGTTAAGCCGATGCGTTATTTAACCAAGCCCCTCCGTATTCGGCTCTAAGTTCGTCTATGTATTGAGTCGAGCCTTAAATTTCTTTCACTATCGAGCTTGCCATTTTACTGAACACCTTTACGACCCCTCTAATGAAATCAATCGATGAGCTACCCGAACCTTTCTTCCTATGCGAGCCATGCTAAATGCTCCCCTGATGTGGCAGTGAACATTTCCTTATCTGCAACCATTCTCCATCTATTGATCTCTCCATTTTAAGGTAATTCGACCACCATTATATAAATCTAGGCACCTCCTAACATCAACTCGATAGCCCTAAAAGGAACTTGATATCTACAACTCATTAGCACTGTGCATCGAGCTTGGAGAGCTCAATGCACCGTGGCAAAAACTAGCTCAATCCTCTAAAGAAATAGCTCAAATTTATCTTCAAAATGGCTTGGACCCTTCAATGTGTAGTCATCCTTCAACATGCATGGCTCGGTTCCCTTTATGAGCTTAATAAATTTATTACAATTAACACAAACTCAGTAATGATAGCCTACAAGCCCGACCTCTTGGAGAGTGGGCTTGATATATTCTCGTATATATTGTAACTTGGCTTCCAATTTAGCTTTATTACATCATCGATAGCTCGCCAAAACTTACGAAGCTTAGTCTTGTTTTCATCATGCTACATTGAAGATCGCCAAAACTTGTTTACATAGCTTTTTTTCTAGGATTGACATCCACACACTGAGTTATCCACCAACTCTACCTTCGAGTAGTAACCATCCTAGCTCACTGAGCCATCCACGAGATTTCCCAAGCTAATAAAACAACTCGGCCTTCTTGTATGATATCGAGCTCACATGTATAAGTGTTTTCTTCTATACATGATAATGCCTTAGCTCATCTCAATCTTGCACCTACCCTTAACATCATGTAAGTTGAGATTTTCCATAGCCAAGTTACCCATGGCCAAGCTCGATCTCTCTATGCCTAACTTGGTCAACATATCTAAGTGCTGAGCTAAAACACATGATATTTATCTTGTTTATTTCTTCACTGAGCTCCTTGGAGCCGAGCCAACCTCTACACACATATCATCCCGAGTTTGAAATTAGCTCGATGTATCTCGGCCTCTCAAGAAATGACCCTGTCCTCATTTTTGACCTTCTAGGGCTCCTTTAGCTAACCGGGAGGTAGCAGAAACATAATAGGACCCCTTAAGACATGATTTATCCATTCGATCATTTTTTGCCCGTAACGACTAGAAATGTCCTGTGGGGTGTTGTCCAATTTCACCCCTAGGGAAAAATTGGATAACACATCTATAGTGAAGTTGTTTATCTTTGCATGTGCTACCATGATATTTAGGGTGATTTGTACATTGGATTGAAGATCCTATTATTTTATCTTATTTTATAGTTTGATTTCACTTGGGGTTTTATCAAAATTCCATCACCTTGTTTGACTTTGCAAATTCTTAGACATAATATATTTACACAAATCATATCTTAGTTATTCATAAAGGAAAAGTAATTTTCAAAGTACTAATACTTCCTTAGATGAAATTGTCAGTTAGGGAAAGAAGTTAAAAATAATTTTTCTAATTTTTTTTGCATCAATTTATAATACAATTCTAAAATCATAAATGAAGTATTTACAATAAATTTCTTGTCTTTTCATCATTCTTTCACACCTATATAATCTTCTAGATCATATAATAGCTAAATGGATTTTCTTTCACATGTTTTACTCCATTCAACATGTATTGTAAATATGTAATTTTCTATGTGTATATCTTGTTCTAAATGCTTAATTAATATTTTGAATAAACACCATGTTTGTAACCCTAATTTATAATTTAAATAGTAATTCACACTTATTTCATTTTTAGGTGAAAAGAAAGGGGGCTCGATCTCTTATTTTGAGAGTATGGAGGATTTAGTTGATTTCCTGGCCAGTAATGGTCTATTTGATTTAGAATTGGAAGTTTCCAAGTTTACTTGGGAAAACAGGAGGATGGGACCTGAGCTCATCCAGATTAGATTGGAAAAATGTTGTGGTGAGTCATATTTGTATGATCAATTAACTATATTCTAAAAAAAATCTTTCCAAAATTGGATCGGATCATAATCCCATTCTTTTGGATTTGGGGATGAATCAATCAAAAAAATATAGACCCTTTAGATTAGAAAAGATGTGGCTAGATCACCTTGATATTTTCAACATAATTCAAGAATGGTGGGATATTTAGGTTAGTGGGGTTGTAATTTTTAGATTGTGTTTTAAACTGAAGCATATTAAAAGTAACCTTAAATGATGGAATAAGGAGACTTTTGGAAATATATTCTAGGAAAAAATTAGAATTGCTGAGAACTTAAGAAATATTGAGGAACTTATGGAGAATGATGGTCTTAATACAGTTCTCAAGGATCAAGAACAAAAACTCTTGTCTGAGTACCATGAGATCCTGGCTAAAGAAGAGGTTTATTGGAGACAAAAATCTAGGGTAAAATGGCTTAAGGAGGGTGATAGGAATACTAAATTCTTCCATTTCTCTGCCACTTCCAGAATTAATTTCCTAAAGATTAATGAGATATGAAGTGAGAATGGTGAGATATTCTTGGAAAGTAAGGATATCAATGTTACTATAATAAATTACTTCAAGGAGATTTTTAAGCAGGGGCAGAGGGTGGAGGAGCTGGTTCAGAATAAAGTCCTGGATCTCTTCCAGAATATTATCCCCCCTCTTGAAAATAGAGATATCTTAAAGAGTCCCTTGGAGGAGGAAATTCATTTTGTGGTCTTTGATATGGAACCAGATAAATCTCTAGGCCTGGATGGTTTCCCTGCCTTTTTCTTTCAAAAATTCTGGGAGGTGATAAAGCATGAAGTCAAAGAAATGGTCCAATATTTTTTCAACAATGGTCATCTTCTGAGGAAAAAGAATAACACTTTCCTGATCCTAGTGCTGAAAATTTTCCTCCATAAATTTTCAGATTAGATTGACCTCCATAAATTTTCCTCCATAAATTTTCAGCACAAAAATAAATTTTCCTCCATAAATTTTCCTCCATAAATTTTCAGCACTAGGATCAGGAAAGTGTTATTCATTTTCCTCAGAAGATGACCATTGTTGAAAAAATCTTGGACCATTTCTTTGACCTCATGCTTTATTTGGACCATTTTCCGGATTCTTATTTGGGCATGCCCCTGATCCAAAAGAAGCTTGACATTTCGGTTTGGAATGCTCTGCTGGAAAGAGTAAATAGTAAACTTTCGTCTTGGAAGGGTCTCTTGCTTTCTCAGGATGGTAAGATTCAATTATTCTAAATCTCCCTTCAAGGTATTCCCATTTATGTGATGTCACTTTTTAAGCTCCTTGTTAAAATTATTGGGTCCTTGGAGAAAATTTAGAAGAGATTCCTTTAGATGGGAGTTGTGGAGAGGTTTAAATTCCCTCTTGTGGCCTGGGAAAAAGTCACTAAACCAAAAATTTGTGGGGGTTTTGGGTTAAAAAATATTTCTCTTATGAATGAGGCCTTGATTGTCAAAGCTGGTTAGAGGATTGCTAGAGAGGAAGGTCTTTGGGTGGAAATCATAAAGATTAAATATTTACAGAATATAGGTATAATGTAATCGTTTTTAAATCAAGACAATCTTCCAAGAGGGTCTTCTTTTTGGAACTCTTTTGTGACCTCCAAAGAAATATTAACCAAAGGTACAATGTGGGAGATAGGAAAAGGTACTAGAATCAGTTTCTGGTATGATAGTTGGATCGAGGATTCCCCCTTAGCTAACTTGGAAATCTAGAAAAGGGTTGTTCAGTTCTATGAGGAAAAATGAAATTTTTTGATAAGAGACTTCTGGATCCAAGATGATACTGTCAGGTGGGAAATCATTGATCCTCCTCCATATTTTGATAGAGATATCCAACCCTTTCAGACTCTCAACAAGAAATTAAGGGATTTCCACATCCCCATTTTCCAGACCAAGGAGGATTCCATTAAATGGAAAGAGGAAGATTCGGGAATTTTCTCAGTAAAATCTACCTATATGTTAAATTTCAAGGACGATATGCAAAAAAATTATTGGGGTAAGCTTTGGGTGAAGGATCTTATCCCAAAGGTTAATATCTTTTACCGGTTGGCTATCCAAAATAGAATTATGACTGTGGATAATCTTAGGAAAAGTGGAATGAAGCTTCCCAATACATGTTCTCTTTGTAGGAAAGAGGAGGAAAATATCAACCATCTCCTCCTTCATTACTCCTTTTCCCATGATGTGTTTGCTTACATTCTAGATCTATTCAATATCCAATGGATTTTTCCCTTGACTATTAAGGACTGTTGTTTTCAGTGGGAGAGTCCCTTCTATTTTTCCCATCTAGGTCTAGGCTTGGAATATTGCTCTCCCTCATTTTTTTTGGGGTTTATGGAAGGCTAGGAATGATTATATATTCCAGGACCAGAAAGCTCTTCTCTTGAAATTTAGAAGAAAAATTTTGGCTATCATTAAGGAAAATATCAAACTCTTTAAAGGAAAGGCAAAGAAACCCTGCCCGAAAAGGGAGCTAGAAAGTTCTTGATAAGTTTTCCCTTGGATCGGTGGAATTACACTAACCAAAAAAGAACTCCATTTGGATCAGGCCTGAGGAAAATGTTGTTAAATTAAATTTCGATGGGGCATCAAAAGGGAATCTGGGTCTAGCTGGGGGAGGTGGAATTTTAAGAAACAATGAAGGTGATTGGTTATTTGTTTATGTTGGTCCATTAGGTTGGAAAACAAACAATATGGTGGAAGCTAGAGCTCTCCTTTGGGGGGTTTTGTTGGCAAAAGAAAAAGGTTTCAAGGACATCCATATTGAGGGTGATTCACTCATCATTATTAATGCTCTTAACAATCAAGGTTCCATTAATTGGACCTTAAGAAATATCCTCAATAATGTTAAGGAAACTTTAAAATATTTTGTGAAGGTTTCTTATAATCATACTTTACATCAAGGGAACAAGCGTGTGGATAAGATGGCTAATTACGAAGCTCTTAGTAATGATTATAAGATATGGTGTAAAGGAGGTGATTTACCCACATACATTAATGAAACCATTATTAGAGATAGAGGGCACTAATTTTGATGATGTTGGCACAAGTGAGCTCTAGGTCTGTGATAGCTTACTTAATATGTTGTATTCCTCAGTTTTTGGTAGTGTGAAAGGGGGTCTAATTTTGAGACGTGTTAGCAAACAGGGGAAGGTTAGTTTCATGAAGATGGGTGGTGATAGAATTACAGTTGAACCAACTAGCCAGAACATTGAAGCTTTTAATCAACATTTGTGCAACAAGCTTAAGATTGGGGGTTTTAGTAATTTCATTGCTAAATTACATGGTCACGACCCCTCCCTGTCAACAGGATTTTGGAAAATCTTGGAAAGAGGGAAAGTTGAAGGTCACAAGAATGGAAATTGAGGTTTTATATTTCATCATTTCCCTTGTGATGGAGATGAAAATGGATGGGCTCAAAATATTTAAGGATAGAACCCGTAGAGAGCATGAAATTTAGTTGTTCTTCATGGGTAAGGAAAGGTGCTCTTTCTTTACTGATGGTATTGCCAGGTCGTGTATCCTGGGAATATGGAGATATGTTTGTCTTTAAATCATGAATTATATCACTCTGGAAGGCAAATACCAAATAATCTATACTCATCATATGACCCTTCTGAATATGTTCCGCCATAAGGTCATGTTGAGCATTCCTTTCTTTCTGTTTATGTCTTTGACAAATTACTTTGATGGCATGTTCCAGTAGGAGAATGCAAAGATGCCTTTGCATAAAGAGTCTCATCCTTCTCTTGTTTGAAAATGGGAAACCTATTCTGCATTTTTCTCTGAAAGATAAGGTGGAAGAGGATGATCTCACTCTTGTGGAATGCCTTAGCTAAGATGAAGGCTGGGAAATGGGAAAAAATGTGGGGGAAGATTTTGGTAAAGAGAAGAGTTAGGAAGGCCATGGTGAAGAAAGCACCTCGAGAAAGAGGGGTTGGATGGTAATTTTAAGGGTTTTGAGGATTGGAGTAGAAAGGTTCAGTATTTAGAGGGAGTGATTCAAGTGATGGAGGAAACCAATGTTGGTCAAAGGGAAACCATGTTGGATGTCATTAAAGTTTCTAAGAAAATTTTCTCTACCCAAGTGAAGTCCAAACAGAAGGTTCTGGAGCTGGAGTATCAGGTCAAAAAGTTGAGTGATAGGTTGGAAGCGATTGAGGAAGGCACTAAAAGGAGGAATTTCAATTTGGTCATCAGTAATTCTGAGGATGAGCTGGAGGAAGACATGTATGTCAAGGGTGCTGAGGGTGCTGAGATCAAAGGTAGTCATGCTGGTAACAGTGAAGTTTCTTTAAAAAATTAGCTGGGTTTTCTAGACTGTTGGTAGACTTTTGGCAAACTTCTGCAGTTTTGATGGTTTAGGACTAGTTTTATTTTTCTTTGTTTTACTCTCTTTTGTTAAATTCCTGATCTTCATTGTAAGAGTTAAGCATGTTTAACTCCTTCTATGGACTTTTCTATTTCTTTCTTGCTTGTTGGTTTTTGTTCCTCCTTTTGTAAGGCCCCTAGGATTCAATCCCTGTTTTTACCTTATCAAATAAAAAACATATTATCACCTAAGCTTGCATCCAAAGGCATAAGAACATCAAAGGCATCAATATAACACACTCATTCAAGGGACAAGGGCTACATTCTTCTACATATACAACATAGGAGCGGAAGTTTATTATATTCCATCACACACATTCTATACATTTGCTACATTCTAGATTTGTCTCGCTACCACTATGTAACTTGCACAAGGGTATCATTACACACACTCTCACATAGAACTACATAGAATCCGATATGTAGTGTAACACATAGGCATAAGTTAACTCTTCGAGTGACCACCAGGGTCAGTTCGGCTCCCCATTCTACATTTTCCTTTTTAGGTTTTATGTCGTTTGTGGGTATGTGCGAGTGCACTTATTTATCATAGGTTACAGATACATTCACAAATTAGAAAGTGAATCTAGAGCTATAGACAAAAAAGGACAATGAACATCATCTAGCCCTAAAAGAATCATATCCAAAACATCTACCTAGTCACCAACCCCAAGATCCAGACACCAACACCAGGTGTTCCTATCCTCTCTGAGGTGTTCTTTTCCCATGTAGTTTCAAAGTTCAGAACCCTCATCGAGCATTTGTGACACTCTTTCCAACTAGATCCAATTGTCACATAACCTAGAACACATCTAGATCCTCTGAAATCAGCTAAGTCTCTATATCTCCCTCTCTTGCTTAGGGTTTCACATTTATATGTTTGTTTGTTTATGTCTTCATTGTATATTAGCATTTGTACATCATTTATTACAATATTTACTCTATAATTAGATTTAATTCAATTTATATAAACTCACTCGCTCTCTCTATTCCTTTTACTATTAGCTCTACCAAGTTATGTTGTGGAGCCTGATTTTTCATGTGTGGAAGTGTTGAAGATTGTACACTAAAAGTACTGTACACACTTTTCTCCACCGGTGGGGGTGTAACAAAAATTTCTCAATTTTTTTTGGCCTCAAAAAATGTTCCCGATATCTCGGGAAATGTGCTCTTCTCATATGGGTAGGATTTTTGACCCATAGGTTTATGGGGTAGTTTTGGCCCATGGTTTGGTACCCACGGTATTGTAAAACTGCTTAAGCAGTTGCCTATTTATGTGCTTTTGGGCATTTGATAGGGTAGACATATGTATTGTATATGTGTGTGAGTTCAAGTGTGAATTCAGGAGAGTTTGTTGAGCATAGCTCCAAACAGATCTGGGTATTGTATTGAGAGAAAGAGGTGGCTTGTAATAAAATCTGAGCAAGTGATTCTTGGTGGATGTAGCCCAAATTGGGTGAACCACGTTAAATATTGTCTTTGTGTTGTGTTATTTTATTTTCTGCACTTTTATTTCAGATCTGTGATATTATTCTGCATATTAGTTTCTACTATTGCGATTCTGTGTGGGATTGTTCCACATATTTTATCCCTTATTTCCTAACAATTGGTATCAGAGCCTGGTTTGGTTTGCTGAAGTGTTGAATCACATGGAAAGTTTTAGCTTGAGTGGGAGCTATGGTAGATGATGGAAGATCAAAGGTTGATAAATTCAACGGGAAGAATTTTAGTCTTTGGAAGATGCAGATGGAAGATTACCTTTATCAGAAGGATCTTTATATTCCACTGTCTGAGAAAGGGAACAAACCCTCGAGCATGATGGATGCGGAGTGAAATTTTTTGGATAGGAAGGCACTTGGAACAATCTGGCTATGTCTTGCATCTTCGGTATTATTTAATGTTTCAAAGGAAAAGACTACAAAAGAACTTATGGATGCATTAGGGAAGTTATATGAAAAACCCTCTTCCTCTAACAAGATATTTTTAATGAAAAAGTTGTTTAATATGAAGATGTCTGAGAATAGTTCAGTAGCAGATCATTTAAATGATTTTAATATGGTTGTGAATATGCTAGCTTCAGTTACAATAGAATTTGATGAAGAAGTTAGGGCTTTATTAATTTTGTGCTCTTTACCTGAGAGTTGGAATAGCCTGGTAATGGCGGTAAGCAACTCGGTTCCAGCTAACTCAAAGTTGAAGTTTGAGGACGTTGTAGGGGTGATTCTAAGCGAGGAAATGTGAAGAAAAATCTCTAGGGAATCTTCTACTTCAGGGAATGATTTGATGGTGGAAACTAGAGGGAGACAGAAGAATAGAGGAAGCCATGGAAAATCAAAAGATCAGGCAAGGTCAAAATCCAAAAGCAAGATGGTATGCTGGCACTGTGGAAAGTCTGGGCATGCAAAGAAGGACTTTTGGGAGCTTCAGGAAAAGAAGAAACAACAAGAAGAAAACAAGGAGGTGAATGTGGCAACAGGTAATGTCTGTCAGGATGCTTTGATTCTTTCTTTGCACAATATTGTTGAATCTTGGGTTTTAGATTCAGGGGCTTCTTTCCATGCTACTCCACATAGGCATTATTTTGTTGATTATGTTCAAGGGGATTTTGGGCATGTTTTTCTTGGTGATGATGAGCCTTGCAACATAGTTGGAAAAGGTTTTTCTCATCTTAAGATGTAGAATAGGAATACAGGGCTATTGAAGGATGTCAGACACGTGCCTACTTTAAGATGAAATTTGGTATCGGCAGGGGAGTTGGGAAATGATGGTTGTACTGTGATATTTACAGTGGACTCTTGGAAGGTTACCAAGGGTGCTCTTGTGGTGGTAAGAGGTAAGAAGGTTGGAACCTTGTATTTAACCACTGATAGCACTAATGCTTGTAATCTTGTGGCTTCAGATGTAGATACAACATTGTGGCACTATAGGCTCGGTCATATGAGCCATAAGGGCATGGAGATCATAAAGAATAATTTTCCTGGATATACAGAAACAGGTTTGGAATTTCTGTGAGAACTGTGTATATGGGAAACAAAAGCGAGTAAAGTTTCTCAAGGTTGGACCTACAAAGAAAGAGAGTAAGTTAGAGCTGGTACATTCTGATGTGTGGGGGCCAGCTCAGGTATCATCTCTTGGGGGTTCAAATTATTATGTTACTTTTATTGATGATGCAACAAGGAAAGTTTGGGTATATTGTATTAGAAATAAATCTGATGTATTTGACACTTTTGTTAAATGGAAATCCTTGGTAGAGAATGAAACAGGTCTTAAGCTAAAATGTCTCAGGTCAGATAATGGAGGGGAGTATTGCAGTAATGAGTTTGATGATTATTGTTCTAAGAATGGAATCCATAGGAAAAATATGGTTCCAGGAACTCCGCAACAGAATGGGGTGTCAGAAAGGATGAACAAGACAATAATGGAATGAGCTAGGAGCATGAGGTTACATGCAGGACTGCCTCTTTCTTTTTGGGCAGAAGCAGTGAGCACAACTGTGTACTTGATAAACTGAGGACCCTCAAGTGCCTTGGATGGAGGCATACCTGAGGAGGCTTGGTCTGGTAAGAAATTTGATTACTCATTTCTTAGAGTCTTTGGATGTGAGGTGTTTGTTCATATTGAAAAGGATGATAGGACCAAGCTAGAGGCTAAATAAGAAAAATGCACTTTCATTGGTTATGGTGGTGATGCTTTTGGATATAAATGTTAGAGTATTAAGGACAAGAAAATCATTCGATCTAGGGATGTGGTCTTTAATGAGAAAGTTATGTATAAGCAACAGTTGTAGGAAAATAGGGAAGAATCCAAGAAAGAATATGCAGTGGTAGAGGATCTTCCAGATGGGAAAGTGACACATGAATCAGTTTAGGAACCTACTCAACAGGAACCCCAAACTCCTATATTGAGGAGGTCTTCTAGGGTAAGAAGAGAACCTGAATGTTTTTCTCCTTCTCTTTATTATTTATTACTCACTGACAGTGGAGAGCCAAGAGAGATTTGATGAAGCAATGCAAGTAGATAGGATGTATGGATGCTAGGAAGAAGTGGGAGCAAGCCATGAATGAGGAGCATCAGTCTCTCATGGAGAACCAGACTTGGGATTTGGTGAAGCTACCCGAAGGAAAAAGAGCATTGCAGAACAAGTGGGTGTACAAAGTTAAAGAGGAAGAAGGAGGCAAGAAAATATACAAGGCCCGGTTGGTGGTCAAGGGGTTTGCACAGAAAAAAGGTATAGATTTTGATGAGATTTTTTCTCCTATAGTAAAAATGACTTCTATTAGAACTGTTCTTGGAATAGTGGCAGTAGAAGACTTGCACTTAGAGCAGCTAGATGTAAAGACTGCATTTCTCCATGGTGATTTGGAGGAGGATCTATATATGTAGCAACCAGAGGGCTATGAGGTCAAAGGTAAAGAGGAGATGGTGTGCAAACTGAAGAAGAGCTTGTATGGCTTGAAACAAGCTCCACATCAATGGTATAAGAAATTTGATAGCTTCATGATGGAGCAAGGTTATATTAGATGTCATTCTGACCATTGTGTGTATACAAAGAAATTTCAGGATGGAAGTTATATTATCATGTGTTTGTATGTGGATGACATGTTGGTTGCAGGTAAAAACATGCAGGAAATAAAAGTACTCAAGAAGTAGCTAAGTGAATCCTTTGATATGAAGGATTTGGGGGCAGCCAAAAAAATCCTTGGTATGAGGATATCTAGGGATAGGAAGGAATGAAAGCTGACTTTATCTCAGGAAGAGTACATTAAGAAGGTCTTGGAGAGGTTTAATATGCAGGATGCTAAACCGGTTGGGACTCCTTTGGCAGGCCATTTCAAGTTATCAAAGGAGCTGTGTCCCAAGACAGAGCAGGAGAGAA
The DNA here is from genome assembly GCA_019776745.2 of Taxus chinensis. Lineage (NCBI taxonomy): Eukaryota > Viridiplantae > Streptophyta > Pinopsida > Cupressales > Taxaceae > Taxus > Taxus chinensis. The sequence goes on along the minus strand of CM034153.1, from coordinate 42,988,657 downwards.
ACCAAATGTCCAAGGTACCTTACTCATCAGTGGTTGGTAGTTTGATGTATGCCATGGTGTGCACTAGGCCTGATATTGCCCATGCAGTGGGAGTGTGAGTAGATTTATGAGTGATCCAAGTAAAGATCACTGACAGGAAGTAAAGTGGATCCTTCGGTACTTGAGAGGGACCATGGGGACAATTTTGTGCTACAGTGGATCAGACACCACTTTGTGTGGTTATGTAGATTCAGATATGGCTGGAGATGTAGACAGCAGGAGGAGCACGACATGTTATATTTTCACTGTAGGTGGGACATATAGTGAGCTGGATTTCACGACTACAGAAGCTTGTGGCTTTGTCAACCACAGAGGTTGAGTATGTTGCTGCCACAGAGGAAAGAAAAGAGATGATTTGGTTACAACAATTGCTTGAGGAGTTGGGGCATAAGCAGGAGGAAGGGAAGCTGCATAGTGATAGTCAGAGTGTTATACACCTAGCTAAGAACTCTGCTTTCCACTCTAGGACAAAGCATATATAGTTAAGGTACCATTTCATTAGGACAACTTTGGAGGAAGAGAAGTTGAAGTTGGAGAAGATTCATACCAGTCAGAATCCTACAGACATGATGACCAAGGTGGTCACAAGGGAGAAACTGAAGTTGTGTTCAGCTTTGGTTGGTCTTCAAAGACAACAATGAAGGGTTAAGAATCTTTCCCAGAGAAAAACTAGTCTCCAAGTGGGAGATTGTTATGTTGTGGATCCTGATTTCATGTGTGGAAGTGTTGAAGATTGTACACTAAAAGTATTGTACACTCTCCATAGTTTTCTCATAGGGTTTGGGGCCGGGCCGAGCCTTGAGTGGGGGTGCAAGGGTGTAGCCCCTAAGATTTTTTTTGGCCTCGAAAAATGTGCCTGATATATCGGGAAACATGTTCTTCTCATATGGGTGGAATTTTTGACCCATAGGTTTATGGGGTGGTTTTGGCCCATGGTTTTGGTACCCACAGTATTGTAAAACTTCTTATGCAGTTTCCTATTGATGTGCTTTTGGGGCTTTTTACATATGGTAGACATATACATTGTAGATGTGTGTGAGTTCAAGTGTGAATTCAGGAGAGTTTGTTGAGCATAGCTCCAAACAGATTTGGGTATTATATTGAGAGAAAGAGGTGGCTTGTAATAAAATATGAGCAAGTGATTCTTGGTGGACATAGCCCAAATTGGGTGAACCACGTTAAATATTGTCTCTGTGTTGTGTTCTTTTATTTTCTGCACTTTTATTTCAGATCTGTGGTATTATTCTGCATATTAGTTTCTACTATTGCAATTCTGAGTGGGATTGTTCCGCATATTTTATCCCTTATTTCCTAACAATTTCTTGTCTTTTCATCATTCTTTCACACCTATATCATCTTCTAGATCATATAATAGCTAAGTGAATTTTCTTTCACATGTTTTACTCTATTCAACGTGTGTTGTAAATATGTAATTTTCTATATGCGTATATTTTCTTCTGAATGCTTAATTAATATATTGAATATACACCATATTTCTAACCCTAATTTAGAATTTAAATAATAATTCACACTTATTTCATTTTTGGGTTGAATTAAAATTATAATAAATTTATCTCTAGACTCTAAGCCTTTAGAACACTCCCTTTCTCACTCATATGGAAGCAATCACAAGGCAATACTCTCTCTCTCTCTCTCTCTCTCTCGCTAATATAGAAGTAATCACATGATGGTACACCAAGTTTCTACTTGGCGTTACCATGAAACAAACCCATACTAGATTCAAATACAACACATATTTTGAGATATGGATTTGACATAGGAATCTTCACAACTTTCAACACATTTAGGAGTATTCATTTTTTTTTGTCTTTTTTGGATTCCATTAGTTCCTTCACATACTTTTATATACATTGATTCACTTACAATGTCTCCCCATGCTTCCACATGTTTGCAAGGGAACAAATTCTTCTTACAAATAAGAACATGAATGTGGTAAGCGACCACACCTAATTTTAATACGCTAGATTATTTTATAAATTTGATAAATGCATGCATGCACGTGTGTGTGCGCGCACACACACACACAATTTTTGGTATAATGTAGACACCTAATTTGGTATGGAACTAATTAATTACTATGTTGCTAATGTATTTATATGTTTATTGATTTTGGACTATGATTTTTGTGAAGAAAAAAATTTCCTAATGACTCGCAACGAATTATGGAAAAGTGAGAGAGGTTTTTCCTCAAAAGAAAAATATCATATTTCATCATTTTTTTCGACATTTTCATATATGTGTGAGAAGTATGGTACTACAATTCTGTTATGCCATTTCTATATTTTTATGGTTTTGGATCCTTGGGACAAGTTCTTTGATCACTCTAATTTTAAGATATTTTTCTTCTTGCCTCCTAAACTTGTTTCCACTACAAATTACTGATGAATATCTCTAAATTTTAGATACAAACTAAGTATCACTCTAAAATCCTAATTATCCCTAGTAGTTCAATTGTCTCATTTTTCTTGTGTTCGAGATAGTTCAATCTAAGTGCAATTAGGCTTGTTTTACTAACTAATGTTTGTTTATATATATCTTAATTGCATTGCGATGTGGATAGATTATTGCATTATTAATATAAGACCCCTTTCCATATCTATAATACCCTACATTGTTAGATAATCAAGGGGGTAAGATGAATAGTGCCATCTTACAAAGAAAGTGACGAAGTTGTTAATAAGGCATAACCGAAAGAAATTTGTATAGTATATTGTGTATTTTGAAGCGATAAAAGAAGAGAGGGGAAAGTTGAGAAAGAAAACACACTCATCCCGTTATCAATTAACTATTATGTTAATAAGAGGGCCGCTACTATTGTAGCATCACCATATTAGCATAAGGATTATGGTATATCGGGATTTATATGTTACTATGGACTAAGTCATTCTGAGGATGTATAGAGGCGTAGAAGCAATTCCAATATGCAATGAAGAGGCATATCTGGTTCGGAGTAGTGAGGCATGTATTTAGAGACAATTTTACAATTTTTCTTTAATAGATTTTGGAACTTCAGAAGATGAGTGGAGATTGCCAAATGAAAAAACATACTCATCATGCAACCACTCAACCATTATGTTTGTAGTGACATCATTCCTCCCGACATAAGAATCACATAGTACATTAGGGTTTATATATTATTGTAAACTAAGCTAATAAACCAACATAAACACTTCCATATTAATACCTCAACATTTTATAGATGCCTATTTATAATATCCCCATTCACTTCCAAAATGTTTTTGGCCATATGAATTCACTCTTATATTTACATTTAAAAAAAAAAAAAAACATGGATATAGGTTGAACGTTCTAATTTAAAGTTGATTTTTCTTTAATGTATTTAGTATTTTTAGTTGTGCTTTTAAAATTGTTCCATAATTTGTTTTTTTTTTCAAAATTACTGTACATCTCGCAAATGTTTAGAGAGTATAACCATTCCAATCATTTTCATCCATGTTTTTATGAGACAAGGAAACTTGAGAACCTACCTGAAACACAGTACAGTCATTCACATGGAATTCATGCATTATTGAATGCAAAAGTTCTGCAAGCTTTTATCAACCTGTTGCCTGTCCTTTTTCCCTTATTTTCTGCATACGCTATCGTAGGCAGGTGGCTCACATTTGTCCCATTGCAAAAACCATTAATTATTAGCTTTATAGATGGATAGAGAAATAGATAACCGGTTAACATCGAGACACCCAACAAAAAAAAGAAATATCACATGCAATTCTGAAGCGTCAACTACATTAATATAAGAACAGGCTTGCACTTGCAACAGTCCAAAACTGTCACTAAATTCAATAATTATTTCACAGGTCTAACAGGATAAGAACAACTGTTTTTTTTTTCATATAAATAAATTGGAAATGTGTTATTATCTTTATTAATTAAAAAAAGGAAAAGTATATAAATGATTTTTCATTAAAAAGTAGTTGATTAGTATTTGTAATTTTTAATTACAGATTCTGTAACATCTTTAGTCCAATTTGGTAGAGCAAAAATTCCTCAATCCTTAACAATTACACAATTAATATATACAAACTTTGAATTCAATCATATATATATACTGCCCATAAAAAAATAGATTCAGAAGCAACTGTTTAATCCTTAACAATTACACAATTAATCTATACAAGGCTTATATATTTATATATATATATATATATATATATATATATATATATATATATATATATATATATATATATATATATATATATATATATCCCATAAAAAATAGAATCAATTTCAAAATAATAATAATAAGTAAGTCAAACCATGGCAGTAGCAACCGTTTAAATACCCTGAACTACAATTGGTTTGCTTTAAATGTTTGGTAGATTGGTTGACTAAGGAATCGAATGTAGGACAAAATGGCTTTCAGATTATTTGTGAGTACTCTTTGACATATACAGTTTATTTACAGATTGGATTCTATTTATTTATAATAAGAAAAATGGGGAAGCATCCATATGGTCTATACAATTTTTTTTCTTTTATTGCTTCTAAAGGTTTTATAGCCATTTCCAAAACTTTAATGATAAATGAGTGAGAGTGGCATGTGGATTAAGATAATAGTTTATTATAGACATATATATTAGGTTAGGTTTTTAAATTATTATTTTTTAATTGAATAAATTAAAATTATTCAATTTTTAGGCATGGTAAAGATTATTTTGCCATGATTTTTCAACAAATTAAAATTATTTATATGTTTAAAAAGTAGTTGTTTAATTTGTGATATCTATTAGGCATAGACTAGTCAAACTTTCTTGTTAATGTATAGATTTTAAGATATTAAAATTATTTTGAATTTTAAAACGTTATAATTTGATTGGTAAAAATAGTTCAAATAGAATTATTAATTTATACATATTTAATAAGATTATGTTAATTTATAAATATTTAATAAGATTATGTTTTCACTAATTTTATGGATAAAATATATTGCTTTGATTATAAAACAAACTTATAATTTTCTAGAAATGTTAGTTTAAAAACGTGTGATTCTTAGAGTACTTACATTAACCATAATAATAAGTGGCCTCCAAAACATATAAGCACAGAGATATTCCTAAACAACTTGACCTACAAAGCATATAGCTTTCGACAACATTTATATATTGGCAATAATAATAAGGAAGTGACGTCTAAAGCATGTAAGATCATTGAAAAACCCCTGGGAATTTTGACATAGAAAATACATAAGTTAGTATAAGAAATTGAATTTTTAGAACACTTATATTAGTAATTTAAATAATTGACATAGCTAAAGTTACCGCTCTATATGACCCCTCATACATAAAGGGATTTTACATCTCCAATAGAAAAGGGTTGTAATTGCCCTAAACATTTTGACTTATAAAATACAAAAGAAAATTTAAATAACATTTTTAGAGAGTTTATATTGTTAATAATAACCTCTAAATAATATGTATTATAGATGGATTGTCTTTCAATTAAATTTGCAATAAAAATACTAAATAAATATTAAACAGTAATTGATAATTCTAAAATTAGTGTGGAAAAAGGTAACATGCAAGGTTTAGAGGTATAGTTTGAACCTCGCAAGGTATGATGATAATTGTGAGGGTTTGATAGTGAAAATATGCATATAGACATGATATAGCTAACCCAAAAATCTACGATGATTAGAAGATGATGCACAAATCATCAAGAATTGAACTTAAAATATATCCCAATTGTGAAGTTTAATTCTTGAAAAAAATCAGCCAAAAGAAATCTATTTTACCGATTGTTTTCCTCTAATCTAGCACTCCAAAAACCTCACTCATATTTATGCTTTATTTATAATATCTTACAAAATATTACCCTTAATTGTATAATACTTTCTAAATAAGGAGTAAAAAAAATGTGTTTCAAGGTTTGTAGTAAACGAAAGAATAGGAGAACTATCTTGATATTTTTCATCCCCCCAATGATATACAATACTGATATTAGAAAACTAGAGATCGCAATAAATCATCATTTAACAAACTCAATGTAATATAATGTATGACCCTTTCCTGCAATTAAATGTCAAATGATCGATTGATCTAAATTTCTTCAAAAAGTATTTTCAGTATAATTCTTGATTCTATATCATTCTTGAATTCTCTCTTGATTCCAAAATATTTTGAATGCTATCAATAAACAAATAGATGGTAGATGATAAAGGCTTAGAATGTGTAGACACTCAAATTTGGTATTTTCACTTTGGCAACCCTTGATTTGACTATGCACTCTTGTTATGCTAGACACAACTTTTGCATTCCCACTTAACACTTTTTTAGGTCCATTTTTATGTTGTTTATCTTTACACACTGACATGTTGATACATCTCGATAATTCAATGCAAAAAACCTATAGAAATACATCCTTTAACCATCTTAAAACTTCATTCAACATGTTCCTCACTCATGTCCATGACTGTACAGTCTAGTCAGGGTTGTACCACATAGTCATGACCTTTTTGTATGGTCTTAGACCAACGTGTCTTCCAACTCCTCTTTCAAATTTAAATATTTTGTTAGGTCTTATACTTCCTATGGGTAAACATTTCTTAGAAAAATTATTTATATAACCCTATATAAATAAGTAAACACTACCTTATTTGCTAACCTGGAAATCATGTGGGCAATGCACTAAAGCACTCACTTCTTACACCTACAAAAGGCACCCAAGATTATGTTGTCCAAAATTACACCCTCATGCAATTTTGAATGACTTATGTAAGTTGGGACTTGGACACCTTTTTCTCAAGAAATTTGTTGAACACTAATTCAGTCTTATGTGGAATGCATGCAGGACAAAGGAGTTTGAGCTCAGTACTTAGGTGGATTTTTTATGGAGATAATTTTTCGTGGAAGTTCATTGGTCCTTCTCGACGTTAAGGAATTCAATCTTTGAAAACATCGAATTAGTCTCACATGAGTTAAAGGCATGTCACAACACCATGGGGTTTACATGCCGACATAGAGTTTGGAAAGAGTCGGGTAAGTGCACGAAGTTGGTGGACAATTCCGTGGACATAAAAACCCGAAATAAAGGTACCGCGATCGCGGTTTTAAAACCGCGAGCGCGGGTCCTAAAACCGCGATCGTGGTTATTGAATTCTAGGTTCGGTAATTACCGAACCTAGTTCCACAATCGCGGTTTATAACCGCGAGCGCGGTTATAAACCGCGATCGCGGAACTCTGAGACAAAGTTTAAAAGTCCCGCGACTCGTTATTTTCCTAATTTTCATTTCGAACCGCGACTTTTCCTAAACGTTTTTCACTCGCACTTTCAATACTATCTCAAAATTGCTCATCGGACTTCTGGATAGCGATAGATTCAACCATGCCGCCAAGACGAGGAGGTAAGTCCCCGATTGTAATCATTTTTTTGCATTTTAGGTTGTTTTTTTTTGCATTTTAGGTTTTTTTTGGCATTTTCATGGGTTTTGTGAATTGTTTGTTTATGTATACAATTTTATTGTTTTATCAGTTGGTCGGCAAGCTCGGGCTCGTGCAAACCGTCAAAACATTCCTCAAAACCCACCGAACATTCCTCAAAACCCTCCGAACATTCCTCAAAACCCTCCTCCAAACATAGATCCGCCCCCTGTGGCTCCTTCTGTCCCCACTGAGCCAACAGGAACGCAAGATAATATCATTGGAAGAATCCAAGAAAATAAAATTGTCATTGAGAACCTAATTCAAACTATAAGACAAAATCATGCTACAAATCCATCCCGCATGACTTTAGCCAATACATTGCAAACATTGATTGGCGAAGTCGAGTCTGCAACCAACCAAATACATAGATGGAACACCTTTAGAAGTGACTGTAGGTGGTGGTATGCGGATAAACTATCTCATGCGGCCGTCAAAGACAAAAAAATTGGAAAAGACCTCATTTGTGCATTATTTACCGACCCTAGAACCAATGCCCCCCCTGCAGTTACTTGCAAACGGTTCCCAATCCATTGGTGCCATGATGATAGAATCAAAAACAATTTTTGGGACCGATGGTGGATGGTTTTTGATTATCCACCATGCAACAACAATGAGGTTCCTCTTTATTTTTTGAAGAAATTATATTGTGAGTTTGTGCTCAATGAGGTCCCGAATTATTTTGACTTTTCAGACTTTTTTGGTCGAGGAGGTGGCTCTACACAGAGCAGACCTGGTGCACGCGTAGGTCAGCCTAGGATCCCCCATGCCCCAAAACCCCCACTGCCTTCAGTTATCCCTCCTACAGTGAAGGAGGTTGTGGAGATTGATACATTGCATGCATTGAGGGAGCTCACTGACACTCTCACCCAGCATAGCACCCAGATTGCATCCGGTGATGTTGGTGGAGGCGCCAGTTCTAGTGCACCACACCACTGTGGATCATGTGGTGCCGTATGCACTGCAGGCGAGACATCATTTGCTGGTTCACAGGATTTTTTTTCTATAGATGAGATGCTGGGGAATGTTTTTGGAACTGGAGCCACTGATATTGGTCTTTCACAGGTAAATTTTAAATAAATTTAAATAATATATATATGTACAATAGTTTAATTCACATGTTTGAGATATTAATATATATATGATTGTACGTCATGTACATACATGTAAAAAACTAATTTTTTATTTTATTTTAAATAGCAAGAGCCGGTGAAGAAACATCCGGTGTTGACATGCTAGCTATTGCGGTTGGGCGTGTTTCAAACGTAAGTTTCAAGTTGTACAATCTTACATTTTTAATAAATCATTTAATTGCACTAGATTATTATTATAATTTGTTTCACGTGTATGTTGTACATGTATTAATATTTTTCTCTTTTATACACAGGAGCCTGGCGGGTCATCATCTGCTCAGGGAACTGAAGCTACTGGCATGCCTCGCATGAGTTTTACGCAGGTTAGTTACAAATCTCTTTAAACACTTTGTTTCTAATTCTTGGACCTCTGTGTACATGAGTTTCACTTTCTTATACTCAACGTACATATAAAATACATACAACAGCTACCATATATAAAGTTGTAATTTGCTTAGAATACCATAGTATCTCACACTTGTACACATGCTCTGCTGCATTTTCAATACCTCTAAAATTTTTGTAATTGGAGATACATGTCATAATAGACTTGAGGTGCTTACTTTAGGTGAAGAGGATTATTAAGTGATTATTATGGATGTGGACCCTATCCTCTAGATCCAGAAATAGAAATCTCATAAGTATTTTTTCTAGGTGGTTACTGACCCAATCCTCTTGATCTTCTTGATCCTCTCGGGCCAGTTGATAAATTCCCTTATGTCTCGTTTGTAGTACTAAACTGGATACACATGGTCTACATGTTCCCAACATCCAAAATAATGACACGTACTGCACTGTCATAGGTATATTATTTGTACATGATGAACTTCTCAATCCAATGTAAAATGATATCTTCCCATATCTACTTATTTACCTAGACTATATCTTGATTCTCAATAACTACCTCTAGATATGTAACACCATGAGTCACGAAGGAAAAGATACTTGACAAGGTGGAAGCGATCAACTCGTAATCAAAATGAATGATAAGAGTGATGAAGAAATGTAAAAAAGGTTATTAAATCCTCTTGTACCCTTTATCTAAAAAAATCTATGCGTCCTTTCCATATGATTATAAGTTTTATATGGATTGGTGTACTGAGATTTAAGAATTTACAACATCATTGTATGATCAAGAAGTGAGGTTTGTATTTACTTGTTTCTTATCTATTAATCCAACATTTATCAATACTATATTGAAATGGGGGGTAATTTGTAGTACCTAAATGTATTCCCAACACTTGGAAACATGACGTGTGTTACAACTATAATGATATATATCTCATTCACACATAACTTGAACAACTTAAGGAAATGTCTCACTCTATATCCACTTCGCTTCTACTAGATAACAAGTATTCTCCATCCCAACCCCTCACAAATCACTGCACATGTTATTGAACATATGCATAATCCTCCATGTGTCTCAGACCTAATTTATTAGACATCATGGACATGTTTGTAGGTTTAGGATAAGTTAAACTCCAACCTATCCACCCCCTACGAACCTATCCCATACACTTCTAATATTAACTTTTTCAAAAGGGTTACTTGGCTTAGTCAACCTAGGTAGTACTTTTAGGTTTGTTGAGTAAGAAATCTAACGATTGGTCATATATAAATATTCATTCACTAAAACCTAGTAGGGTGACCTTGGAAAATTCAAGGATCCTCTATTCTCACTCTAATAAAATTAAGAAGAAACATTGGACCATTTGATTCCTTAAGAGTACCCATAACAACAACAAACTACCAGTTTGAAGTTATCCATGTTTCTTCCCATAGATCAAACATGAGCTAAATTTGTGTATGTTTCCATGTGTGAGGGATGAATCAAGGGCTTGTATTCTATTATATATTATGCCACACCTCATAATGGGTTTGAGGAGCTATATGTATTGGTCATATTTATACCCTTATTTAAAATTTCTACTGAAAAAGGTACAAGGATTATAAACAGGAGGTTATTGTGGACATAAAAACCCGAAATAAAGATCTCTAAGAGCAAGGTGGAAGGAGGTTATGTTCTTTATTTCCAAAGGGATAACACACAAGTAAGATCCTCTAGGCTCGTGCACCAAAACTCAAACTCAGCTACCTTTGGACACAAATACATATAAATAGTGCATTATAATCTATATATTTGCAACACACTTGCCCACCAAGGATATACAACTCTAGTCTACTCTTCGTCTGATCTATATGTTTGGTCTGGTGATGTTAGATTTAAAAGTTCTTCAAATTTGAATGATGCTCTAATTGTCATAGAAGATGACTATGGGTTACCTAGATTAAATACAAAAGTTTGTCAAAATCTTATGAAGATAGATGGCCTCCGTGCTAACATTTATAGATCCTATGTATTTAGCCTAAATAGAAGATAAAATTTAATAATGTATTTTTATTCTTTCTTGAGTAACTAAATATTGATTTGTACATGTTTTTTGTATAGCTCTTAAGTAGATTTTAATAAATTGATTTGTACATGTTTTTTGTATAGCTTATGACTGCTACAGAGACTCCTCCACATATGCAGACTGTGGAGGCTGCTGTAGATACTGCCATAGCATCTGCAAATCCACTAACCGAGGTACACAATTTTTTAAATTTGTTAAATTTTGGAGGTTCATTATTTCTTATTAAACTTAAATCTACAATATCAAATTTTGTAGGTATATATATGTGTGAAATATTTAATTTGAAAATTAATTATTTGTATGTAGCTTACCCCTCGTGAGTCTATTGTTGTCCCTGCGACGCGTCAACAACAAATCGATAGGGATCATGACATTGCGGTAAGATTGCACATGCATTTTAACTAAATTGTACAAGTTTCTAAATTTTGAAGGTATTTTAAAATTTTGGGTGTTAAAAACTTGTTGTTTATGAATGTGCAGGTTAGGTTGCAGGCATGCTTGGAGACACCTAGGACCACACGGATGAAATCCGTAGTGGCATCTCCCTCCACTACATCCCCAGGTCGTGGACGTGCTACTTCTAGCAGGGCGAAGAGAGGGAAGATGTTTCATGAGTAGATTTATAGTCCACTTGGATGCCACATATATGTGGTCATGAGTACATCTATTCACAGTCCATTGTATATATATCTAGCCTTTTGCGACCGCATGTGGTCCCATATGTACATTATGACACGTGCTTAGTTCGAGATGTATACATACATTATGAACTTATACATGTACATATATATTTTCAGAGACGTGCGCGTCTGGAGCACACTTTATTTGATTCTTATATATATATATATATATCCATGTGTGTTGGTTAAATAAGGCTATAAATTTGGTTATTTTGGTATTATTGCTAACTCTGAGAAAGTGGGTTTTGATCTCTGTTCGGTGGATTTAGTGTATTACTTCTAGTTATATATTTTCTAGTATCTTTCTGATTATTATTTGTGGTATATTTCGTGCCATGGGCATTTTGAATTTTTATTTTTCAAACTAAAACAATATTGTTAGCTCTATATCAAGCCAACTTAAGTATTAGTAACTAGAGATGTGCTATGTATAACGTGCATTGATTCTTGAGGTACCAATTTACATGAAGAAAAAGTAATGAAATGGCGGACTTAGAATTTGGGAGTGAGAAAGATGCTTTAAGCATAGTCAATAAATGTGTAGTTTTACATGTTGGATATTTTTTAAATGTGAGAAATATTGCTTCTCTCCCTCTCTTCAATCATTTGTAGTTTTACATGTTGGATATTTTTTGTAGGTTGATTACTTTTTATTTTTCTCATTATTTTTCTCTAGTTTTTTATTTTGTTTACATGTCACTTCTAAAAATATGAATTATTATATTGATTCCATAACTTCCACACCTTATTTATAATATTGGATGCTCAATTCAAACCAATTATATTACTATGTTAACAAAAAAGTGGTGTTGATGTAAGGCTATAAATTTGATCTGATAAACAAATATGAGAGAAACAATTTACTTAGGATATAACACCATGCCATGCCATATAGAACACCATGCTGGATATAATGTGTATTTGTGTCAATTTTTAGGATATCTTTAATATATAAAATTCACTAAAATATTCTGATCAAAAGGGTTGTAATTTAATTGGTGCACATGTGCAATAGTAAAAGTGTCATGTAGTGTTGAATTCATTAAGATATAAATGTTTAGTACCCAAAATTTGGTTTGGGAACTTGGAAATATAGAATTTTGTACTTATTTTGATATACACTTCATTTATGCATTGTTTTAACAACCATAGGCGCCTTCTTGATCTATCTCGCACCGTATATCCACTAGATAAAAATACTCATACCTAATTTTTGTCATACTCTAGACACACATCTGAATACAACTAACCACATCCTAGATCACACTCATAGCCCTGGATGTATATCATCCTACCAAGGACAAGATGACAACAACAGATAACATAACAACCAAGTCATTGTAATTTAATTTAAATAAATAAGGAAACGCTGTATTTTGCAAACGGTGGGTCGTGGCACCGAACCGCCTGCGCCGGCACGTCCGGGTGGCCAGGTGAACACTAGAGGAGGTGGTGTTTCGGTGCGCGAAAGGGTCGTTGCTTCCGGGCTACTTCGTTCGGGCGTAGTCCCTTAAGAGCCCTGAGACCAAAATATCGTTCAAATTCGACAGGTGACTACTCAGACTCCGTGGCACCTAGAGAGGCCTCGTCTGATCCGGCACCTCGGCATACGGACCCTCTACAATAGCCTCTCTCATTTTTTTCCTTCTCATTTCGGTGCTCTCGCTGTCCTAATGTTTGCAAACGCGCGAAATAGTGCAGTTGGAGCCAGTGTAAGGTTGTCAAACGCTGTATTTTGCAAACGGTGGGCCGTGGCACCGAACCGCCTGCACCGGCACGTCTAGGTGGCTAGGTGAACGCTAGAGGAGGTGGTGTTTCGGTGCGCGAAAGGGTCGTTGCTTCCGGGCTACTTCGTTCGGGCTTAGTCCCTTAAGAGCCCTGAGACCAAAATATCGTTCAAATTCGACGGGTGACTACTCAGACTCCGTGGCACCTAGAGAGGCCTCGTCTGATCCGGCACCTCGGCATACGGACCCTCTACAATAGCCTCTCTCATTTTTTTCCTTCTCATTTCGGTGCTAGTGCAGTTGGAGCCAGTCAAACGCTGTGGGCCTACGTCCGGGTGGCCATGAACGCTAGAAAGGTGGTGTTTCGGTGCGCGAAAGGGTCAGTTCCGGGCTACTTCGTTCGGGCAGTCCCTTAAGAGCCCTGAGACCAAACGCTCGTTCAAATTCGACGGGTGACTACTCAGACTCCGTGGCACCTAGAGAGGCCTCGTCTGATCCGACCCCTCGGCATACGGACCCTCTACAATAGCCTCTCTCATTTTTTTCCTTCTCATTTCGGTGCTCTCGCTGTCCTAATGTTTGCAAACGCGCGAAATAGTGCAGTTGGAGCCAGGTGAAACGCTAGAGGAGGCCTGGCCAGTTTCGGTGCGGTGAACACTAAAGGGTCGTTGAAAGGGTTCCGGGCTACTTCGTTCGGGCTTAGTCCCTTAAGAGCCCTGAGACCAAAATATCGTTCAAATTCGACGGGTGACTACTCAGACTCCGTGGCACCTAGAGAGGCCTCGTCTAATCCGGCACCTCGGCATACAGACCCTCTACAATAGCCTCTCTCATTTTTTTCCTTCTCATTTCGGTGCTCTCGCTGTCCTAATGTTTGCAAACGCGCGAAATAGTGCAGTTGGAGCCAGTGTAAGGTTGTCAAACGCTGTATTTTGCAAACGGTGGGCCGTGGCACCGAACCGCCTACGCCGGCACGTCCGGGTGGCCAGGTGAACGCTAGAGGAGGTGGTGTTTCGGTGCGCGAAAGGGTCGTTGCTTCCGGGCTACTTCGTTCGGGCTTAGTCCCTTAAGAGCCCTGAGACCAAAATATCGTTCAAATTCGACGGGTGACTACTCAGACTCCGTGGCACCTAGAGAGGCCTCGTCTGATCCGACACCTCGGCATACGGACCCTCTACAATAGCCTCTCTCATTTTTTTCCTTCTCATTTCGGTGCTCTCGCTGTCCTAATGTTTGCAAACGCGTGAAATAGTGCAGTTGGAGCCAGTGTAAGGTTGTCAAACGCTGTATTTTGCAAACGGTGGGCCGTGGCACCAAACCGCCTACGCCGGCACGTCCGGGTGGCCAGGTGAACGCTAGAGGAGGTGGTGTTTTGGTGCGCGAAAGGGTCGTTGCTTCCGGGCTACTTCGTTCGGGCTTAGTCCCTTAAGAGCCCTGAGACCAAAATATCGTTCAAATTCGACGGGTGACTACTCGGACTCTGTGGCACCTAGAGAGGCCTCGTCTGATCCGACACCTCGGCATACGGACCCTCTACAATAGCCTCTCTCATTTTTTTCCTTCTCATTTCGGTGCTCTCGTTGTCCTAATGTTTGCAAACGCGCGAAATAGTGCAGTTGGAGCCAGTGTAAGGTTGTCAAACGCTGTATTTTGCAAACGGTGGGCCGTGGCACCGAACCGCCTACGCCGGCACGTCTGGGTGGCCAGGTGAACGCTAGAGGAGGTGGTGTTTCGGTGCGCGAAAGGGTCGTTGCTTCCGGGCTACTTCGTTCGGGCTTAGTCCCTTAAGAGCCCTGAGACCAAAATATCGTTCAAATTCGACGGGTGACTACTCGGACTCCGTGGCACCTAGAGAGGCCTCGTCTGATCCGACACCTCGGCATACAGACCCTCTACAATAGCCTCTCTCATTTTTTTCCTTCTCATTTCGGTGCTCTCGCTGTCCTAATGTTTGCAAACGCGCGAAATAGTGCAGTTGGAGCCAGTGTAAGGTTGTCAAACACCTTATTTTGCAAACGGTGGGCCATGGCACCGAACCGCCTGCGCCGGCACGTCTGGGTGGCCAGGTGAATGCTAGAGGAGGTGGTGTTTCGGTGCGCGAAAGGGTCGTTGCTTCCGGGCTACTTCGTTCGGGCTTAGTCCCTTAAGAGCCCTGAGACCAAAATATCGTTCAAATTCGACGAGTGACTACTCGGACTCCGTGGCACCTAGAGGAGTCGTTTTCAAAATTTACAACTTTTTCAAAATTTACAACTTTTTCAAAATTTACAACATTTTCAAAATTTACAATATTTTCAAAATTTACAAACTTGACTTTTCAAAATTTACAAATTTTTCAAACAATGTTCAAGCTTCTCTTAGCTTCGAGAATTTAAAATTCTCTACTAACGATACCAACCACGTGAAGGTGGAAGCTTTTCTGGCACCACTAACCTAAACATAAAATTGTTAGTCAAAGAAATTTAAGTTTCAAATCAAAACCATATACTAGATCTATATACATGACATACAAAATACACAAATTTAAAATAAAATATATTCAAACTTAAATCTAGATCTTTAAACTAAAAAAATTATATATATATATATATATATATATATATATATATATATATATATATATATATATATATACGCTATATAAATTGAAACTTGAAATTAAATATATACCAGACATGAGCATTGTAAATTCATTCCAATGAACCATCAGGATCGGATCTACTCTGAATAGCAGACAAGATTGCTTCATGATCTGACTCTCGAACCTTCCAAAGAATCTTGTTATTAGGTCTTCCTCGATATCTATACAACTGAATATTTGTCGCTAGAACTAGATGTGAATATAAGAGTATTTTCCTGTGTGTCTCAAAGTCTTCAAACACCCAAACAGAGGAGTTTTTTAATGGATACCGTCGAAGCCAAGTTCCAGTAACTACCACTGACCCTGTAGGATACTCAATCTCTTCGCCATCTATAATAGGAGAAGTCAACTTCTTTCTTTCCTCGATGCAACGACATAAGAAATAGTCTGTTCCTTCTTCATTGTCTTCTGTCGCAATTACTGCAAACACATGTCCTACAAAAAAATAACCAAGGTTGAAAAACTCAAATTTAAATTACATATTAAAATTTCAATGGACATAACTCAATACAAAAATTAAATAAATAACTGGATAAATACCTTGTCGCACCAAAATCAAAATTTCGTCAAAGTCCTTGGATGTTGTAACTTCATCTGCAGAAACAAGTTGTAATGCTTGTGGAGGTTGATAACTAGGAAGCGGAGTTAGAGGCCTACAAATCCATCCTTCCACCCATTCTTGTGAATCACACTCAGCAGTGACAAATTCGATACAAGATGCACAAAAACATGTCAACTTTCTTGTCCATACGGCCCACGAAGTAGCGTCTGAGCTACAAAATGAGTGCATATCACTGGACCCAGTGAGTGTCATACAATCCTTGTAGTTAGCAATATGTTTTTCCTCTATCAACCAAAAAAACTGCAAACTGTGGAATTTTCTTGAGAACCTCGGGCCATGTTGTTAGTACACCATTCCACTATGCTCTTTGCATCTTTTAATTTAGCACCATCTTTGTACTTCAACTCTTCTCTTGCAAGAGCTCTTTTCACACATGCCCCTGCACCGTCATGCTCTCCTTTTCCATGTCCAGCCTCAGTGAAACTCCAAATATGTTGCACACCCATCTTGACATGCATTCTGCTCATCCAATAAAACATTCGTGCATTCTTAAACTGAGACGTGCAATTATCTGACCATATATAATGTTGTTTGAAGTGGATGTCCCTATCAGACAAGTTTCCATAAAATAACTGGAAACACCCTTGCACAAATTCAGTAGAATGAGTACGATCATCACTGATATAAAAGTGGTACTCTCTTAAAAAAATTCGATCATTCTCTGTACTGTCAGGAGAATGTAGAAATGCTATATGCACAAAAATGGCAACTTGTACTGAGTTGTAATATTGCGATTGAACCTCCATTTGTGGTTGCAATGTGTAATTCTCTGCAAAATCGACCACTGAAACAATAGTACCAATAGGAAATGTGTCTTTGCATAGCTTGAATTGTTCATCCAACCATCGAGCTCTATGTGTATGCCTCGCATACTCATAAACAATTTCATCCTTAAATTTTCTCATAAATTGAAAAATGGGCATTTGTTCTGTAACTAGCTCACACCGTTTCGACTCTTTTCCATCTTTCAACTGGTATGCAACTGATTTATATTTATCAAATTCAACTAAATTATGTCCTATTGTACCTTCAATTTGTTCATGGATGCAACTTTCCAATTTAGGTAATCCGCCGCATGTACTACAACTTCCATCTAAACAATCCTGACTATAAAAAAATTGTCCAACTTCTTTTTCACAAAATATAGTAGGAATGAAATCCCTAGAAGATATTGGTGGAACTTGAACACCACATTCAGATAACATAGTTTCAGAATGAAAAATAGAACGAATACGTAAAAATTTAGCATAATGCATCGCAAATTCAACATGTTGCCTACAACAACAAGTGGTGCGAGCATGGTTGATTTTCACATAGAATGGTTTCAACATTTCAAAAAAACGTTGACTAATTTTAATTTCCAGATTCTCTTGTTCAAACTTACGAAAAAATTGAGTTTGAGTCATATCTAAGAAATGCTTTGGATGTGGTTCACGATTAGTAGAACCAACTCTCCGTTTTATAACATCTCTTGTATTAGGTGAAACTCTAGTGTTATCATGCCAAAATTTAATAACAACTTCTCTTATAGCATCAGAATTATTTTTGTCCTTACGCGGTGCTCTAGCAGAAAATGCCCAAAAATCGACATTATTGAGTGATTGAAGGATATTACGTCTTTCAATTGCTTTCATTAGAGTTTTTCGATTAACTTGCAACATTCGACTTGTTTGCGTAATCAAACGTTGTTTTTTTATTGATTCACTTACAACACTAGTAGCAAGTACACGACGCACAATATTACTATCCCTAGTGCGTCTCTTGACACCAACAGTGTGATATGCATCATGAAGGTTTTCAACAATTGTAGAGGTTTGACCACGTATGTTAGATGTTGTCAATCCTAAGGTGTTTAATGTAGGTCTCATTTTAATCAATTTCATCAAACTAACCAACAACTGACATCTTTGGGAATCATTTAAAATTTCAAAATGATTATCCCAAATTTCAGTGGCTTTTCTTCTGATTTGTCGTTCAGAAAGTTTGTCAGACATTGGTTTCAAAATGTTTTCATCAATTTCAATCAAAAAATTAGGTTTCTTATGTAAAATCCTAGGAGGTGTTTTTGTCAAATTTTGCTTGTCTATAGTTTCAACATGAATTTCCTTATTCACATTTTCATTGTCTCCTTCAATTTCAACATTTGCTACATCATGAGTATTTAATTCTTCTTCAACATTGACAGTAAAAACTTCTTCATCACGAGTATTTAATTCAACTTCAACATTGACAGTAGAAACATTACCTAGTTCTTCATTGCTTACAGTAGTTGGGATTGAAGATGAACCTCTTCTAGATTCACGAAGTTTCCGCATTCGCTCAGCATTTTCAATTTTGTTGGCCTCTAATTCGTCTGGTGTTTTTTTACTTAATGACTTCCTTTTTTGACTTCGTTTTTTGTCTCCCATGATGTTTTTGCTTTCGGTGATAAAAAAACGTGCCTGGAAAAAGACAGAATTTCGCAGTAATTCGTACGGTAAGGTCAGAGAGTAAAAATCACATGGTAATTCAGACATTGGGATGTGTGTAAATATGATTTATAAAGCGCGAGCGCGCTTTATAAACCGCGCGCTTTATAAAGTTTTATAAAAACGCGCGTATTTTTACAAAAAACCGCGATCGCGGAGCTATTTGCCGAACCTAAGCCTCGGAAAATCTTTGTTTTTCCCCAACCAAAGCTATGGAAGGTCATTATGAAGTGCAAAAGGTCAAAAAACCTCAAATCTGCTCTTCCAAAGACTTGAACCATGCTAAAAAACTGAAAACATTTCACAAAAATGGTGCCATCACGTAGGGTAGACTCTTAGCTTTGTAAAAATATTGTTTTTAAAGTGAATAGAATAAGATAAATATCATTTTATAATTTATTACTAACAATAGGTCCTTAAGACATTTTTTCCCGTGAATGTTCATGTCTACGTTTAAGACTGTAACTTTTGTTTCGCTTATCAAAATATGATAAAAATTATACCATCCCAAGCGTGGACAAATTCTATACACCTTAAAAAAAAAAATTGATTTCGATATTTTTTGATATAGTTATGGCGGGCAAACGGAAAGCGCTCCATTTTCTAAATATTTTCAGACCACTTTCACGGAAAAAATCATTAAAAAAAAAATATTGCTAAAAAAAATACAAAATAAAATCCATCCCAAGATAGACAACTACATCTAACGTTTCACCAAAGGAAAAAAAAAAAAACAAGATTTGGTCATCCAAAATGCGGGCAAACGGACTACAATCTTATAAGTTTTTTCGAAAAAAAAAATAAGTCATATAATTTTAAGTGTTTAATATAGCTAAACTTGTCCGTTTTTTACAAAAATTAGTATTTTAGAAACTAGATTCCGAATGCTACGATTCATATTTATATAAATTTTTCTAATTTAGAGTGCATGTATAGCTAATAATCCCTACAAGTTGAGATTTCACTGTTTTTTGCAATATGACGTCCACGGATGACCCTATATTTGTCCATCAACTTGAAAGGAAAAGTGCAGGAGTTTCAAAGCCACGCAATAAGGAAACTCCATGGGCTAAGAAGGTAACAACGCGCGAGTCAAAAGTGACTCCGCACATCATCCAAAGGATGTGAAAGCTACGAGAAACCATGGAAATGAATTTATCCATAGAAGGACAATAATTTGCAAGTATGTGTCTTCCTTCTACAATTTTACAATACTCAAAAGGTTTAACATCCACATGTAACATGAACTCTTTACATTCATAAGGGAATTCGATGCATTGATGGAATGTAGAAGGGACAAATTGCATGGCGTGAATCCATGGGCATCCTAGGAGGATGTTATAAGATGTTTCCATGTGGACACAACATGGAAAAATGTGCCCAAGGTTTGAGGTCCAAATTTTATTGTTAAGGAGATGGTAAATGTGGATTGTCTTTTGTTATTGTCATAACCACGAATGGTAATGACGCTAGTTCCTAGACTTTCTTCAGTGTAACCACGACATCTCAATAATTTCATGGATCAAATGTTCAAAGCGGCTCCATTTTCTATAAGCACTCATTTGATCTTATGATGTGTTATGGATGCTTTTATGTATACAAAATTGTTATTGGTAATATTGGGATTTAAGAGGTGATGAGAAACAATTGATAGCATTGGATTATTAGGTGATAAGTTTGCAATTAAGGCCTAAAATTGTTTAGATTTAATATCCTTAGGAACATGTGCCTCATGGAGTGCACAAGTAAGAATAATTTGGAGCACGGGATATGTCTTAAGCAATTCCATGAGGGAAATTTGTGCATTGGTCTTCTCTAATTATTTAATTATATCATATGAATTAGATGAAGCCTTTGCATTTGAGGACTGTCCATTCATAATGAACTTAGGATGGGACATTTTTAGTGGTGTTGTGGATGTGGAAGGTTTTTAGCCAAAGGTACCCAAGACCGTTTCTATCTCATTGTCACAACAAAAGGAGTGTTAAATTTGACAGTGGCTACCATTTCCAGTGTATGATCTAGCAATGAAATGATAGAATCACACTTGACATTGTTTGATGTTTGACCCTTGTCTTTTGCATCATTGTTTGTACCATGCTTAGGAAAGGGGTCCTAAAAGACATTTAATTTCTCATTTGGAGTCTTTTTATTAGATTTACTTTTGATTTCAATTTCTCCATTATCAATTAATTCTTATATAAAGTGACTTAGTCTTACACAACGATCCGTAGGATGGCCATGTATATGATGGTAATCACATTATTTGTTTTCGTTATACCATGTGGGTTTAGGTTGTCCTTCTTGATGTAGCCTAGAATTCACTAGATAACACCCTAGACATGCTGGCACATCACTCAGCCTAGACTGAGTGCTCATCAGAAGCACGCAAAGGTACTAGGTCCCTATTTAGGGTTGTTGTAGCAAAATGTTAACATGATGAAGACTTAAAGCATATAGATCCATAACTAATACACCATTATACAGTGCATGACAGATCTAGATCTAGGAAAGAATAGGCTTAAGCAATAATCGTGATAGAAATAAGAACATGCACTACCTAGTTACACATAGGAATGACACTTAGGTTCGGTCAATATCTTCCATCTATTAATTATCACAATAACACAAAAGCTTCTTACAATACTAGTAATCTATGCTGACACGTGCATGGATTTGATACGGTAATCCAGAAACATGCACATGTCTTAATATACTTATCCCTCTCTCTCTCTCTCTCACACACACTATGTTATCTATCTCTCTATATCCATCGTCTCCCTACCAGGTAATTCACTACATATATATAGGGTGAGGACTTTCCCTTCACTACTTATGTATCCCAAAAATAGGTCGCATGATATTAATAGCCACATGTCGTTTTCATGCATAACCACACATGCAAGTGTGCTATATATAGACTAATGATAGT
Source organism: Taxus chinensis (assembly GCA_019776745.2). Classification (NCBI taxonomy): domain Eukaryota; kingdom Viridiplantae; phylum Streptophyta; class Pinopsida; order Cupressales; family Taxaceae; genus Taxus; species Taxus chinensis. The sequence goes on along the minus strand of CM034153.1, from coordinate 42,966,537 downwards.
TAATTGAGGTGAAAATCCTATTCTTAGACTGTCTCCATGCAAAAGCGCTCTAAATATGATCCTACAGAAATAGACAATGCGTGACGAGATATTTTGTGGTTGCTCTGGGCCTTGACCACCTAATCTTCTAAAACCTCTTGTGTATTCCTTTGCCTCCAAAATTGGCTAAGATCCTGAATGCAGACTTGTCCTGAACCATGCTAATACCTCCTGATCCCTTCGCACCTGTAGCTGGAACCTAGGACCCTGTTTTCCCACGCATGTACTCCCCTATGTGAGTTCTGACAAGTAGTACCTCTGATCAACATGAACCCATATTAATCTGTGAGGTAGTCTCCACAATCCAGATGGTGATCTCCAACATTCTGATGCGCTCACGTTCTAGTGCAGAATGGAAAGCACCTAAAAATAATATCCTCCAAGAATATTTTTACATCTGATAGTCTGTCTTCATCCTGAACAAACTACTTGATGATATTCTTGCTCCTTGACTTACTCATGCTCTCCTAGGCTTCCCAGTTCAGCGAGTGCTTGGTCTACTCTGTCTGTATCTCCAGATACAATGGAAAACCAAGTGCAAGGGCTAGCAATCACCAGGGGGATTAAGATGTGCAAGACTCGCAGCCCAGGATAGTCTTTGTTGGTGCATTCTTCCCTATAGTATAAGCCATCTTCTGTGCAATAGCTTTGTCAATGCTCTTCCAGCCGAGTGGGGTGCAGTTCCTGTGTTGCTTGTGAGGGCCTCGCGCGTCTTCTATGTGAGCTTTGGTAATCCTTCTGCGAGGCCCAATCTCTCTCCTCAATGTCATTGCTTTCTAGCAACGGTCATTGTTGCTTTTCCAAGGTCTCCCTCTACGTTGATAAGCGCCTCATTATAGCTGTGCAGATGCCTCCTTTCCTGGTCTCTGCCTTTCTTGCCGCTACGTCTTGCCATGCTTTCACCAAACCCTGTTAGGATGCAATCTTCTGCATCACTGAGGCCTGAGGTTTCATGTTCTGCCTCTTAGTGTGGATCCTCTGGCGCAGGCATACACAGAGGTTCACCATTCAAGCATCTTGATCTGCTAGTGGAATACCTTACAAATAGTGTATCCTCTAAGGATACATCGTAAAAACCTTTGGAATTCTAGCTATGGCCTAGCCGGGATAAGAATACGTCACCAATTGAATATGTGAGGCTGATAAATACAACGCTTTTCTTCTGCACCAAGTCTCTTTCCTGTGTTAAGTGCGTTATTTCCCCATCCTTAGTTTCAATCTCTTTCCTGAGCTCCTTCATTGTGGCGGCCTTGTCCATATTTCACCTCGCCACTTCTGTTGAGACTTTGACCAATGCGTTACTCCCCTGTTCATCTAACATGATAATAGGATTTACTGTCATATGTCTAGCTTGGGGTGTTTTGTTTAGCCGTCTCGACACACATGACTCCTCACATACATCAAAGTCAGGCTTATCCATGTGGGTGTGCATTGACCACGATAGCTACTTCCTTATGTGCACTGTGGCCATATCTTCATCCATGAGCTCCCAGCCATATTAGTCTTTCTGTGTCAGCGTGCTCTGGAAACGGGTGCGGATAATTTTACCTACGTCCTCCTGCAACAGAACCAATGATGTAGCCTAGAATTCACCAGATAACACCCTAGACACGCTGGCACATCACTCAGCCTAGACTGAGCACTCAACTGAAGCACACAAAGGTACCAGGTCCCTCTTTAGGGTTGTTATAGCAGAATGTTAACATGATGAAGAATTAAAGCATATAGATCCATAACTAATACATCATTATACATTGCATGATAGATCTAGATCTAGGAAAGAATAGGATTAAGCAATAATCATGATAGAAATAAGAACATGCACTACCCAATTACACATAGGAATGACACTTAGGTTTGGTCAATATCTTCCATCTCTTAATTATCACAATAACACATAAGCTTCTTCCAATACTAGAAATCTATGCTGATGCACACATGGATCTGATACAGTAATCCAGAAACATGCACATGTCTTTGTATACTTATCCCTCACACACAGACACACTATGTTATCTATCTCTCTATATCCATCATCTCCCTACTAGGTAATTCACTATATATATATATATATATATATATATATATATATATATATATATATATAGGGTGGGGACTTGCCCTTCACCGCTTATCTATCCCAAAAATAGACCGCATGCTATTAATAGCCATGTGCCGTTTTCATGCATAACCACACATGCAAGTGTGTTATCTATAGACTATTGATAGTTAACTGAGGTGACAATCCTATTCTCAGACTGTCTCTATGTAAAATCACTCTGAATCCGATCCTCCAGAAATAGACAATGCGTGACGCGCACGTCTCTGCATCATTGGTGTGTTCTGCACGCTTTCTTCTAAAAATAGATCTTCATGCCCAAAAAATGGCTAAGTCTTGAATGCTGACTTGTCCTACGCGCATGGGTTCTTCCTGTCCCTTCGCACCCTTGAACCTAATTTGTTTTCCCGTGCAGACTTCTTATGTGAGTTCTTCCAAGTCTTCTCTAATCAACACTTCTTCAAGAGGTAGTGTAAATGGGTATGCCACCATTTTAGTACTTGCTAATTGATTGAGGACATTTGAAAGGATTTCTCCAAGAGGCATAAATTGTCATCTTTTGACCTTAGGTGAAGCAATTTCTTTGCTAGAAAGGATTAAAGGTTGTTTATTGGATTTTTTTGTTTTATTAGATTGTTGATGAGTTTGATTTTGTACGTTTTGAACACGCCGATAATTAGTGATTCCATCATTTAATTTTTTTTATTACGGTTGATAAATATGGATTTATCATGATTTCAATTATTTTTGTTATTATTACTGGGTTGGTCCTTTGAAGGTGTCTTGATTGGGCCCTTAGCGATGAGAGCCCTCTCAATTTTTTGTCGTTTTTCTATAAATTCTTTGAAATTTTTCAGGCAATGCATTTACATTTAAAATGATAATTCTGAATTTAGATTGGGAATGAAAATACTAATTAACTATTTCTTCAGTATGGAGCAAGGGAATCGGCTTGCAATTCCTTGCCATCATTGAAGAAAAACGCAAAAGTCTCATTGTTTATTTGCTTTGCGTTGCAAAGGTCCATCATTGTTATTTTATAATCTAAGTTGAACGAGAAATGTTTGAAAATTTTCTTTGAAAGGTCTACAAATGTTGTGATTGATCCCTTTAGAAGGTGTAAGAACTAGTCCAAAGCTTTCCCTCCTAAAATTTTAGGAAATAGACACAAGAGAAAGATGTCAGTATATGTTGCTTCTTGACATGCCATGAAATATAATTTAGCATTCTCTCTTAGATCATGTTTACCCTTGTATTTATCAAATTTGGGTGTTTGAAATGATTTGGGAAAAGATACATGCAATATGTCCTTATCGAATGGGTAAAGAAATAGTTTGTTAAAATTAAATTGTTTTATACGCTTTTGAAGTCCCATGAAGGTTTCTTTCACACTTTTCCATTCTTGTGTGAATGGGGAGTTAGGTTGAGGAGTATCCATGGTTACACCATTTTCATGCGTAGATTTGTGTTCTTCCTCATTTTTAGGATTTTCATTGTTTGAAAGTTGATGTGTTAGCTCTTCGATTTTTGCTAACAAGTCTTATTTTGATGAGTTGGATGTAGCGGTTGTTTATTAAATTTTTTTACTAGAATCGAGTTTTTATAATAATTATTTTAAGCGTTCATGTCCAAAATCTGAGTGTAGGTTTACTCTCATTGCTAGGAGGTGAAGAAGATATTGATTTTTATTTTGCATTATGAGGTTATCAATAACTTCTTGTTCATTTTCTGATAGTTTGGGTTGTTCTTTAATGTCTTCTTCTTCAAAAGTGTTATGACCAAATGGGTTGAATCTATTAGACTCCTCATGGGAATTAGTGATTTTTCTACGTGTAACCACCATTGTTTTAGAGGTAAATACCTAAGAGAAAGGTGGTTTTGAAAAATTTTAGAAGTTTGACAAAGTTTGAGCTAAAAAGGTGGATAATAGTGATTTTTTAGCTTTTTTTTATAAGATTTATGTGATCAAAACGTAAGTTTGAGATTGGAAATTGTTTTGATTGAACAGGATGTGGTTTTACTTAATTTTTGGATAATGTGAAGATCCAAAGTATAAGGTTTGATCTGGTATGCTTAAACTTGGATACAGTGAATATCCAAAGTATAAGGTTCAATGCAATTTGATTTATTTAATATGTGAATAAAATGAATATTCAACATATAATATTTTGATTTAAATTTTTTGTTTATGAATTTTTTTAAAATCCAATAAAGTGAATATTCAATGTATAAGGCTCTTGATTGAGTTTGATTTGATTTGATTTACTTAATATGTGAATAAAGAGAATATCAACGTATAAGATGTTTGGTTTGATTAAAATCGGATGTGCTTAAACTTGGATAAAGTGAATATCCAATGTAAAAGGCTTAAATCGTGGTTTGATTTGATTTCCAAAGGGGTATAGATTTATACTTTAATAGGATTTATTTGGATTGGATTTGGACTATAATGTTTGAATACAAGTATTCAAGATGTAAATGTCAATAGGAATTGTTTTTTTGATTTTGAATTGAATAGAGTGAATATTCAATGGTATATGGGGTTTGGATTTAAGAAAAAATGTGCTTTTGGATGTGAATGTCCAAAGGAATAAAGTTTATGATTTTTTTGGTTTTAGTAGAACACAAGTTCTAATCCAAATGGATTTTTGAAAATCTAGTTTTTATTTTTTTTCTAGGGTTTTAATTGTGTTTTTGGAACTCAACCTAAAATTTTAAACTAGAATATTAAAAATGTAAAAATGAGGTTTTTGTATAAACCAAGTGTTATGATAGAAATTTGATAGAACCTTCTTATTTACAAACAATAAGAAACAAGTTTTTTAGAACGTTTTGGCTTTAAAATGAAGAATCTTTCGGGTAATCGGTGCAAAGTTTTATGAATAATGCAACATACAAGAATGCTACAAATGTTTTGATTCAAAATCTTATCTCTCCAAATAGATGTCTTTCTATATATCCTAGTATTGATATACCAAATATGTATGGGGACAAAAGTGGTACCGGGATCCCTTAGAATACTAAAAGAGACTCACCTAATCATTACTAAACCACTTAGAGAAGTGAATCATCACATCCAATGCATTAGGATTTGTGAAAAGATGGAAAGTGATGGGGGAATGGTGTCTTTATTAATCCCCGAAGATTTACAGGGACAATGCCACAAACTTCGTTGTTACAACTATATTGGGTGATACTTGTAGTAACCCTAAACATGACAACATTACATGTAAGTGGGGGATATAGATGAGGTATATAATGAATGTTGTTTGGACTAATTATCAAGTGTAATGTAATGCAAAATGTGTTGGTTCGTGGTGGTGAAATCCATGTCACCAATGTATTTTAAGTGATGATGAAGCCCACATCCACTATGTGCAAATAAAAATGTATGATATGGTTACAAGCAAGGTTCTTTCCAACTTGAAATGCGTAAATATAAAGTATGATTGACAAGCAAAAAATGAAAGTGTACATTTGATGTTTTAGCAAGTTTTTTTTAGCAATTTTAATTTTCTTTTGGCCAAATAAATCTACATGCACACAAGTTAGAATTTTGTTCCTTTATTTAGTATGATGAATACCCTCTTAAGAAAAGAGGTCATGTATAAGAAAGATTAGTAGTTCTTACTGCAAAACTAAGTGATAAGATATAATAAAAACAACTTCCACCATTTTTGATGTGCAACTTTATTCGAAGGCACAAGAGAAGAGCATACACGGTTTGTTTGGATAAAATTTAAGTTAAAAATTAATTGCTATCACTTTTTATCATCAATATCATCTAAATGATGTGAGAGAAGAGCACACACGATAAATATTGTGAAAGTAAAATGATATGATTAATAAAAAATAGATTACTTAAAATAATCGCTCACACTTTTGATTCTCCATATCACCTATAGGCACAAGAGGAACATACACGGGCTTGATTGAAAACAAAAGTTCTTAAATACTTTAGAAAATAAAAATTAAAAAATAAACTTAAATGAAGTAGAAATGTTAGCAAAATGATTAGGGAAAATAATAGGTACTATTATTTAATCTAAAATGAATGAAAACAGTAAGAAAAATTCTATGAAAATAATAAGGAATGACTAAATTTAATAATGGAAAACTATGTAAATATGAAAAATTTACATAGAGCAGAAACGTAGGTAGCAATAAAGTAAATGCAATTACTTGACATGGAGACACAAATTGATGAAATGCAAACTCACCTTGTTTGAATGAAGACACACTTTTGATGAATGTAGGTGTACTCAATACTACAAAGACACACTTTATGACGCAAACAAAGATATGAATATGTATAGAGAAAATAGCTGAAAAAATAGGGTAAATGCTAGCACAACTAGTATAATAGAAACAACGATAAGTGAAAATAACATAAAACATATCAAACATAAATGCAAACGTGAAGATGATAGCGCATCCACTATCACATAAATGCAAGTTAGGTTACACAGACACATGTGTTGTAATAAAGACGCAAACAGAGGCAAAAAAATGTAATTCATGAGAAATGCAAACACATCCTATCCCATGGAGATGCAAGACACCTAAAGCTGCATAAAACACAAATGAAATCAAGCTAAAAAATGATTGTTTTTTTGAACTACTCACAAGATAACTCACTAGAGGACCTATAAATTTGTCAGTATGCTAGAAACACTTCAAGCAATATGAAAATATGCTAAAATGACAAAAAAACAAGTAAAAGAGTGTGGGTGTCCCACCGAGAGTTCCAAAATGTAAACAATGGAAAAACAAAGTAAAGGAAGAAAACAAGTGAATAATGCAAACTAGATCCTTCCTTTACGTTTCCTTGCAACCTTGGATGAGATGGATGAAGTGTGGAGTGAAGTACCAAACTTGTTGAATCTCCTTGATGTATTTGTATGTGGATGCTCCAAATATTACTCTAAATGGAAGAAACATCATGCTACGAGAAATTGGATGAGTGATGAGATTGATTATGAGCTTATTGATTAAATTGGAAACCTAACGATGTATGAATTCAAGTGGTAATTGGAGAGAGTAATGCTGAAAATTTCTTGAGCTTCCAAGTGGTGATTTGTGAGGAGATGAGTCTCTTATTTATAGCATAAGGAGAGGTCATGGATTGGGGATCAATATTTGACCGAGTTGCATTTGAATGAATGCACTTTCCTGATTTAGCATGTTGACTTTGTCTGTGTAGTTGGATAAGTTTGAATAAGAAATTAAGAGGCTCGTGAATTATTCCATTGTACGTGTAATTTAGCTTCCTATTTTGTAGGGTCCTAGAAATCGAGTGAGTGAGCTCGTGAAGTGGATATTTAATTTTTATTTTATTTAAATAGCTACTTAAATTAGCTAAGTGTAAGTGTATGTTTTATGCATGATATATTTAATTAAATTAATTCTAGTGAGATGTGGGTGAATCTTGATTGAAATAGCAATGTGCAAGGGGTAGTGTGTAATTTTAGGGTATCTATAATTAGGGTGTCGTATTTAGGTGTCATGACATGTGTCATATTAGGGTGTCATGTTAGGATGTTACTTTATAGTCTCATGTTAGGGTGTCACATAATTAGTGTGTCGTATTAGGGCATTGTGATAATTTTGTATTATAATTTCATGTTATGGAGTTATGTTAGGGTGTTGCATATTTGTTTTAGGTGTCACACTAGTGTTTAGGTTATCAAATTTGTTATTTAGGGCTTTGTATTTATGTTTATGTTGTAGAATTTAAATATGTCCAATTTTTGTCTAGGGTGTTGCACTTGTGTTAATTAGGGTGTCTCATTAGTGTCACATTAGGGTGTCTACTTATAAGGGTGTTTTACTAAAGTGTCACATTAGGGTGTTGTGTTAACGTGTTGCATTAGGGTCTCACGTTAATGTGTCACATTAGGGTGTCACGCTAAGGTGTCGCAAAAGGGTCTCACATTACAATGTCATGTTGGGGTGTTGCATTAGGGTGTTGTTATCCAAATTTCCCCTCTTCAGGACATTTTGATAACTTACATATTTATTTAGACTTGGGAAAGTATGAACTAATAAAAATGGAGAAAATTGGTTTTGGAATGTTCCTTTCCCCTTTCCCTAGCCCCTTGTTCCCATACTTAGTTGAAAAAATAAAAAAAATGTATTCTACAGTGTATTGCGGGTTTTTTGGCCTTGGAAGAACTGGCTGAATAATTTCCCCAGGAATTCAAGTTCTCCACATGAGATTTTAGGCCACAACAAAGGAGTCTAGGTGAGTTATAAGTGGGTTGCGGACATTGCAGGTTTGTGCGAAACAAATGTAATTGTTTCGTCAGGATACAAGTTCCCCAAAATGCCTTTTGAGCTGAAGAATGAAGTGGACAATGTGATGCGGGAAGATGAGGAGTTACGGGAACTAAGTGGTAAGGAGACAATTAGTTGTGGGAGATAAATGATGTGGAGGAACCAAGAGTCGCGGGAACAAAGGGGTCGGGTGGAATTGTTCCACAATTCCACCCCAAAGCCAATAAACCGCAAAACACAAATCACTGTGACCCATGTGGATAAAATGGGTCTGGAGGGAACACAGAGAACCATTCCATGCTTCCACAGGTTCCCCAATCAGATGATCAAGAGGCATTTGGAACAAAAATTATTATTGTAGATTGTAGGAGCTTGCGTGGAACTCCTCGACCCCTTGAACTTAAATTGGCCATAACTTTTGACTTGTTCCTCCAAATTTCATAAAATTGGTACCGTTGGAAAGCTCTCAGCATCTTCTACACCAAAATAATATATTTATTAATTTAGGTGAGGGTGGTTTGGTGAAAAATTGGAAATAAAATCCAGAATTAAAATATATAGTTTAAGGTAGCTCAACCACCACATTTGATGAAGCATGGTGCCCATTCCTTCTCCTGCAAGAAAAGTATCGTGGATTAATGGTATTGTAAGGGTGCACATGCCTATTTTTACACATTTAATGCATATTGTTGGTGGTTGAAAGGGAAAATATGACTTTCCCTATTTTATCTCACTCTCCCCCATATTTTATATAATTTAAAATATCTCATTTTCAGGGGGGTGTTCTAGAATGTAAAGGAACTTTGTGAAAATTATCCTTAAGAAGCTGTGATTTATAGACCTTCATTTGAGATTGACAATGTGTTCTTGTTCCTTCTTCTTCACATGTAATGGACAATGCATACTTTGAAAGCAATAAAATATGTGTTTTGTGGTGTTTCTCTCAACTACAACTTATGTTTTGTTGCATTTCATTGCCTCTCCATTTTTGCTGTATTTTGTGCATGTATTTCTCACCTGTAGGTTCATATTGTTGTGTTTCATGGAGAATGGATGGTAAATGAAGTCTTAGGTCTATGCCACCTCTATTTGGCCTCTCCCTTATCCATTTTCCTTCTCCATTTTCCCTCATTAGAGTGTCTTCACCCTGTTCTTGGTGTTATCACATCTCTTTAGCTTAGGATTTCCCTTTTCATGCACCTTTCTCACTCCCTGGTCCCTTGGATTGTTAGAGTAGGAGTAGATAGTTGCATTTACTCCCTTAGGAGTAGTTTAGCATTAGGAATAAGTAGAGGAACCAACCTTATTTTGAGTTTTGTCTCAAAGTAACAAGTCCCACAACTTGAGAGACAATCCCATGTTACCCAAAAACATTGATTTCTCATCCATTCACTCATGACAAATGAGAGTGTGTTATTTTTGGTGATAACATGTGTCACATTAGTATGTCACATTATAATGTCATGTTGTGGTGTTGCATTATGATATCATGTTCGGGTGTCACATAATTAGGGTGTCACATCAAGGTTTCATAAAAAGGTGTCATACTAGAGTTTTGTATTATGGTGTTGTGCTAGGTGTGTCATGTTAGGGTGTCGTGACATCACATTAAGGTGCCACATTACAATGGAGTGCTAGGGTGTCACATAATTATGGTGGCACATCAACCCATGTCATAATAGGGTGTATTGCTAGGGTGTTGTATTAGGGTTTCGTATTAGAATGTCATGTTTGGGTGTTGCATTAGGGAGTCACATTATGGTGTCATATTACAGTGTCGTGCTAGGGTATTATATTAGGGCGTCCTATTATTAGGGTGCCACATTGGGGTGTTACATGATTAAGGTTTCATATTACGGTGTCATGCTAAGGTGTCACATAATTTGAGTGTTGCGCTAGTATGTTCTAATAAGGTGTAATGCTAGGTTTTTGTATTAGGGTGTCATATTAGGGCAAATCAAAGTAGATCAAATTAGGGGAAATCATGTAAAGTTAGGGAAATTGTGTCAAATTAAGGGAAAGGGAAATTTATTCAACTTGGGGGAATGAGGGGGAATTCAGGCAATTTAGGTCATATTATAGGAAATTTGTGAAATTAGGAAATTTTTGTAATATTAAGGGTAATTAAGTCAATTCATGGGGGAAATGAAAAATAAGTAGAAATCAATCAAAATTAAGTCAAATTATGTCAAAAAAGGGGAAATTAGATCCATAAGTCATTTTTTTTGATAAATTACATCAAATTTTGGGAATTATGTCAAATTAGAGGAAACTATTTCAAATTAGGGAAAATTATGTCAATTTAGAAAAAAATCAGGTCAAATAACTTGAATTATTTCAAATTATGCGAAATTAAGTCAATATAAATAAAATTTATAAAATTAAGAAAAATTAACCCAAACTAGAAGAAATTCTATTATATTATAGAAGATTTGAAATTATAAATCTAATATTTTAATCCAAAATGTGGAAAGCATGTTTATTTATAAAAAAACAAAACACACCAAGGTTTTAAAAAATAAAAAATATCAAAATTTCCTTTCTTAAAGTAATATAATTTTTTTTGAGTGATCTTAAATCTTAACATGGACATTTTTTATAATAACTTTTATTACCATTTTTTATAATAAAAAGTCTTTTATTTTAAAAGAAACAGAGGTTATTATTTCTATTATTAAAAATAATGTAGTTATCACATTAGGGTGTCACATTACACTAGATTGCTAGGGTGTCACATAATTAGGGTGGCATATTAGGGTATCATAATAGGGTGTAATGCTAGGGTGTTGTATTATGGTTTCGTATTAGGATGTCATGTTTGGGTATTGTATCAGTGATTCACATTAGTGTGTCATGCCAGGGTATTGTATTAGGGTGTCACATTAGGGCATTTTGTTAGGGTGCTGCATTAAGGTGTCACACGAATAATGTTTCATATTATGGTGTCGTGTTATGGTGTCACATCATTCAGGTGTCACATTAGCGTGTTTTAATAAGGTGTCATGATAGGTTGTCGTATTAGGGTGTCATACTAGGGTAAATCAAATCAAAGTAGGTCAACTTAGGGGAAATGATGTCAAGTTAATTGAAATTATGTCAAATTAAGGGAAAGGGAGATTTAGTCAACTTTGGGGAATGAGGGGAAAATTTGTAATATGAAGTGTAATTAGGTCAATTTAAGTGGGAAATGAAAAATTAGGAGAAATAAATGGAAATTAAGTCAAATTATGTCAAAATAGGGGAAATTAGATCAAATTAGGGGGAAACACATCATTTTTTGGTAAATTATATCATATTTTGGGAATTATGCTAAATTAGATCAAACTATGCCAAATTAGGGAAAATTATGTCAAATTAGAATAAATTAGGTCAAATAGCTCAAATTAAGTCAAATTATGTTAAATTAGGTCAATATAGGTGAAATTTATAAAATTAGGAGAAATTAAGTCTAACTAGAGGAAATTATATTATATTATATAAGATTTGAAATTATAGATCCAATAATTAAATCTAAAATGTGGAAAGCACATATATTTATAATAAACAAAACATATTTCGTTTTCTTTCCTTTTCATTCATAAAAAAGTAATATGACAACTTTTGAGTGATCTATTTTTCACATACCATATTGACCAATAACTACATTACATTGTCTATCAAATTCCCATTGAGTGATAACAAGTGGCATCAACCTAACTATACTCTTGTGTCAATCTTGAAATAATCTATTTGGGAAAAAGAGGTCTCAAACTTCACCATATGTTTTTAAGTTATTATTATTTTTTTGATTGACTTCTCGAAAGCAAAAGAAAAAGAAAATTAAATGACGATTAAACATTTGTCAAATTAATCATAAATTATCTTATAACAATGAAACGAGTGTCAAATTTAATGTTGAGAATAAAAGTTAACCGTGCATGCCATGACTACAAAGAAAGGGAATGCCTCTCATCATAATTATTTAAAATGAAGAGTTATACACAAAATAAGAATTAATTTTTGTGTTTTTAAAAAAAGATAATAAATGGTTAGTAATAGAAAATGCTTTTCAATTAAATAAATCTAAGGAAAAAGTTGTAAAATATTCAAATAATAAGTAACCAAAACCTTATTTTTTTTTGGAAAATGAACCAACAAAAATTAACACACGAATCTCAAATTATGTCATTTTGTAAGATTTGAAATATGTAACTAAATGTTTTGTAGAATTAAAGATAAGTGTTCTTGATTATGAAGAGAGCTAATTTATATTTAATGTAGGGATTGTTTTTTTCCTTTTACAAATGGAACTACCTACATATTTCTTAAAAATATTCATAACTCATAATTCATAGGAACAACTTATTAAGATTGAGGAGTGTTGAAGGTGTGAGGTTGATTTTTTTTACTACAAAATTAACTGATGGAACAACATACATACAATGGATTGATGGAACAACGTACAAACAATTTGTGAAATTAGGGAATTTTTATAATATTAAGGGTAATTAATTCAACTCATGGGGGAAATGAAAAAATAGTAGAAATCAATCGAAATTAGGTCAAATTATGTCAAAATAGGGGAAATTAGATCCCCAAGTCATTTTTTGATAAATTATATCAAATTTTGGGGATTATGCCAAATTAGAGGAAACTATGTCAAATTAGGGAAAATTATGTCAAATTAAAAAACAATAGGTCAAATAACTTGATTTATGTCAAATTATATGAAATTAAGTCAATATAAATGAAATTTACAAAATTAAGAAAAATTAAACTAAACTAAAATAAATTCTATTATATTATAGAATATTTGAAATTATAAATCCAATATTTTAATCTAAAATGTGGAAAGCACATATATTTATAAAAAACAAAACACACCAAGGTTTAAAAATATAAAAATATAAAAATTTATTTTTTAAAGTAATATGAAAACTTTTGAGTGATCTTAAATCATAACATGGACATTTTTTTTAATAACTTTTCTTACCATTTTTATAATAAAAAGTCTTTTATTTTAAAACAAAATGAGGTTATTATTTCTATTATTTAAAAATAGTGTAGATATTACATTAGGGTGTCACATTGCAATGGAGTGTTAGGGTGTCACATAATTAGGGTGGCATATCAGGGTATTATAATAGGGTGTAATGCTAGGGTATTATATTAGGGTTATGTATTAGGATGGCATGTTTGGGTATTGCATCAAGGATTCACATTAGGGTGTCACATTATGGTGTCATGCCATGGTATTGTATTAGGGTGTGTTATTGTTAGGGTTTCATATTAGGGTCTTGTGTTAGGGTATCTGTATGCACCCAAAATTGCACGTGTTACATTGTCGAAAAAATAGTTACAAAAGGTCCTCAATGATGATTCATATCCTTTCAGAAGGTGTTCGAGTTCCTAAACCCATTCACAATATATATTTGTAACCTAGAAATCCTTACCTAGCTTTTGCACGCTTTCATCTAGCTTCCTGCTTCAATCTATGCATGTTTTGACCTTTAGTGTCATAACTGTCGCCCTGTCTGGGCGACGGTTTTGTAACTACCGCCTAGGAAGGGCAGCAATTTTGTGACCATCGCCATGGCTTGGGTGAAAATTTCATGTTTGTCACCCTATGCAAGGTGGTGGTTCTACGCAAATTTTCCAGAAAGTTCACCCGCATTTTGACACGGAATTCTCTCACTTAACTTCTATTTTTAGACGCATTTCTTGCCCGTTTTAGATGATTCCAAATCCCAACTTCCTTGTAGAAATCTATTCTTACACTTATATTTGTGATTGATGGTTAATAATAGTTTGAACTCCTTCTTTATTAATGTTATCCCACCCTTTGGCTACTAGGTGGCTTCAACCATTTCCCAACCAAATCCCTATAAATATCATGCTTGTATTTAAGCAATTGGCCCGAGAATTTTTGTGTATCTTACATAGTATTGCTGACATAATCCTGCTAGAAATTGCATATCCAAGCTCAGATCTCTTGTGATCTCTCTCTTCTACTTGCATTGCAACCAGACTTCCTTCAAGCTGTCATTGCTCAAGCGGTTTCTCTTATTGTTGCCTCTGCATTCCCAAATTCCTTGGACTCACGTGGACACACAGAGAAAGAAACGATATACTGAGGGGGAAATCACTACACAGCTGGATTTACCTCTGTTCTGTGAATTCTAGGTTGGATTTGTTGTTCTTGATTTCCTTCATTCCTATAATTCATCATTATTATATCATATCAAATAGAGTAGAAATCAATTTATTTTTCATTTGCAAGTAATTTAGTTAATTTCCAAGAGGGTTTAAATCATTAATAGCAGCACTCTCGGTGATGGATATTCTTCTTCCCATCGTTGTGGATCTGAAGGAGAGAGTATCTGTAGGAGGTTGCCTATCGATATCATAGATTAATTGGAAAAGTTATTATTTTAGTTTCGAATACACTTAGCATATGTGAATAACCACACTGGGCTATTTTCCTTATTTAGTTTTAGTGTAGAAATAGATTTAATTATTTAGAATAGAAGCAAATTGTTTTTTGTGATTGTAATATTTAAGTTTTTGTGATTTGTTTAGATTATTTTCCTTTCAGTTAGTAGCATAGATTGTTATTTTCATCTTAGTTTACATTTGGACGACTTCAAACTCGATCAACACTTAGATCTAAGTTAGGCAAACAAATCATAGGGACATTTATGCTACATGTTCCTAGCCTCTAAATCTCCCATTTGCTAATTCAGCTACCAGGAGGTCACACTACCAAATCTTAGTCACTGTATAGTTAGCTATCCACACATTCAACATTGGCTTTTCTGGCATGACCTCAAGGGGTTGAGTGTGATTGAAGGTTGCATGTCAATTTTCATCCCTACAACTACTATTGGAAATTACTAGACAAAAAAGTAGGTTTAAAAGATCGTCGATCTATTGCATGAATTTCAAGATTTGTTTCTACTCAGGTACCACAAGCTTAAAGGAGCTCACCACTCCTTAGGATAAATGAAGATCAATTTAAAGGAAGGTGTGTGCCCTGATGAGGCCAGAATATGCCCGATTAATGTATAATATATGATCTCATCTTACTCTCCTTTTTATTAAGTTTGATTGCATTTTGTGACTTTTATTTGATCTTATATGAGTTAGGATGTAATTGTCTGTCTTTTGATTGATTGTGATTCTAATGTTTAAAAGCTCTAAAATTCTTGACGAAGTGTGTGTTTGAAATTCAGTTTTGTAATAAAGTAGGTCTAATCAGTCAAAGAAATGAAGTATGTAGCGTTCAGCATGTTTTCGGTAGCATCTACTCCAATACAGCTTAGTTCCGAAACTTCCAAGCTAGTTCCGAAATTCCATTACACAGTCATCATCTAGTTTCGGAACTTTTGGACTTAGTTTTGGAACTCCAATATTTAGTTATCAGAATTTTCAGAACTTAGTTCTGGAACTCCTGGGTATAGCTCTAGAACTCTCACGAGTTTTTGATCCTTAATGATTTCCTATGGTTCTGGAACTTCTCTGAAGTTCTGGAACCGATGGAATTTTATCTATTCTAACCACATCTAGAGATTTTGCATCAATGACCCTTTCAATCAGGAAAGGATGAGAAGATCTCTGAACACAGATCCAGGGATAGTTATCTTATAGCTGTCTGATCAGCCACAATCTGATTCAGCATCTATTCTGGGCACGATTCGATTTCATCAAAATCGTAGAGACAGTTATGATTGTAAATGTATATATAAGCAGACCCGCAGTATATATATATATATATATATATATATAGAAAAAATAGAGAGATATAACAAAGAGGATAGATATAGAATAAGTACACATATCCAATACGTTTTGTAATACTGAATGTTTTATCAATAAAATAGCCATTCATGTTTGAGAGAATTCTAAGTTGTTAAATCCTGATTCAAGGAGGAGCAAGGGCCCACTCCCCCAAGGACCAGGATATTCATTTATTTGGTATTTATATTTCTTAAGCAAATAGTTTAGATCTGTTAATTCTGTATCTCTTTTAATTCATTCTAGTTAAACTTTGTTGTATACTTGTTCCTGCAGGTGTCTAGATAGATTCTTATTTTCTCTTACAATCATTTTTAAGCATTCTAAGTTTGTGTGTGTTTATTTCCAAAAGCAAGTGTGTTTAATTTCAGAAGCAAGTGTGTTTATTTCCAAAAGCAAGTGTGTTTATTTCCATTCTGCAAAGTGTGTTTCTTTTCAGCAAATCTTTCAATGTGTTTCCTTTCAGAAAAGTTTTCATAGTATGATTTAAATAAGGTTTTACTAAGAAGTCCTTAAGACATTGAAAAGATACCCCAAAAAATACAAAAAACTACAGTCAACTACTAGATCAATAGGATTACTCTCGTTGCATATAGCTTTAGACACACCCTTGGTTTGATATGACATCAACAAGAAGTTGATTAAATGAAGGGAATAACAACACCCATCATTTTTGGCACCATTTCTGGGGATCACTAGTTGGAATTTTCTAATTAAGTGTTAGCAAGAGCAACAATCATACATCTAGTAGTTGAAGGATCTTCCCTACTATATCATAAAATTTATGAGTAGACCAAGAGACTCAAAGGGTAGATTCCTCCCAAGAACATCTTCACAAGAATTCATAACATCCTCTATTCCAAATAATAAAATTGATCAAGAATTGGAGGATCCATCATCCCCTATCATACAATTAAACAATAATTGCCACCTTTGGAATTCTTAGATATAGTCACCTGAAGGAAGTAGAACTTTTAGGAGAAGGATTATTTCTCAAGATCCATTTAGGGCAAGTTTTGATTCTCAATTGAAAGTAGTCAAAATCCTACTCCTGTTTAATTTTTCACCTTCCCCAAGGCATATCACATACCACATTGATTAGGAGAAAAATTAGGAGTCAATATTTTTAAAATGGCACGAGAAGATGAAAGAGAACCTGATAGGTGTTTCACTCGGTATATGTTTCGGTTCCAATCTAGAAACAGATAAGGTGATACTAGAGACTACGACCACAGTTTTACCTGTAAAATGTCGACGGTGTACACATTTACCGTACGACGGTTAAGATTAGGGATGTCATCTGCAAAGATCATGAGTCTAATTTTTATTTGAGTTTTGAAGGCACTACTAGCAGTGGATAGAAGGTGGAGATTGACCACAAGGGGGTGTAGATTAGATAATGCAAAGGTCTGAACTGCAAGTTGAGGCCCAGGTCCAAATATGAAATTGGGCCAAGTCTTAAGATGAGGTGGTTCAGTTGGATTGCTAATCCAACTGAGGGATTACCACAGAGGACTAAAAGACTACCTTCCTTTACCAAATACTACAGGATGATTGAAGATGGGTAGAAATGGAAGAAGGATGGTTAATTCTTCTATGAGATCAAGTTTGAAGAAGATGAAAATATAGTTACTACGTTAGACAGATGGCGAAGAAAGTTGCACTGATGACCAAGGTGTATTTGGTAGAGTCAAGAGGATCTAAGTAAAACCATTTTTATGATGTCATGTTTAAGATGATGAATCTAAGATGGAAGTTGACTTGATAGGAGGTGGAGACCCATTGATTAGTGAAGCTGTATGATAGGTGAAATTAGGAGATTTGGTCCATGAGAGGTATGAACCAACATCGGTTTAGGGATGTAATCGATATCGATTGGGTAGGGCGAACCGAATAGATTTGTGGCAAGATATCTTATGATTTTTCAAAAATTTGCCTAGGAAGTTAGTTCCAACATTTAAAAGAGGAATTTTATTTTCCTTCCGTTCCGAAGAAGTAACCTTACTGAGGCTTATGTGAGCGTGAGATGCAGGTCTAATGTAGCTTAAATGGCCAAGGGTTTAGAACCATGAGGTAAATGATGGTCCTGGCAGGAAGAGCATGCAAATAAGAGCATGTCCTAGTATAAAATAGGCTGTGTCTTATCGAAGTGAATGTCCTTTAATGTAACATGATTACCGATGCTTCACTTGTCTCTGCTCGGTTCAAAAGATCTGGATTAGCTTAATTAAATCCCAAATGACATCATGTATGGAGATCAAAGAATGGCATTCGATTTTGATTAAAAATGAAAATCCTTTGTTTTTGGTGCACAATCATACTATCTAGTAAGTTGAAGGATTTTCCCTACTATATCATAAAATTATATGAGTAGACCAAGAGACTCAAAGGGTAGATTCATCCCAAGAACATCTTCACAAGAATTCACAATGTCCTCTAGTTCAAATAGGGAAATTGATCAAGAATTGGAGGAACCATCATCCCCTGTCATATAAGAAACATAATTTCCACCTTTGGAATTCTTAGATCAGTCACCTAAAGGAAGTGGAACTTTTAGGAAAAGGCTTATTACTCAAGATCCATTTAGGGCGAGTTTTGATTCTCAATTGAGTAGTCAACCTCCTACTCCTGATTTTTCACCTTCCCCAAGGCATACCACATACCACATTGATTGGGAGGAAAATTCAGAAAATATTTTTAAAATGGCACGAGAAGCTGAAAGAGTACCTGATAGTACCTTTACTTATCCAATCCAATTGGGAGATGATGATACATCAATGAAAAATATCTCACTTGTACATTTACCAACATTTAGAGGGGTGTCATCTAAAGACCCTGACCAATTTCTGTTTGAGTTCAAGATACTATGTCAGACCTATGACTTACAAAACAGATAATCAAAAACTCAAGTTGTTTCCATCCACTCTGAAGGATGCAGCAATGAGGTGGTTCATGGGATTACCATCCAACTCTATTAGCACTTGGGCACAAATGGAGACTGCCTTCCTAGAAAAATACCAAGATTATTGTAGAGGGAGAAATAGGAAGGAAGAATTCTTCAAAATCAAGCAGGAGGAAGATGAAAATATAGAAGACTATTTAGACAGATTCCTCTTTGTGAGCAAAAGATGTGGATTTGTACTTCAAGAGGAGTTAAGTAAAACCATTTTTCTTAAAGGTTTGGATGATGAATCTAGGGAAGCCCTTAACTTGATAGGAGGTGGAGACATTGATCAGTTAAGAATGAATGAAATTAAGGAGATTTGTAGAAGCTATTCCAGAACAAGGGGTGGACCTAGAAAAGGAAAATCAGTGAAAAGTCTGAATCCAGATATGAACAAACTAATGGATGAGTTAGAAAATTTTAAAACAGACATTTTAGTTCAATTAACCTCTACTATGGATGGATTACAAGCTAAAGAAAATGCCAAAACTGAACCATTGGCTATGTATTGTCCTAGATGCAGGAAGAAGCATGCAATAAGAGACTGTCCTTTGGATAAAATAGAAATGTGTCTTATCTGTGAATCTAAAGAACATGATACTGATGCTTGTTCTCTACTTCCAGTCATAAAGAATCAACTTAAACAAACCAGTACATCATCCACAACAGAAGAATTGAATTTTGTTCAGAGACAACCTAACCAAGGGTAGTTTATGCCAAGATCAGTTCCTAATCCCTGGACAATGCCATGGGCTACTCAGAACAGTACCACAAAATTGGGGACAACCACCTTGGGTACCTCAACCAACATGGAACCCTCAAGATTGGGAAAGTCAAGCTTGGTATGCTCAGGGACATCAACAACCATGGGCTGGTCAAGGAAATCCTTATGCTTGGTCACAACCTAGATGGAACCCTAGTAATTATGCTCAAGGAAGAACATATCCAAATCAGAATCAACAGGCCATCATGGGATCCCCTACACAGAATTCACAAACTGAGAATGTAGTCCAAACACAAATACCAGCACAACCAGTAGCAAACCCAAGAAACAAACAAACAACTCCTGTTTATGGAACAGAACCAGAAAAATCAGTTGATTTACATGCCATGGATTGTAAGGATATTCAAACTAGATCTGGAAAAATCATTAGCAGTCCACCTGTTATAATCACTGAAATGACAGAAGAAAATGAAATCCCTAGTACTGTTGTTCCAAAAGAGGATATAGAAAGAAAAGAAAAAGAGCCAGATAGCGACACTACTGAGACTCCATTTCCAGAGAGATTTAAAGAAGCTATAGAAACCAAGGAGTCTGAATTGGTACAAGAACTAAGGAAATTGAATATTGAAATACCACTGTTACAAGCAATTAAGGACATTCCCGAATTGAACAAATTAATCAAAATGTTATGTTTGAAAAATCCTGGAAGGAAGAAACAGTACCCCAAGACTATCAAAGTAGATGGGAAACTTGCTGATTTATTAGCAGGAAAACTTTTACTTCCCAAATACGGAGATCCTGGAAGTCCTGTTATTTCTGTCTCTATAGGGAATAAGGATATACATAATGTTTTGGTAGATTTGGGAGTGGCTATCAATGTAATGACAGTGGATACTCTGAAAACATTACCATTAATGGGTATACAACCTACTAATACCATATTGCAGATGGCAGACCAAATTGTTGCAAAACTAGAAGGGATTATTGAAGACGTGGCGGTTATGGTGGAGTCATGGGAATATCCAGTTGACTTCCTTATACTGCAGCCAAAAGGTAAAACATTGGGTTATCCCATTATTTTGGGTAGACCATGGTTAGCTACAGTTGTTACCTTAATTGATTGTAGGTCAGGTGATATGACAATCTCGAATGGTAAGAACTCTAAGAAAATTTCCTTATATCCTTCTGCATGACCTTTTACTGACAATCATGAACAATTGTGGGTTGATTCTCCTGATACTAATAAGAAAAATTTGTCTTCTTTGGCTATGATCACATTACAGGATCATGTAAGAGAAGTAGAAGAGATGATTAATCCACCATTGAATAAGCATTGGTTATCTTCGAAGCAATCAAATATAGTTCTGGAACCTATGACTGTAGTTCCAGAACCTCTATAGTTCTAAACCTGTAAACTTAGTTCCAGAACCTACAAATTTAGTTCTGGAACCACCACATTTAGTTCTGGAACCACCACATGAAGTTCTGGAACCACGACAACAACAGTTCTCTATGATTGGAAATAATTTCACTCCAGAGGAATGAGATTTCTCATGGGGAGAGGAAGAATCAGTAGCTTCAGTTTCAAATACATCAGGGAGTGGTGAAGAATTTCTGGAAAGTAGCAGTGACAAAGAGTTTGGCCTGCAAAGAGATAAGTATCATAATTCTCATTACTGTCCTTTTTCCAGTATTCTGTCTCAAGGAACTTTTGGAGATGTTGCTACATACCATATGTTGTTACCACATGCATGTCCACTAAATACTTTAATGGAACCCTTTCAACAAATCAGTTCATCACACATTGGAACCAAGCATGTTGAGATTCAACTGGGTAAAACTTTGAACATTAACAGCTGGTTGAAGGATGATGAAGAAGCTAAATTGTTTGATGTTTTAAAAAATCATACTAAAGCTTTTGCTTGGGATTACAAAGACATGAAGGGGATTCACCCAAGTATCTACACTCATCACATCTATACTGAAAATGTTAAACCAGTTAGGCAGCCTCAGAGAAGGATTAACCCAGCCTTAAGGGATATAGTCAAACAAGAAATTGAAAAACTATTACAAGTAGGTTTTATCTACCCTATCTCAAATAGTCAGTGGGTATCTCCTCTTGTAATTGTTCCTAAAAAGAATGGAAAATGGAGAATATGTGTTGACTATAGGGAACTGAACAAAGCCACACTGAGAGATTATTTTCCCTTACCATTCATAGATCAAGTCCTAGACAACCTTTCAGGTAAACAATACTTTTCCTTCTTGGATGGCTTTAGTGGATACAATCAAATCAGAGTTGCTGCTGAAGATCAGGACAAAACTACATTTACATGTCCATGGGGTACCTTTTCCTATAGGGTGTTACCATTTGGCTTATGCAATGCTCCTGCAACTTTCCAGAGAGTTGTACTTGCAATCTTTGTTGATCTAACAAATGATTGTGTTGAGGTATATATGGATGACTTCACTGTACACGGAGATACATTTGATGATGCTTTGAGAAATCTGGACAGAGTGTTAACAAGATGTGAACAACACAATCTGTCTCTTAGTGATGAAAAGTGTTTAATGATGGTTGATAAGGGGATTGTATTAGGACACCATATTTCAAAAAGAGGAATTCAGGTTGATCAAAACAAAATTAGGATCATTTCAGATTTACCTATTCCTCAGACCCCCACAGATATCAAGTCATTTCTAGGACATGCTGGGTACTATAGGTGCTTTATAAAATATTTCAGTAAAATTGCTGCCCCCATGTTTAATTTTCTAACCAAGGACTGTGAATTTCTTTGGGATGAAAAGTGTCAGCATGCTTTTGAAGAAATTAAAGAAAATTTAATCACTGCTCCAATATTGAGAGGACCTAATTGGGAAAATCCATTTCATATCCAAACAGATGCTTCAAATAATTCCATTGGTGCAGTTTTGGGACAGAAAGATGAAGAAGGAAAAATGTATGCTATTTATTATCTTAGTAAGAATCTTACTCCCACTGAAAAGAATTACACCACCACTGAAAAAGAATTTCTTGCTGTGATTTATGCAATCAATAAATTCAGACATTACATTACAGGTTACAAGATATTTGTACACACAGATCATTCAACAATTAAATATTTAATGAACAAACCAGTGGTTGGAGGAAGAATAATTAGATGGTTATTACTTTTGCAAGAATTTGATATTACCATTGTGGACAATCTAGGTAAATCTAATGTGGTAGCTGATTTTTTGTCAAGACTAACCACTACAGGGGAGCAAGATCCAGTCAAGGATAACTTTCCAGATGAACAATTGTTTGCTATCTCAGCAAGTACACCATGGTTTGCTGATATGGAAAATTATCTTGCAACAGGGAAGTTTCCTCCTTCTTTCACTAAGAAACAAATAAAGAAGTTAATCAAAACTAGTGCACAATTCAAATGGTTAAATGGAATGCTATTTAAATGTGGGCCTGATTTTGTTTTGTGCAGGTGTGTAAGAGAAGATGAAATCTTTGACATCCTCAGAGCATGTCATGATGAACCAAGTGGAGGACACTATTCAGTGAAAAGAACAACTCATAAGATACTTGGCACTGGTTATTATTGGCCATCTCTGTACAAGGATGTAAAGAGATATATCAAGCGGTGTGATCCTTGTCAAAGGATGGGACAACCAACTTTCACCAATGAAATGCCTCTTCAACCTCAAGTAGTAATTGAACCATTTGAGAGATGGGGATTGGATTTTGTTGGTCCCTTTAATCCTCCTTCACAAGGAAAGGAATATATTCTTGTGTGTACTGACTATGTGACAAAGTGGGTAGAAGTGCAGGCATTGACAAATGCCACTGAAGAAGTAGTTGTTGATTTCCTTTGGAACAAAATTATGGTAAAATTTGGAGCACCGAGGAGCATAGTTTCAGATCAGGGACCACAATTTATGTCTAATATGATCCAAGCTTTCACAATGTATTACCAAATCAATCATAGGAAGTCATCTCCTTATCACCCACAGTCAAATGGACAAGCTGAAGTAACAAACAAAGAATTGGAGAACATCCCTACCAAAACAGTTGAAGCTGGGAGAAAAGATTGGGTAAAGAGACTACCTGAAGCTGTTTGGGCTTATAATACAACTTGGAAAACTACAACAGGGTTTTCACCATATGAGTTAGTCTATGGGAAAAATCCCTTGTTGCCCATTGAGTTTGAACTTCAGACATTGAGGACAACAGTTAAGGTGGGAATTGAGTTGGATGCAGCTCAAAAAGAAAGAATCCTTCAACTCAATGAGTTGGATGAATTGAGGATGGAAGCACTTCAGCAGACAGAGATAATCCAAGATCAAAGGAAGCAATGGCATGACACACATATCAAGAGAAGGAAATTCAAAGTAGGAGACTGGGCATTGCTGTTTGATTCTAGGTACCAACAATTCAAGGAAAAATTGAGAACCAGATGGTTGGGACCCTATCAGATTGAGCAGATATTTGACAATGGTTCTATTCAGTTACTTCCCATTGATGGCAGTAGAAGAACACTCTTGGTCAATGGACATAGGCTGAAACTCTATAGGAAGCCTCCCACTAAGGATGAATTCTTGAGGAAGATTGAAGCAGACAAAGAATTTGATCATATGGAAGAACCCAGTTCTTCCAAAATGATCAAATAACCAGATGATAGATCCAGAATAAAGGGAAGAAGATGAAAACCAGTAAATGGCATTTTCTTCCCCCAAAAAAAAAAATAATAAAAAAAAAAAAAAAAAAAATAAATATTTCTCTCAAAGGTCAATTGAAAACTAGCAATGGCGGTTGACCTCTTCTTTTGGCTAATTCAAATAAAAGGGAATTCTTTTGAATTCCAGTTGTCTGATCTAACCATGTTTTGTTCCACTTGTAGGAATGATGAGTCATCATAACAAAAGGATTACATCATCAAGGATGGTAATTATATCTTTTAACTTATTTAGGGTTAAATTAAATGTTTGCATGTGTGATTTGACTTGATTTAAAAGTTGGTATGATGAGTCATCTATTTATACATTATGATTACAAGTGAGTAATCATGAAGATGATATGGATGGAATAAGTGGTGGCATGGTTATTATTGGTAATCATTAAGTGCAAAATCAAGTGAAATAAGTTGTAGAGAGATTTTGAGAAGCAGTGAATTAAGCTTGTGTTCCGCAGCAAAGAACAGAGGATTTCGCAGCTAAGAACAGAGGTTCCGCAGCTAAGAACAGAGGTTCCGTAGCTAAGAACAGAGGTTCCATAGCTAAGTAGCTAAAGATCAGCCAAAGTCACAGTTCCACAGCTAAGCAAGAAGGCCTGCAACCAATTTGCACAAATCAAAGGAAACAGAACTCGAGCCGATATGGGGATTAAAAAGAAATCAGAACCAGAGGATGATTCCCAGCTACTCGCAGACGAAGAAGTGGCATCTATCTTTGAGCATGCAGGATGGCTAGAGTTCCTGAAGAAGTTTTCAAAGTATAATGATGAATTAGTAAGAGAATTCATCATAAACCTAGAGCAATCAAGGACAAAGGTGAGAAATATCTTTATTCCTTTTTCTGTAAATACAATAAGTAATGTGTCTGGAGTGCCAATTGTGCATGTCCCACATCCTGCCAAAGGGACATTGAAAGAACTGGTTGAAATCCTACTACAAGGAGGAGAAACTGAACCCCAGTACATCTACAATACAAAGAAAATCATAAAAGGGGTCAGAAGGGCCAGTTTTCCCAAACCCTTTGACAGGGTAGCATTTTGGATAGTGAAATATTTAACCTGTGATGGTCAATTTGGGTCCGTAGGAAAAGAAGTCCTAAAAATGCTCATATATCTGAAGTATGGATCCACAAAACCTGAGTACATAATAAACCTTCCAGGGTTTCTTTTTTATTCTATCCAGACCATGGCCCAGAGGTATTCCTGGGGTGTTGGGACAATCAAGGCATCATGGGCTAATTCATTTAGTATGCCAGCACCATTTTCTGTCAAAGAAAAATGGAGAAGAAATTTGGGAAAAGTTTCTTGGCAAGTTCAAGAAAAACCCTAATATTATCAGAAGGACAATACCAGCTCCATTTTCTCCTTCAACTAATTTGGAAATTGATGCCCCTGCAGAAGAACAGAAGGAAGTGGAAAGAGAGAATATACCAAAAAGAAGAAGGTCTGTGAGAAAAATCAAAACAACAGAGCCTTCTGTGCCTTTGAAGGAAATTCCTTCTTCTGCAGCAGCTTCAGGGGAGCCAATATCTGTCTCTGACGGTGATAGCTCACCTGTGCAAGAGCAAGAAACAAGAGTAAGAAGAAGCTCTAGAAATAAATCCACCACTGGGCATGTTGAAATTCCCCAGAGAAGGAAAATTCATAAAAGGACAAGGGAAACCCCAGAGGGAAGGAGTGAATAGGAAAAGATGGAAAAGGAAGCTGCTGATATTTTGGGCAGCATGGCCATGACTCCTCCTGAACCAAGCCAAGCTGAGATGGACAGAGGAGATGAGAGACTTGAAGAGCAGGAGTTTCAAGAATTGGCTGAACCATCAACATTGCCACATGAAGAAGAAGAGTTGGCATCCTGGAGAAGAAAAGGAAAATTTCCTTTGATAGAGGAAGAATGCTCAACTCCTCAAGTAATTTCAGAGGAAGAAGAAAGACATCAAGTTAAACAGGCTCTGTTCTTATCTAGAGCAGAGCTCATTATCAGAGAAAAGGATGAGGAATTGGATTTCCTCAAACTCAAATTAGAACAAAGGGAAATGCTCATTGGAGAGCTAACAACTCAGCTTGCAGCCAGGACTGAGGAGTCATCAGTAATTAAGAAACAACTGATAGAAAAAGAGGAAGAATGTCAGACTTCCAGAAAATAGAATGTTGTGTCCACAGTCTCTGCACAGACTGAGTTAACCTATTTTCCACTCAAACAACTATGGAATGACACCTGCAGGGAGCTCAGAGAAGCTAAAACATCAAATGAAGATTTGAAGACCAAGATGGAAGAAGAGAAGAAGGAAAGAAAAGAGTGGGAAGAAAATTTTAAGGAAGAAGGAAACAAATATAAATGTCTTGCAAAAATTCATATGGTCTGCATTATGAGTGAAAAATTGCTTACCTGCAGGAGGCCCTCTCCTGCATATAGTGTGTTTTTAGAAGAGTAGTTCATTCACTGAAGCTGTCAAGGATTGCATGTGGACTTCCACATGAACTAAAGGATGAATCTGAATTCATGACAACTTACTCTTTATCCAGTCCTGAGCAGAAAAATCTTCTATGTGAATTTTATCTTTGTAATTTTATGCTAGAGAAAAACACAGGATTTATGATCAATTTGTATGTGGGGGAGAGCCAGCTCAATGCATTTGTCTCTGTTCTACAAAACCAAATTGCATGGAAGGAAAGGGAATCTGAGTTTTTATTGAAAGCTAGCTCAACTGGTCTCTGTATGAGAGCTCACTATGGTAAACCTTCTGCCTTCCTCATACATTTTAGAACTCATGCCTTTGATGAGCGATTCAAGACACATTATTTTTCCATTCTACAAAAGAGTATTGATGCCTTTACCTCCTATGAGGAGGAGAAGTTTGAAGATATTTATGAAGGATGCTCGAAGAGGTGGGAACTCCTTACTGTTTCCTTGAGAAGAAGGGAAGTAATATCCCCTACAAATCTGATCTGGAGTTTAGAAAGGGAAAAAGTGTTATGCACAATAATTCCTCAGATCAATGAGACCTACGGGAAAATATGGATGGGAATGCGAACAAGGCCCCCTCTACTTCTCACCCCCATGTCTCCTTGGAAAAATAGAGAACCTCAAGATCCTACTGAATTTGAAGAGTGGGAGAGGAAAATAGAAGCAGGAGTTGGGTACAGTACCTCTAAGTTTAAGCATTGGAAAATCCAGTTTCAGCCATTTGATCTGAGCAATCAAATGGAATGCAGAACATATAACCCCACTTTTGAAGAATGAAGTTTGTAAAGGGACTTACAAATAAGTAAGTTTGGGGGAAATGATGAGGCCAGAATATGCCCGATTAATGTATAATATATGATCTCATCTTACTCTCCTTTTTATTAAGTTTGATTGCATTTTGTGACTTTTATTTGATCTGATATGAGTTAGGATGTAATTGTCTGTCTTTTGATTGATTGTGATTCTAATGTTAAAAGCTCTGAAATTCCTGACGAAGTGTGTGTTTGAAATTCAGTTTTGTAATAAAGCAGGTCTAATCAGTCGAAGAAATGAAGTATGTAGCATTCAGTATGTTTTTGGTAGCATCTGTTCCAACACAGCTTAGTTCTGGAACTTCCAAGCTAGTTCTAGAACTCCATTACACAGTCATCATCTAGTTCCAGAACTTTCAGACTTAGTTCTAGAACTCCAGTATTTAGTTCCAGAATTTTCAGACTTAGTTCCAGAACTCCTGGGTATAGCTCCGGAACTCTCATGGTTTTGATCCTTAACGATTTCCTATGGTTCTGGAACTTCTCTGAAGTTCCAGAACCAATGGAAGTTTATCTATTTTAACCACATCCAGAGATTCTGCATCAACAACCCTTTCAATCAGGAAAGGATGAGAAGATCTCTGAACGTAGATCCAGGGATAGTTATCTTACAGCTGTCTGATCAGCCACAATCTGACTCAGCATCTATTCTGGGCACGATTCAATTTCATCAGAATCATAGAGACAACTATGATTGTAAATGTATATATAAGTAGACCTGTAGTAGATAGATAATAATAAGAAATAGAGATAGAACAGAGAAGAGAGATATAGACTAAGTACACAGATCCAGTACGTTTTGTAATACCGAATGTTTTATCAATAAAATAGCCATTCCTGTTTGAGAGAATTCTGAGTTGTTAAATCCTGATTCAAGGAGGAGCAAGGGCCCACTCCCCCAAGGACCAGGATATTCATTTATTTGGTATTTATATTTCTTAAGAAAATAGTTTAGATCTGTCAATTCTGTATTGCTTTAATTCTTCTAGTTAAACTCTGTTGTATACTTGTTCCTATGCAGGTGTCTAGATAGATTCTTATTTTCCTTGCAATCATTTTCAAGCATTCTAAGTTGAGTGTGTTTATTTCCAAAAGCAAGTGTGTTTACTTTCAGAAGTGTGTTTATTTCCAAAAGCAAGTGTGTTTATTTCCATTCTGCAAAGTGTGTTTCTTTTCAGCAAAGCTTTCAGTGTGTTTCCTTTCAGCAAAGTTTTCATAGTATGATTTAAATAAGGTTTTACCAAGAAGTCCTTAAGACATTGAAAAGATCCCCCAGAAAATACAAAAACAACTACAGTCAACTACTAGATCAATAGGATTACTCTTGTTGCATATAGCTTTAGACACACCCCTGGTTTGATATGACATCATGCAATAAAAAGATGACATATTTGCACGGATATCCAATACTGTTCACCAAATAGATCAGTGCTTAGTTAGGATGAAGGTTCACACCTTTGATATGTTCAAATATAGTGTATCGAAAACCTATCCTAAGGTTTTTAGCTCTAAAGAAGACAAGAATTACAACGCTGAACAATTCATAATGGGGCATCATGTGCTTATGCAATCAAACCCTACGCCGCAGGAACCCAAAAAAGGAACTCAATCCTCTCCCAATAATGTCATTTAAACCTTAGTAGGGAAGATTAGAGAACTAGAGAGTGCCCAACCATTACAACCAACTCATGTAGTAGGGAAAAACATGAGATATCTAGTTGATAGCAATGGATACATCCCAACCAACGAACAACTAGTGCAACATCATGTTCAACAAGGCTAATCAATTCAGATGAATCCAGTTGACCTTATCATGGGATCTGACACACTAGGGATGTGTCTTCATCCTTCTCAAGCTTATCCTATGCAAGGGCTAGCTGGAAGTGTGTTCTCAAATGCCACTCCATCAGGCATTGTGACATTCCCTAGTTTTACTCCCATTAGTCCATTTCCTGGTATCATCCCACCTTACGTGAACATGTATTCAAAAACTCCCTAGATGGACCCATATGCCATTCCCGCTCCCTACATGTCATATCAAGGGAATCAGTATGTTCCTGTCAATGCTTATAACATGGCTTATCTGAATCCTCCTCCTCCACCTCCACCTCCTCATCAAGGATCTTTGATGGTGGAATCATACGCAAGGGTACCTACACTGAGTACTTAAAGGATCCTCTCGACTTCGCCATACATGGTGTCATGCTTCCACGCCCATTGTCGGATCTTAAAAAGTTTAAGGGGGAGGGAGACCCAAACACTGATATCAAGGGCTACGCTACTGCTATTAGGGAATTGCTTCTTTGGGATGTTGTGGTGGATAAGATATTTATGAAGACTCTTAAGGCAATCACATTTGACTGGTATTACCGTATTCTAGAAGCCTCCATACATTCCTTTAAACAACTTCTCTCTAAATTCATCAAAGCATTTGACATGAACAAGTTGTTACATCCATGGATTAGGGAGTTTATGTATATTAGACAGGAGCACAATTATTCTGTTGCCCATTTCATCCAGAAATGGCGTCAAGTTCTGTATTCCTCTGCAAGTGCACCCAATAAGGACCGGATGGAACTTTGCGATATTTTCCATCACTCGCTCAATCAAGAGACTAGGGAAGAAGTCTGGAAGTTTCCTTTCCATAGTTATGAGGAAGTATTGGAGAGTGCGCTTCGAATTGACCAAGCCGATATTGATAGTGGGTGTAAGATCTATGGTCCCAATGGGAAATTGGTACCCCCAAATAAAAATAATACAAATTATCAAAAAGATGGTGCCAACAACCAAGGACCTAAGGGTGTGAACTGCAATCATGGTGCTGCCAAAAATGGTGCTACTGATCAAGTAAAGAACACTAGTTTTACAAACAATGGTAACACTAACAATAACAACAACATGGGAAATCAAAGAGGCCCTAACACTATCTCATTCATCAACATAGTTGATGTAAACTCTCCCTCTCAAAATCAAAATAAAACCCAAGGCCCAAATCAATACCAAAAATCTAGCCAAGGGGAAACAAATCATAGCTATAACAATCAATTTCAAAACTACAACCAAGGTTATAATCAACAACAATAAGATGCTTATCAAAGGACAAGAGATTACGACCCTAAAATGTGGTTTCCATAAGGTTTAAGGTCACAACGATAGGAATTTCTTCGATTGCAACAAGTTTCTACAAAGACTTCCCGAAAACTAAAGGGAAATATTTGTAGACATGTTCCTAGAAAATATTGAAATGAATTTGCAGCCTAGTCATACTGTGTCTGTCACACCTCAAAATGCAAACCCTAAACATCCTGATGTCAAAGTAAATCCTTAGAATATAAAAAGGGCATTCCTATAGGGAACAATGACCATGAAGCCTCAACTTCTGATAACTCTTGGGTTGCTCCCAACCTTGGTTTAAACGATAATATAAAAATATTGGGATTAGTTGAGGCAGAAGTTGAACCAAGAATTAATGCAAAAACTCGGACGAAGGAGTACATTTCATAACCCCTACCCACTCTTTCCTCTTTGTAGGATGGCATTCCTACAGTCTCAAAACCAGTATGAGCCTATGATTTAATATCAGATTTAAAAAAGACCTTTTCTCACATTTTATTTCTAGATTTTTTGAGGAACTCACCTACGCATCATTTTACATTGCTCGATGCACTAGGAATTGGTCATCTAATATGTGTTATGCCACCTCCTAGCGCTCAAATAAATCATATTGATTTTGACATACATCCTCCAGGACAGAGTGATAGGGATATTGGGTTTGTTTTCGATTTTGAAAAGATGCCATCTGATGTTGGAATTTCCCAAAGAGGTGATCCTACCTTATATTTATAGGTCTGGGTTTACAACAAGTACACTAAGAGAGCCATGATTGATGACGGGGATGCTATAAACATAGTTCCCTTATCTTTCTTGCAAAATTTGGGATATGGTAAAACCGATTGCTCCTCTACAAGAAACACGTTGTGAGGGTATGACAGTATCAAATAAACCTCGATTAGAACCATAGTTCTTCCAGTCACACTTGGTTTGAAAATAATTTTGACGTAATTTAAAATCATTGACAGGGAAACAAGTTATAACATGATCCTTGAGAGACCTTGGATTCATCAAATGAAGGTTATCCCTTCTACCTTGCTCTAGTAAATTAGATTCCTCCATTTGGGAAAAGTTTTCATCACCCAAGGGGATCCTAAACCCTTCAATATACACTTAGAGAATCTCAAGAAGAAAAGAGGATTCCATATGGAGTATGAGCTCCCTAAAAACCAATTAAACACGCCACCTCCATCAAACTAATTAGTCACAAGCACACCGAACATTCCAAAAGTTGAAGTTGTTGATCTAAAAAAATTTGAGGTGGTAAAAATGGATAAGGGTAAATCAATATATGTGGAAACAATGTCCACTAAAACCACAACAGAAATCATGAAACTCCTAGAGAGTGACGATCCAATTTTCTTCCCATTTAAACCACAAAGTATGGGTAATCTTCTCAGTTTAGCATCTATTCTAGCCAGCAACCTAGGTCTAGGTGTAAACATGATAGAATTAACAAAGGAAGAACAACATTTTGAGATTGAAACGATGCCCATCAAAACCATCACTGAGGGTTGTTCTGTTCTAAACACCAGTTTTAACCCATGTGCCTCTAGAACTAAGCTTGTCATATCCATGGGGCAAGGCATCATCATTCAACAAGGGTCACAATTAAACACAACACACTACATATGAAATAAGGTTGAGCAACATAGTAATGCTCACCCACACACCATGTCTCAAGAATGTGACAAGGAGGTTCACGAATGCCTCTTTCATAAAACTAAGTTTAATGATTGGACATATGCACTTCCAGGAAAGGGTTGTAAGTTTAAGCCCGGAATGGTAGGCCCTTGTTAAGAGAATGAAAATTTTGAGGATTATGGTTCTCCACTGTGTAATTTTAGGGGCAAAGAATTCAATATTCGTCAACTCTCTTTACCTTAGACATCATGACGCATAATTCACATGTATTTCCATATGTACATTATTGCATCCACATTGCATTTTCATCTGCCAGTTCATTTGATAAAATTTGTAATCAAGGGATTTTTTATTACAACAATTCCTAAAATCTTATGAAAATATTGACAAAAAATTCAAATCATATCTCTTCAATTTTTCATAATATCATGAATCGTTTTTGAATCATTTCATCATTTCAAACAAGATAAGAAAAAGTTTTGACAGTAACCATATCAATGCCTGCATATTTGGTTCTACTCATAGTTTACTACTAGATTAGGTGTCTTTTCCTATAGTCTATTCTAGAAGCTTCATGGCATCACATCTATCCCATATACACCTCTTTGGAAATAGGAACATTCTAAACATTTTACCTAGATATATATGTCAAATGCAAATTGACATAAAAATTTTATCTACACTTCTTTACCCCACCAACCTGCCGTGTTGATCCCGCGCCTCTTACTAGTGGCGTGAGGTTGGGAAAGGAGAGAAGTGCCCTTACTCGCCTATGCATTTTCCTTGGTGATGAGCCCACGCTTCCTACTGGTAGCATGGGGCAAGGTTTATGGGTCTTTACGAACAAATTAGAAAGTTAAAATCAACTCATTCAATAAAGGAAGTAGTAAAGTCATAAAATCAAAGCAAAGTGAGTTAGAAGTTCGAATTCCAAGAGAGTTTAAAACCTTAAACCAGATTTTGTCAACCAAGTTGCCATCTACGGATCTAAGTATAGATAAACTAGAAAGCAATTCACATTTTAACCTATGTAGCAAACTTGAGTAGAATGAGGTTCTAGGTTCTCAATTTGGTTTTTCCAAATCCTTGTCTTTCTCTCATCACTACACTTCAACAAATTTGTATAACTTGCATCCCTTCTAGATCTTGGTGTTGAGCCCTCGCATCTTACCGGTTGCGTGGAGTTACGAGTGGGGAAAGTTCATTCTATTATCATATCACATTTTCATCATGTTTTTCCAAAACAATAAGAAGTTTCGAAAATTGCTTAAAGAAACTAAAGTTCATCATTACATTGTGCTTACATCATCATACATCAACATTACAAAAACAACAAAAAGAAAATCATTCTTTTAGCATTCATTGTCCGCTGCATACATTCTGAAAAGCGTACAAAATCAGAAATTATAAACATCTAGAGTACACATGCGAATCAAACCATAAATGGAAGTCAACTCTATGCAATGAATAACCGAGCCAAAAAGAGGTATCTGTATATTTAGCACAATAAATCGAGTTTGTGTACAATGCCATCAAGCACTAGGCATGGTCAAAATGCTCGTAATAAGCACAAAAATACAAAAACATCATATACACCTCATAAAATGGCAACGAAGCAATAAAGGTACTCTTCCTATTTGTCTCTTTGAGACCCCTTACGAATTCCCTGGTTACGAATTCCCTTGAAGTTCTTCTCAATTGCAATTAAACAACAAGGGCCAAGCCTAACGCAAAATACCATTCCTAAATCCATTTCAATTCAACCATACTCACAAACGAGATGGTCACCGTGGGCCCTGAGCTCCAAAAATCGGCAATAGGATATGTGCAAATGAATTAAAAAAATGAACTTGTTTTGATATATATATATATATATATATATATGTTGTTTTGACCTCATTTTGAGCGTATGTGTTCACAGGGTTGGAGTGTTGGAAAAAGTATACTTCTATATCCCCACACAAATAGTAAGTCCTCTTGTCGTTTTCATTTAGTGTTTATTTTTCGATAGTTTGTCTATCTACACTTGAGTCTTCTTTTTCGTTTTGTAGGTAATGGGAGCTTGAATGGCGACACTTCGACATATGGGTGTGTTAGGTATAACTTCTAACTCCCCATTTTAGGAATGCCATACTTGGATTCTACATTTTACGCTTCTTCATGGAAAAGACGCTTCTCCAAGGGGGCAATATGTACGCACCCAAAATTACACGTGCTACATTTTCAGGAAAAAAAGTTACAAAAGGTCCCAAATGATTATTCATATCCTTTCAAAAGATGTTCGAGTTCCTAAACCCATTCACAGTATATATTTGTAGCCTAGACATCCTTACTTAGCTTTTGCATGCTTTCTTCTAGCTTCTCGCTTCATTTTATGCATGTTTTGACCTTTAGTGTCAAAATCACCGCCCTGCCTAGGAGGCGGTTTTGTAACTGCTGCCTAGGCAGGGCAGTGGTTTTGTGACTGCCACCCTGGCTTGGGTTACGGTTTCATGTTTTTCACCCTATGCAAGGTGGCAATTCTGCGTAAATTTTCCAGAAAGGTCACCCACGTTTTGACACGGAATTCTCTCACTTAACTTCTATTTTTAGATGCATTGCTTGCACGTTTTAGATGATTCCAAAGCCCAACTTCCTTGTAGAAATCTATTCTTGCAGTTCTATTTGTGATTAATGGTTGATAATAGTTTGAATTCCCTCTTCATTGATGCTATGTCACCCTTTGGCTGCCAAGTGGCTTCAACCATTACCCAGTCAAATTCCTATAAATACTATGCTTGTATTCAAACAATTGGCCTAATAATTTTTGTGTATCTTGCATAGTATTGTTGCCACAATCTTGCAAGAAATTGCATATCCAATTTCAGATCTCTTGTGATGTCTCTCTTCTACTTTCATTACAATTAGATTACCTTCAAGCTGCCATTGCTCAAGCGCTTTCTCCTGTTGCTGCCTCTGCATTCCCAAATTCCTTAGATTGACATGAACACACAGAGAATGAAAGGATAAACCAAGGGGACACATTACTACACAACTGGATTTACCTCTATTATGTGAATTCTAGGTTTGAGTTGTTGTTTGAATTCCTTCATTGCTGCAATTTATTATTGTTACATCATATCAAATAGAGTAGAAATCAATTTTCCTTTATCTGCAATTAATTGTTTAATTTCCAAGAAGGTTTATATATTTTATAGCAACTCACTGTGAAAGATCTTCTTCTTCCTATCCTTGTGGATTTGAAGGGGAAAATATTTGTAAGAGGTTGCCTATCGTGTCATAGATTAATTGGAAAAGTTTGCATTATTTAGAATACACTCAACACGGGTGAATAACCACACCGGGTTATCTTGCTTGTTTAGTTTTTGTGTAGAAATAGATTTGTTGTTTAAAATAAAAGTAATTTTTTGTTTGTGATTATAATATTTCAGTTTTTGTGATTTTTTTAGATTAGTTTCCTTCCAGGTATCAACTTAGATTATTAATTTTGTTGAGTTTACATGGACGCTTCAAACTAGTTTAGCACTTAGATCCAATTAGGCAAACAAGCCATAAGGAATTTACACCACCCATTCATAGCCTCTAAATCTCCCCTTTTGCCAACCCAACTACTAGGAAACCACACAACCAGATCTTAGTCACCGATTCTCCTATGGTTAGCCATCCACGTTTCCACATCAGCTGCTTCGACAAGACCTCGGGGGGACGAGTGCAGATTGAAGGTTGTGTGTCAATTTTCATCCCTACACTGCCGCATTGGGGTGTCACACGATTAAGAATTCATATTACGGTGTCGTGCTATGGTGTCACATCATTCGGGTGTCATATTAGCGTGTTTTAATAAGGTGTCACACTAGGTTGTCGTATTAGGGTGTCAGGCTCGGGTAAATCAAATCAAAGTACGTCAAATTAGGGGAAATGATGTCAAGTTAATTGAAATTATGTCAAATTAAGGGAAAGAGAGATTTAGTCAACTTTGGGGAATGAGGGGAAATTCGAACAATTTACGTCAAATTACAGGAAATTTGTGAAATTAGGGGAAATTTGTAATATGAAGTGTGTTATCCCGTAAAATTGACAAGGGAAATTTTACCGATAACCATACGGAAAATTTTGTTTCGATCCCTCGTCAGGGATCCCTCGCGTTCGAAATGTTGTAAAATCCCTTCCCGGGAAATCTAGTTTTCGAACTTAGTCATTTTGAGCCTTTTTTGGCTAGGCACATGAAATCTCCTTATAACACTAACTTTTGGTGCGCCCCCTTACAAGCCTTTGGCGCATGGTTTTCCATGTTAACACATCTTTCGGGTGCGCCAAAGGATGTTGAGTCTCTTTTGCGTGCGCCAAGGTGCATGCACCTTATTATTGACACAACTTTTGTTGCTCCGCTTTTTGGTGCGCCAAAGGGCGCACATGATCTTATTGCAACACCATATTTTGGTGCGACAAAGGGCGCACATAACTTCATGTCGACAATGCTTTTGGCACGCCAAGGCGCACTTTGTCTCCTGCTGTCAAATACTTTCATGCGCTAAAGGGCGCACGCTTTCTCCTGTCGACAACAAATCTCATGTGCCTTTAAAAAAGTGGTTGGCACATTTATGACCAGTTTTTCTATATATATGTGAGTGCGCTCCCAAATGTCATTTTCACTTTTGTTGAGCACGTGATCATTCTGAACTTGTCAACCTCTACTCCATCGTTTTCATCGTCCTGTGGACCCGTTGCAATTTTTGCTATATATCCAGGTAAGAGGTGTTATTCCTCTCTTGTGCATTTTGTGCTTTCAGTTCCTGGTATGTTCTTGGTTTGGTTCTTGCTTCTTGGGTGGTTGTTTATATATAAATGTGATTGGCCCAGCCTCCTCCGTTTGCTGACTTCCCCCCATGCTATCCTTCCTTTTTCCAGATCTGCTGGAGAAGGTCATTTTCTTAAAACCGTGGTTGTAATCCTCTTGGTTTTAACCGTTTCGTTTGCCCACTGAGCATGTTTAAAAGAAAAGAGGAGAAGAAATCTAAGAATCATGTAAGAAATCCCCTTTAAGAGTTTAGTTTTCTGTTTTTCTCCTTGGCGCGTCTGTCACCCCTGCAACACTAAGAACAGTTGCGCCCCCATGGCGCATCTACCCGCCCTGTTACATGAGCAAAATCCGCGCCAATGGCGCACCCTTTCGGCCTGCTGCATCATGAGCTCATGCGCCCTCAAGGCGCGCCTTTTCCGCGTGCTACAAGTGCTGAACCTGCGCCCCAATGGCACACCATCCATCCATGTTGCATCCCTTTTCCATGCGCCCATGGCGCACCCAGCTTCCATGCAACAAAATTTTTTTCCGCGCCAAGTATGAAGCTATAAAGGCGCAGGCGCACCCCTGATTGCAATAACATTATGTTGTGTAAGCTCTTTGTGCGCTCCGCCATATCCCTTTGGCGCACGAAAAGTCAATGTTACATGATCCATACATGCGCCAAAGGGCGCACCAAATCCTGATGCAACATGAAAATTACATGCGCTAAAGGGCACATCCTGTCCCAATGTAACCCAATTTTCATGCGCCCTTCTAAAAAATGCATCTACAACATCCATGCGCCATGCGCCTTTGGCGCCAGTTTAACCTCTGCAACACCCCTTTTCTGTGCGCCTTGTCTATTTAGCCTGCAAGTTGCATTTTTCATGCGCCCTGCGCCCTGAGCCTTAAAATCTCTAACTCTTTCTTCTGATAACATTCCAATGGAAGATCAAATGGCTAATTCAACCTTTTTGGATTGGGTCTCGCTTCTTCTTCATGCAGATCAGCAACTGAGTTCGAAAGAACACATGTCTACGTCAAGCAAGAAACCGACCAAACCAAGAGGAAAGGCTAAGCTTACAGAGGAAGAAATGAAGTACAAATATCAACGGGTCAGGATGCCCGAATCACAGGCTGAATGCAGTATGGATGTCAGAGACTCAGAATTGGGTCACATTGACATGGAAGAATTCTGGGTTAGAACTCAGAAGGTTACAAGAAGTCCATGGATGGACAAATTAATAGGCAGTGCCCTGCACTTCGCCGGAGGAATCCCCGTCAGTGCCATCAACAATGAATTCATGATGGTGATTGCACAATCTTACAACAAGGACACAAGGTGTGTCGAAAATAGCAAGGGCGAGGTAGTCATAAACCTCACTGCCCGTCGTTTTGAGATAATGCTCGGCATCCCTCACCACCGGCACTTTGTGGCCGTCAGCCAAGAAGAGTGCATCAAGGCCTGGGAAGACAATGAAGACCAGTGTATGCAAATGATGAACGAGGTATACTTAAAGAACAAGAAGGTGGTAACCCGGTGGCCCCAGACCATCCACCGCAGTGATTTCTCAGAAGAACTTAGTGATACTATCACTTTCCTGAGCAGAGTCTTCGGGCTTTCTGACGCCCACTACTTCCATAAATGGATGCTGAGGTACTTGGAGACAATGAATAAAAACTTGCCCGATCAGCGCTTTTGCTGGGGAGAAATAATAAGCAGCACCATCTCTGAGCAGCTACAACAGTTCGCCACAACGGGAGTGTTCCATATGAACTCCTACGTAGTCTACGCTGCAGCGTCAGAGAGGGATTATCCAGGGCTAAACCAAAGTGGAATTTGGCCTCAGGTCAAAATATATGAATATTATCCAGAACTGAGGCTGGAGAACAGCATCCCTCAATTCGCCAAAATTAATGATGCTTTCTTCTATCACATCATTTTCCTGTTGAGGCCAAATCTAACTCATGGTCGCACAACCAAGAACATTGTGTCAACTATGGAGAAATGGGGGGCCCTGTTCACCCAGTTTCCCACATTCACCTATCTGAGGGCGGTCAACTTCTTGGGAAAACCAACCAGGCTACCGAGGTATGCTGGACCTAGGCTGATTCTACTGGAGCTATCAAGGCAGCTGGTCACATACCATGAGAAATTCCTCAAAAGAAAGAAGGGCGGAACTCCTTTCCCCCTCACAGTGGGCCGATACACATGCTCCACCCATCACAAGGTGAGGGAAATGTTCGCAGAGCTGGAGCTGCTCAATTTGAAACATGACTTCCCAGCCAGGCCTACCTTTGACCCAAGGGGCTGCTTGCCAAGAGCTAAGCTTGATCCGATCCATGTCCCTCAAATTGAGGATATTTACATTGCCGTCATCCACGAGGTGGAACTCAGAAGAAAGGATCATTCTCGCTTAGCGTTGGCAGAAATTATCCAATACGGAGTGGCCATTGTCCCCAAAGGCTTCCAAACTACGGAAGATGAAGTAGACAAGGTGTATAATGACACAGAAGGGGATGATTGGCCCTTCCCGGCCATTGACAGAAGCAAGGCTCCTCAGACAATTGAGGAAAGGGTTAAGGAAACTCTGCGCAGAACAGAGCACTGGTGCCGCATGAACGGGCTGATCTACCTCGGGGTAGATTTCACAACTTCCCCATTAGGCAGTGCACCTCCAAGGTCCAAAAAGCAGTTAAAAGGCAAAGGTGTAGAGGGTGATTCTAGTACCACCCAAGAGAAAACTCCTGAAAGTCCTCCTTCCACAGCACAAGAACAGGTTATAACTCTGGAAGAGGAAGCAACAGAGGATGTTACCATTGGCCCATCCACTCAGGATGTCAGCACAACAACAGCAACTGAGGTCCCTTCTGTCCCTTCTTCCTCTCTTCCTCCCCTTCCTCAGGTATCTCAAACGACCACCCTTTTGGTCGTGTCCTCTGTCCCTTCTTCTACTCATTCCCCCGCCTCTTCATCTATCTTCTCCTCCCTCGCTGATTTGTCCTCTTCCATTTCTTCCCTCATCTCTGAGCTCCCTTCCCTTCCTATGTCTTCTGCAGCTACAGTTTCCCTTCCTCCCGTGGACACTTCTTCGGCTATTCTTTCGATGCCACCGCCGCGTGTCTCCACGTTTTTCCCCTCTTCTACTGTAGCTCCCTCCTCCTCTATCTCTGGTCCTTCTTCTATAGGACCATCCTGGATCTCTCAGCAGCTGAGCCAGAAAAAGAGGAAAGTTCCCATCGCTCCGATGGACTTTTCAGTAATTCCAGCCAAAGGGGCAAAGAAGCAGAAGCCTGTAACACGCTTCTCTCAAAGTGCTGCAGGTGAGAGAGTTATGGAAATAGCATACCCTGATCCCCTCAAGGAGAAAAAAGATCTGTCTCCGACAGATTTTACTGTGACCCAAGTCACAATGGGGACGTCTTCTGAAAGTCTCCAGGGTGAAGCTCTTTCCGCAGTTGATGCCCTCTGCAAAAAGCTTCAGGAAATAAAAGAAGAGAAAAGGCTACTGAAGGAGCAGAACAAACATCTGCTTCAAGCCTTACAGAAGATGGGTAGTGCACCTCCCACAACTGCCGCCGGGACTTCTGAGCTTCTTAGCCAGGAGAAAATCAATGAATATTCAAAGATCGGCGAGCAGGGTATGGTCGTTTCTGCTTGGAGGAGTCAGATCCTCAAAGACAGTGAAAGAGTGATCGCCGAGTATGTCAATCTATATCTAAACATCGGAAAGGCGAACAAGGAACTCCAATCATTAGCAGCTCCCATATCAGAAGAGCTAGAACATGCTAGACTCCAGCACGAGACCTTTCAACAAATGTTCGACTGTTCAGTCGAAGATCTGGTCAAGTTCGGTGTCTTCGGCCATCCAAGGGCCCTCAACAAAACCATGTCCACTCTGGACTATCGGATAGATCAGCTGGAATTTGTTCTGGAAAAGATAGACAAGGTAAAGGAAGAGGCCCTGGATGCAATGCATCAAATGGAGAAAATTGTTCTCGCCATGACTCCAGGGCTGCTCACTCCTTCCCTTACCTTGAGATCAGCTGATGAAACTATCCGGATCTTCAAGGAGATCGCTTCTCAAGGGATAGGGCTAGAGGTCGCATTTGACACTGAATCCATCAACAACCTGCTGGCCTGTAGGGACTTCATCGGGTTCCTCATCGAGGCGGAGAAAGATTATTCTAAACTCCCAGAAAAGCTCATAGACGAGCGGGAGACTTGCGAAGCAATCAGCGAACGGCACAAGGATCCATCATAGGATCAATTTGGGCCCATGATTAACAAGTTTTTGGAATACCGCGCTCAGTTCCACATATCATCTCCTGAGCAGCATCAGAAGCAGGCAACCCCCTTTCGGCCGCAGGATGATGATGACGAGTAGCTTCTTCTTCTTCTTCTTCTCTCTATTCTCCAACTTTCTTGTTAAAATGTCTGAAGTATGTTGACACAAATGATGACATCATCCATGTTGCATCATGGGATGATGTCATCCATCAAAGTTGTCAAAAGTCAACATGACTTTTAGATATTTTGTAAATATCTTTGTAAATAGGTGGTTGGCTCCTTTTTTGCCTTCTTTCCTCCTCTCTTCTATATATACTAGAATACTTTTTGTATTCAGGTGTGAACATTTTTTAGATGAAAATAGAAGTGAGGAGAGAAAGACTTTGAGCTTTCTTGTAACAGAATAAAACAGTAATACAAATATTAAGACTTTGTGCTCAATAGCTTTGTTATGCATTAGATATTTCTTACGTTAGATCTATGTGTGTTTAATCTGTTGGATCCATA
Organism: Taxus chinensis; assembly: GCA_019776745.2. Lineage (NCBI taxonomy): Eukaryota > Viridiplantae > Streptophyta > Pinopsida > Cupressales > Taxaceae > Taxus > Taxus chinensis. Next base: position 42,924,387 of record CM034153.1, on the reverse strand, counting down.
TCTACATTTCTCTCATTTGCTCATCAGTATTGCTTTGTTTATTTATGCAAGTAGGTTTGGCTCTGTTTACTACCAACCCAAAAACATAAACCCTCTGACCTTTCTGGTTTGGAATTCATTTCTTTTCTTTCTTCGGATCTAATCTTTCTCCATTCCTCTCTTTCATTCCTTTCTTTTCGTAGTCAGAAACACTCCTACTGGGATGAGATCCCAAACCCCCGAAGCCAGAATATTGTGAGACTTGCACAGATTCTTGCTGGTAGAATAACAATAAACCAGTTTCGCTTTGCTGACTCAAAGAGGAGGCTATGCCCTGCACACTGTTGGCTCGTCTATCCATAGATCTACCCAAGGTGACATATTTTCGGACCAACAATATGGTCACAAGGGAAAAACGAAAGTATGTGGACTCAGCTCCATCCTAGTTAGAGTCTTCACAGAAACTAGTGAACACATTTTCCTTCCATTTCTTAGAGGAACAAACTCATACTCATACCCCAACATCTTAGTGACCCATTTTTGTCATTCTTGTAAAGATAGTCAATGCTCCAAGAATTGTTTCAATCTATCATGATGAATTTGTTACCTTAGAAGTGTACTACCCATCAGAGTACTGTCTACATTATTTGAATGCATGTAATCCTCGCATCATTTCGGGGGCGCATAGGTATCAACAAATTTTTTCCTTTTATGGCGTAAAAATTTTCAAATGGCCTCGGGATGTTGCACCCGACATATGCAGGAAGTATTACTTTTCTCAATCCCATTTCCTGAAGCATCACATTGACCCATGAAGGTTTATGGAGAACTCTGGAGTTGCCAATACTATGAGTTTTGCACATTACCCACCTTTAATTTGTCAAACTGCTTCTAGAAGCTTCCTCTATTCCAATCATATGGACCTCTTGATTCAATACATTGCATTGTAAAAAGTAAAGTTATACTACCATAGTGTTTTGAATAAATAATTCTGAAATAATACCTCATTGATAATGTAGCTCCAAACGGATCTGGGTAATTTCTTGAGAGAGTGGTGGCTTGGGAATAATTCCACTGAGCCTTAAGATGATTTTGATGGTCGTACCTTAACACCTTCATGAGTGAAACGTTAATACTGATCCCTAGTATTTGTTCCATATACCCCATTCATATAACAGCTTTGAAGTTGAGATCTAAATAATTCTTGCTATGTCTTAGTCTTCGACAATGTAATACTTAATAGTTGACATGATTTTTTTAGAGAGGATATCATCCGTAACATTTTATATGTATTTATTCCTTCAAGAATTTGGTAATTTTTATTGAATTCATAACAAATGTGTATTAGAACTTTGCAAATTCCCAAGAAGCCATGCCTATTCAGAAACAAAAATTAAAGAAGAGGATAAATTTACCAAAATTTCAAATACATCTCCAAAATGAAATTTAGTTAGTTGTTTGTGTTTGAATGTGCACATTATTTTAATGTCTTGTTAGTTAATGCATCATTAAAATTTTCTTATGAATATATTTATAAGTTACTCTAATTTGGTGATACCTGAAACGTCAGATCTAGTTTTGAGGTAAACATGTTGGGCCATGTAGACTCATTACTAAATTTGCAATTACTAGGAATAGTGCAACACTGGTATGAATATTTGATACCAACTTAGTTCTGCAAATGGTTATTAGTCTATGACACATGTGAAATTTCCATCCTTGTAGTGCCCCATATCCACTAGATAAAAATAATTTGAGTTCGACTGTGATGAAAACATGTATCTATTTGTAAAAGTGGTTAGTGAAATTGTGTGGGAATATCGATAGAGGAATCTCTCATTGCACATATGGCAAGTCAGTTTATAACAACCCTAATTTTGTAAAGTGATGTAGGTTGATTCGGTGTACATGAAATCTTGTATCTATTAGGAATAGTTAAATAGCTCAAAGTCAATTTTTTACATGCATGTAATGCGTTTAGGATCCTTGAAGACAAATATGTGGGTAATGCAATAATTAAATGTTAGGATGTAAAACCATCGTGTTGCTTGAACTTCCATGGAAAATTAATTCTTGCATATAAAAATAGTTTAACTACCATTGGTTTATTAAGAATATTGATTATTGTGTAGTTTACTCATGCAATATTTAGGAAATAAGATTTGTAATTGTCTAGTCCTTCGAAGTTTATACCATTGTAAACCTCAGAACCTCGAAAAACTGCAAGAACAATTCTTGGAAATTTGAGATTATGAAAAGTTTGAAGCCACAGAACATTTAAGAGAATATGGACCTCCACCTATGATTTTTTTTGGGTATCGTTTCCATTGGCTCACTCTAATCATAATTCTAATTGTCATGGTCATGTATAACTTAGGACGTAACATTGAGCCACTGTGCACACCATCTATAGATTCATTACCTTAGGAAAGTCATTCAAGTGAAATGGGTAGATGAACCTACCAAGGGTGGTCAAGCAGTGCCAGACATTATGGACTGCATGAGCATTATGTGTGCTCCCTGTAATTCAATCTACATGATTGTCACCTTATGCATTCTTAAGATAAGTCATCATGTAAAGGGTAGTTGGAGTCAAACTACCTGAGAAAGCATGACAGTGAAATTGGGTTGGGATTGACTTTAATGTTAGATTATTCTCTTGCTAATTTATCCCACTTCCTTGCTTGTTGTTGTCCTAAGTATATGTTCCTCATCACCAGTCCCTTCAATTAGATGCATTTTTTCTCTCAGAATAATTTGTGCATTTGGTCAACTAATTCCTATCACAGCCTTAATAAACACTATACCATTTGGACTAGCTAGGTCCTTCAATTGGTTACTGGTGTCAGCTGAACTGACCGAGGGTATCAAAATCATGCACTGCTAGACATTATTTAGCCCGGTTTCATAACTATTGGACTGCCTTCTTGAGCCGAAGAAATTTTTCTAATTAACCCTGCATGTCATGATTGAATCAGAAGACCTTTATGGGTTAAACAATGCATTACCTCACGAGATTTTACTTCCACATGCCCAAGTAAATATTCATTCATCCTCCATTTTAGCCTCAACTGGGGCATGGACATATTTTGGGTGCATTCCACAAGTTATCCTGCTCATCCTTTTATCATTTGAGTGGGAAATCTTGTTGCAAAATCCACTTATAATCGTAAATTCCCATAACATCTTGAACATTTGTAGAATATTACAACAAAAAAACCAATTTCCATATCATTTTCTCAAGCATATTCAACTATATCTAAGTCTACATACATATCACATGTGTGACCTAGGTGTAGGCCAACTTGCAAAGCTATATCTCACACACTTAACATCATCTTGCACTGTCAGAGGTGTTGTTAGGGTCTTCATTACCAAACACGTTGCAATATACATATACATATACATATACATATACATATTACACAGATTTTTTGGGTGGGTACTTACAAGATCTTGATGCATGGTCAAAATATATCTACATAGGAATAGTGGGGGCCACTTAGCCCAATTTGAATAAACCCTATTTAGGTCCTAAATCAAAGAAGGAAAAGAAGCCCTAATTAGCTGCACAAATGTAATCATGAAATTTTTACCACATAAGGTGAAGTTATAGATGAGGAACAAAATTCCAAAGGTAAGTGATTTAACCTAAATGGTTAAATTTAAGAGGGGTAGTAACTGATGGTAAATTATCCTAATCAATTAGTTTCCAAGGCTAATTACAACAATATTAGAAATAACCATTGAATAAAGATAAATAATGATAGATAATGCAAAAAGTTCTAGCAATGAGAAGGAGAAGAAGACTTAGCTAATATTTTGGACTTTTGTGTTGGTCTAGGCTGACCTAATAACTGAATAAGGTTGTAAATGGTCTGATAGAGGTTCTTCACCAAAAATGCTTCCTGAAAATCTATTTGGACCAAGGTGTATGGTACAACCCAAAGTGTACCCCCACTATGGCCCTTTCTGTACACCCTTATCCTCTGTAATTTCAACACCTAAAATTTATTGGCTCGTGAGCTACTTCATGATCTTCTCATGTATACAATTTGGACCTTCGACACTTTGTGATGCTTGATGCATCCTAAAATTCACTGTAAATGAATTAATCACATTGGCACATCACTCAACCTAAGTTGAGCCATCACCCGAAGCATGCAAAGACACCAGGTCCCTCTTTAGAGTTGCTTGTATAGAATGTTAGCATGATAGTGCATATGTATATTCAGATTCATAACCAACAGCAAACAGTCCATAGTGCATAAACCAGATCTAGATCTTAGAATATATAAAATATGAACTAACCAATGACTATAGCAAGAATTACCATACAAGAACCAGTTTCAGTCATGTTCAACACCATTATCCAGCTAATGTGATCCATTGTAGTAAATATTGTAAAACAAAGAATCTTCATACATTATAAAGGTATCTTCATGAGCATGCGCGTGACAAGACCAACAATCTAACTCTACAATAATTAAAACTTTCTTAACCGTGAAAATCAATACATATATATATAGGGGTGGAGACTTTCCCTTCACCACCCATGCACCATCTCAAAATAGGCCACATGCTAATAATATCCATGTGCCTTTACAAAAAGATGTAAAACATTCAAGTGTTATAACAATAGACTTCCTATAGTTAACTTTGAGTAGAAATCCTATTATTAGCGTAAAATATGCATGGTGCTCGACCGATGCTTGTTCCCAAAATACCCTTGCGTGGACTGCAAGTCTTCATGTCTCTATGTGCTCAACATGCTAACTCCAAAAATAGCCTTAGCAACAGAAACGACTAAGTCCTGATCCTGGGCACTTCAAACTTATTATAGTGTTGCACACTCTTCCAGGCCCTACATTCATGCGCCCAACACTTAGGCCCTTTTTTTCTGTCCAACATTACCCCACACTAAAACGGATTGTCGCCTTGAAAACGAGTAATCACCTTGTCATTCCAAAGAATATAGGATAATGAATGAAAGAATAAAGAATACGTTGAGTCATCTTATTGTGTACCCTTTTCTTCCTCTGGTAGAATAAATTCTAGATATTCACTCTGAATTTCCCCTTCAAACTCATACCAGTCCTTAAGCGTTGCATCTGTCTTATTAGGGATGTCCACAATGATGCCATCTAACTCATCTAGAGGCATGTTTCTGCCCCGACTCTTCAAAATTTTAAGGATGTTAGCCATACTCGCGACCATCCCTTCCATGACATCCATCTTTGTGGTAATGAGCTTCCCAATGCTCTTGATTCGATCCATATGTTGTTTCATTGTAGCATCCAGCGCGACATGCTTCATTTCTACCAGTGTAACTTGTTTTGTGCACTCAAGTGTTTCATCTTTTACTGCCTGCAGAACTTCATTTTCCTCTGCTTTCATTCTTTCTTGTACTAAGTTATCAGGCATTGTACACATGGCCAACACCGAATCTGCCTTCTTCATTTCATCCTTTAAGGATTGCAAAACAACCTCATAGCTAGATATCTTCCTTGCAATTGAAGACTTGGCCCTCGATGCTTCTTCCGCAACATCGTTTTACTTAGGGAGGCATGCTGGTCCTTCCTGTAGAAGTAGAAGAATTGTTGTGCGCATATAATGCAGTTCAGACTTAAAATCCCGTGGCACCTTCTCTTGAAAATTGGGCCTCTTCTGTAAGATCTCATTCGCTATCTGTTCCATACCATCTTCTTAACATTTTGTTCCTCAGCCAATGCATTATCCCACTCCTGGGTGATTCACTTGATCTCTATGTCTTTATCCTTCTTATCATCCAACAACGCACGTATTGTTGTCGCCTTATCAATATTCCAGCTCCCTACTTTTGTTAACACTTTAACCAATGTGTTGCTCACCTGTTCATCTGAAAAATACATGGGCTTGATGGTCATATGGTGTGTATATGGAGCCTTCCTCATCTTCTTCAAACTACACACATCCTTGTAGACATCAAAATAGGGCTCATCCATGTGAGTCTGCATACTCCATGATAGCTGCTTACGAGTGCATATATTTTCCATCTCTGGGTCCATCCAATCCTAACCATAAAATTGCTTGTTGGGAAGAGTTCTCTGAAAGCGAGTGAAAATAATTTTTGACAGGTCATCCATATAGCCAAAATTTTGAGCACATACTACCTCTTCTTCTTCATGCCAACCTGTATGTTCCCCATCCTCTATGAACAGAAACACCCTCGTTTTGTTGTACCTAATGCATCCATAATGCTGCACAATACACTCACATTCTTGTCTACTTATTCTTCATTCTCTCATTCCTTCGGTGCCCTGAGAAATACAAGACTTCCTGTATCCATCTGGCGCTACTTTTTCCTTCATCACAGGAACGTTCTTTGTACACTCAAGCTGCACTAGAGTCTTATAGCCATCTGTTCTCCAATATCCTCATCCTCCTGCTTTATCCTTACAGCTTTAGATTTTACCTTCTGCTCTCATGATCTCCCTTTTAAGGACTGAAATCCTCATGGTAACTTCGTTTAAGGCTTGTGGATTCCCTCCTCACTATCACTTGTACTCTTGAACATATTTTCTTGAACTGTGGCTCTTTGACTATCTTCTACCACATTGATTTACAAGAGTTACGCGCGGTGATCTTCTTACTGGCTGTGAAGTCCCTGTGCTAGAGTCTCTGGATGTGTGCCTTATCCGCATAAATCTCCTTATATGAATTAGTCTGAAGCTGTTTTTTGGTTCCTCTTGCTCCAGAACTTTCTATAACCCGGTAGGCATTGGATCTTCTTGAGTAGGGGGCGTTGATGTAACTTTCCTTGAGGTTCCTACTATTTTCCCCTTCTTTGGAGGTCCCATAAGTGTCATATTTGCACCCTTCACTACCTTTCCATCCTTGAACCTTGGCCTTAGATAGATGTACACGTAAGCTGGTTTAATCTGTCCTACAGTCAATCTCTCCGATGTAATGTCCACGCTGTCAGAATCCATTGTTTTAACATAGGCCTCTTTACCTGGCCATACATAGGTCTTGCACAAAATGTGAACATTTGCATCTACTTTATCTGCATCAAACTGGAGTTTGCACACATCATGGAATATATTCACAGAGCCTCTAAATTAAAGGTGAATGAAAACTTACACCACGGGGTTTTCTCGCTAGACTTCATATGGAAGTTCCTTAAGCTGAAGTGCTGGTAAACTGCAAATTCAAATTCTCCATCCAACACCTTGGGTAATTTGTGTGGAATATGCCATTCTCCCTCAAACGCCCTGTGTAACCTCCTGAACCACTTCTCCAATCGCTCCTTATATGTATTAGAAATAGCTCTGCACAAACTATACTTAGCATATTTGTTTACTGGGATTTGTTTTCTAATGAAAACTCCTAGATGTTCTCCCTTGGTCCATCGGGAATGCCAATTTCACTAAATATAATCAACAACAGGATGATGCCCCAAGTTATTTTCTCACCTTTATCTGCCTAGATGTGCACCCTATTCACCAGGCTTTCTATAATGTACCCAAAGATGTTGTAGTTTGTCTTATTTACCATCTTGTGCACTATATGCAACAACCACATATTTTCCTCATTCCATCGCTTAGTGGCACCCAACTTGCTCCCTGTTAAGTGTGTTGTAACCTTGGTGGCCATGTCTGTAATTTTGGTTACTTTAAAGGCTCAGACCCCCTTATTAAACTGATGTATGGAAGCCATCGCAATAATACCCTTATCGTCTGATAAATTTCCACCAATTTCTGAGCTCGAATTGTGCAACATTGTCACCTTCCTAATCATCTTGGTGGTGATCCTCATTCTCCTGACCGTGAATTAGAAAACATCTTCATGCATGTGTGACATGAGCCATTGATACAACTTCTCAGGCTTCCCAAAATAGGGTAATTCCAGAATTTTCATTACCCCCATGCTATCAAGTAACCTTTTCATAGAGGCATTAAAACCCTAGTGTCATCTGCCAACTGCTGGTTAGTTTTCCTATAGACTTCTATTGCAATGTCCTTCAGGTACTTCTCAATTCGGTGGTTAATTTATGAAACCCTACACTATGTTATTTTTTTCTTCTATGGCCGCCCCTCAATCACTTCTTCTAGGTATAACATTTTAACCATCCATTCTTCTGTTGGATCGTTAACCTCCTTCTCCATAGCTGGAGCCCTCCATGGTGCCATTGCTCCTTTTGATCCTATAAGTGCAAATGAAACCCTAGCTGCCATGTAAATGAAAACAAATTCATGCCCTCTTGACACACACACACACACAACTTCTTGAATCCTAATTCCGTGGCTATATGCTCAACAATGTGCTTTAAATCTCGATAGGTTTACTCGATCTATAGAGTGCTCATCGTCTCCAGCTCTTCTTCACACTTCTCAATTTTCTTCAAACTTGCAAGGTAACAAATGACGTTGCAAACGACAAATTTATTACAAGTTTCAAAAATCCCCTTCCTTAATTGCTCCACCTACCACCGTACATGACATTAATTCCCATTAAGCGTGTTTTACACTTCTTTGTCCCACGCCACAATCTCTCGCACCTCAAACTTTTGCGCCTCAATCATAACTTTCTGGCACGCCACTACTTATGTATCATAGATCTCATCTACCCACGCTTCCTTACACTGAAGTGGTTTATCCAATGTGACCCAACATAGGTAGTCTCTAATGTTGTATCCTCCTTTCTTTATACTCAGTGCTCATTGCCTTACACGTGATGTTAACTTTGAGCAATTTCTCATGAATTTTTCATTACTTTTGAAATCTTGTTCCTTTTATGGTCACCCATGAGTTTATTTATTTTTTGTACCAGACTAACATTCTTTATCCACCCCACACTAAGGGTATGTGTAGTCCTTAGCGCATGAAAACAATTTAGATTACTACTAGCTTCCAGCGCGCAAACGTGCTTATTACACATAACACTAAACTAAATTGACAAAGCATAACGATGGTGAAGGAAACACATATAAAGGAAATACATTAAGGGAAATATAATATAAATGGAAATACTACCTTATTACAAACACCAAGAAGGATTATTTATAGTAGGGCTTCAACCTACTCCCGTTGAAGTAACCAGGTAACTATGTTCCACCAAGCGCCTCTAACTGGCAAGCGTCTGAGTCAAGTATATGAGTGCTAACATACGGTCCCAACTAATGCACCTTAAGATTTCCTAGGTGGCGCAAAAACTTTGAATCATAAAGGAACACCATCTACCCAACCTCAAGCTTCTTGTCCCTGATGTGCTTGTCATGTCATGCCTTCTTCCTTGATTTTTCTTGCTTCTGACTCCATCGTGCTATTGCGCACCTCTCATCCAGTTGTATCAACTTGTCAATTCTTTCTTCTAATGCTTGTTCATCATCCAGACCTCCTGCGTGCGTAATATGTAAAGAAGGTAACATGAATTCCATGGGTAGAACTACCTTTGCGCCAAACACCAACTGGAAGGATGTTGCCTTATTCAACCATTTGTAGGTTGTTCTATATGCCCAAAGTATAATAGAAACTTTATCATCCCAATCTTTCCTTCTAATATCAAATTTTTTTGTCAAATTCTGGCTCAATGACTTGTTAAAAGCCTCAACAGTCCCATTTTATTGAGGGTGATAGGGTGTTGTCTTATGGTGTGCAACCATAAATTCATCCAATAATATCCTGATGGTCTCATTAAGGAAATGAGTGCCTTAATCACTTTTCAAACTTAAAGGATATCCATAATTGGTAAGAATATTTTCCCACAAGAACCTTGCTGCCATAGCCATTGTACAATCCTTTGTAGGTGCCTCTTCTACCCACCTTGTAAGATAATCTGTATAAGTGATGATGTAGTGAAATCCAGTTTTGCACATGGCTGGGGAAATAGGACCCAAAAAGTCAATTGACCACTTATCAAAAGGTTATGCCTTAGTAATAGGCCTCAAAGGCATTTCAGGTGCTGACAATGATCACATGCCTTACAATATTCTTTACAATCCTTATACAAGGTCTCCCACCATAAACCAACTAGTAGAATCATACATGCGGTGGCATCACCTTCATAGTGTCCACTTGTAATACCGACATGAGCCTCCTCCATGATTGTCATTCACTCATGCTCCAGTACACACCGACAAAAAATAGATAAGGTAAGGTGAGGAGGAATACATGTGAATGAATTTGGAAGGTAGAGTGTGCATGTTCTAATTTTCTGATCCAATGTTGATTGTGAGAACTTCCTTTTTGCTAGGAGGAACTACCTACGAATACAAAACAAGACCACAAGAGGAATATTAAACAATATATGTCAGTGGACTGCCTAGCGTATGCTAGATCCAGGAAGTGTGATACTTCCTAGATGGTTGTCAATCCACTGTTTAAAACAACTTAATGCAAGAAATGATGTAAACCAATAATGTCCTACTATAGTTGATATGATTTAGGTGTCTCATTCAAGTACAATAAGAAAATATAATCTAACAGGCTAGGTTATGATCAGATCTAGAAGTTAGACAGGTAAATAAGGTGTTTGGGATAGGTCAGGGTCAAGATTTAGGTGATTTGGTTTATTTAGGTAAATGTTATGGGGTTTTTGTTATTGGCAAGTTTACTTAGACACAAAGATCGACGTCGGTCTGGTATGACCAATGCCGGTTGAGATAGACCGATGACAGTTTAGGTTAACCGGCATCAGTAGGGTTGGGCTGATAGAAACTTAATGAAGTTTGGTTTTGGTGATTCTCTATGATTGCATAGAGAATGGATAGAGAATGGTGAGGTTGATGACAGTGTTGGGAATACTCAGAGATGTCTGGAGGTGGGTATGGAGGGTTGAGAGGTTATAGGTGATTAGGTGGAGGGATTGGTAGGAGGGTGAGAGATGATGGGATGCAAGGGAGACTAGAACTCCCAAACAGAGATGAAGAAACTAATCTAAATAAATATGGGAAGGTGCAGATCTAAATGTACTTACTTGTACTTATAGACCTAGTGGTTGGATGGAGGTGATGGTTGATCTATGGAACTGATGGTCAGTGCCATGGTTGTGCTTCCCAGAATGTTACCGTGAATGCTTGCCTTTCAGATCAGTGCTTGGTGTTGGTTCAGGATGTCTGGATGTGCAGGAGTGCTCTGGTGTGTGCTTGCATGTAGATCTCTCTTCTCTAAAACTCGAATAATTCTTCCAACCTCTCAAAAAAGGTTACCAAAGTGAATATATGGTAATCGACGATGGTTTAGGGTGACCAATGTTGGTTTTGAGTTGACCGACATCGGTTAAGGTGGGAAATCCTAGGTTTGATAAAATGACAGATCTTGGCAATCTTTTTGGCCAACTCTTTCCATTTTCACAGATCAAAATGGAATGTTGTGCTTAGATAAGTGGGAATGTGGTTAGAGGAAGAATAGGCATGTGATTTTAGGGTTGAACTAAGTCTTAGTTAATTAAGGTAGGTAGGACTAAGTCTTAGTTAGTTATGGTAAGTGGATATTGAGTCCTAGTAAAAAGGAAACATGCTAAGAATAGGTTTATGATGAGGTGTCTAGGTGATGTGGTGGGGTGAGGTGTCTAGGTGAGGTGGAAATTAGTTTAATTAAGGTAATTAAATAATGAATATTGTGAGAATGGGCATTAATTTAATTGTAGGTAATTAAATTAATATACATGTGGGGTAAAGGGGGAGTGTGACCCAAATTTGGTGTCTACATTTTTCCCCTTTTTGTTGTGTAGCTTGTATTGGTAAGCGATGCTGACAAAAATAGGAAGTGATTGCCCCATGTGTGGGTGAAGGTGATCCCCCTCAAACCAGGAACTGATGAGGTGTAATACGGAATCGGTGAGTGGTTTGATAAATGTGTAGTTAGTGGAAGTGGAGGTAGGTGGGGAAGGGTATGAGTACTATGGGAAAGGGTGATGGTCAACTCATAGGTAATAAGCCAGGGTCAAAATTGGGTAATGGGTAATGAAAATCAAATGCACACACACACACACACACACACACGTATAGATTGCAACATGGTACCAGGTTGAAGAGCTTGCAAACTCTACATCATCCAAGGTCAATAGGTTTATCCAAACAAGGGTGAAGTGATTCAGGTATCCAAGGTATAGGATATGGTCTGGAAACACAACATAGGTCAGGTGCAGGAACGTTTAGGTATGTTTTGGTACACCAAAGGTTTGGTCAGGATAAATGACATGAAAATAGGAAAGGTATGGTTGTTAGGCTAAAACAACATAGGTAACAACATCGCAAGGTATAACAAGTACATAAGGTCAATGGTCACACCAAGTAGGTCAGGTTCAGGAAAATAGGTCATGGCATGGGTAAGGCCAAGGTATAGGTAAAATAACAAATCCCAAGACGCAACTAAGGAAATGTAGGGGTAGTTTGGGCTTGTAGGTATGGTTCAATAGGTGTCTGTAATGATAAAAGGTGTTTGAGCACTAATGGTTGTAGGTAAAAAGAAGCTTAGCAAGGGAAAATAGCTATAAGGGTTGACTGATGCCGGTTATATGGTAACCGACGTCAGTTGGCTAGGGCACAAATATGACCAACGTCGGTCATGTCGAATTGGGGTTAAAAAAGGAAAATTCCACTTTTTACGGAATCATTTGTCATTTGCCAATTGTAGAAAATGACAGAGGAGAGGTGGAAAGTTGGAAAGTGACAAAACAAGACAGAGAGTTGAGTTGGCGAGCCTCGTAGTGGGTGATTGGCATTCGGTTGGCAGGTCCACGAGATCGGTTCAAGTGATTTCATTGGTTGTGAGGTGGGGAGTTGATTTGGTGATGGCAGAGGTGGGAGAGGGTTTGGGTGGACCACTGGTGTAGTGGCCAGATGTACCACCATGCTGATGGCACTGAGATGAGGTAGGATTCTATCCCAATCCTTCATTTGTTGTTGAAATAGGTTGGTAAAAATTGGTTTTGTTTAAAATTTGGGTGAAATTTTAATTTTTGAAATTTATGGGTAAAAATGAAGGAAATGAGGGGTGGGAAGGTCCAATGTAGGTTAAATAGGAGTGGGAATGAAGCTAGGATAGGTTTGGGTAGGTTAGAATAGGTATTTAGGTCAGATTTGAGAATTTTGTGAGAAATAGGGTAGGGGTTTGCGGATTTTGACGCCGCGACAGTGACCAATGATGGTCAAGGGTTGGCCGACGTCGGTTGGCCTTGGCCGGCATCGGTCAAGTATTAGGTGACCGATGTCAGTTATGATGGACCGATGTCGGTCAATAGTGACCGATGTCAGTTGGCTCTAGGGGAAAATAGGTCAATAAATGAGATAAGATGGAAGTGAACGATAGGCAATGAGATATAATGGAAGGTTTAGTGAGAATGGGTAAGGTAATAGGTTCAAATAGGTATGAGTTGAGGGATGGGAAATTGGGATGAGGGGAGAAGGGGTAGTCTTTAGGGTTGGGGTGTGGTTACAGGGTAGTAAGTAGGGAGGGTGTTGGGAATAGGTTGGTTGGTTAAGAGTTATGTTGGGTATGGTCAAGGTTTAACAATGTTGTGGTTTGTTGGATGCAGGCTAGGGACTAGCTGCAGATGCGTGATAGAGTTCCACCTCTATTACTAGCGGTATGATCAAGAATGACCACCGAGGAGTGGAGGCACGTGATAGACATCAGCTTGATTGGGGTTCGATGCTACAGGCACATAGTTTGGGAGCTGAGCTTGATGGTCGCACTCATCGACAGATGGGATTCAGTGACCAACACATTTCATTTACTGACGGGTGAGATCACAGTCACCCTGGAGGATGTATACAGAATCTTGCGGTTACCTATAGTGGGAGAGAAGGTGTATTCTATTTCCTCAGAGGCATCAGAGGAGCTGATGTTGGTGGTGTTTGGAGAGGGGATGGTGGAGATGAGGTTCCATAGCATGAGCCTGAGTTATGGAGATATGTACATGACCCATCCTCAGGAGATGAGGTTGGTTGTCCTGATTATGGAGGTAGTGTGTTGTTTTACACTGCCAGATGTGGAGGGTGGGAGATTCCCATGAGCGCTAATGGGGGTTCTCCATGACATGATGGAGGAGAGGACCCATTTTTCTTGGGCACCAACATTCTTGGTGTAGTTATACAGGGAGCTATGGGCCTATGGGAGGCTACAGAGGTTCAGTTTGTGTTGTACCTTTCTTCTTCACTACTGGGCATATGAGCACATCATATGTGTGCATCCAGTTGGTATGCCCCGTTCTGATGCATTTCGATGCGTGGGCTTGGTTCAAGTTGGCTATAGGTATTGGGTGCCTGTTGTTGGAGAGCACAGGGCTTCCAGGGCTACACATGATGTAGCATACTACAGGTGCATACTAGAGGGGTTGTCTAGAGTGGACATCATTTGGAGGCCGTATGTTGGCTTCCCTTCATACAAGAAGATGGTAGTAGAGTTAGATGAGCTACAACTACTCAGATGGATAGAGGGACATCATGCCAGAGAGCACGAGATGATACCCATGGATAGGGTCAGACGATAGTTTGGGCTACCTCAGGATGTGCCTCCACCATTCCCTTAGTACAGGAGAGATGACAATGGAGAGGCCTATGCCTCTACCACAACCGACAGTGTCACAGGGTAGGAGGAGTAGGCAGTGGACCGACAGGATTGATGATGTTGAGTTACAGATAGATATAGGAAGTGGTGGGAAACAAAACTATGGGAAGCACCACCCAGGCTAGGGCAGCCTGATCTAGCCACATTATGGTTCAGAGGGACACATTACAGGGGCAGGTGGCTACCCTTCTGACAAAGCTGGGAGTAGTGCAGGGGCAGCTGACAGGATCTGAGGCACAGGTTGCCACATTACAGGCACATGTAGTAGCCCTTCAGGCCCAGGTTGCATAGGGACATGCACCCGCATAGGGTGGAGATGGAGATGGGGGATAGGTGGCCACCTTACAGGTGCAGGTAGTAGGTTTGCAGGGCCAGTTGGCCACTACACAGGCATAGATTATGGCCTTACAGGCCCAGGTTGCAACACAGACACCCTCACAGGCCCAAGGATAGGGTCCCATTTTACAGGCAGTAGTGGGATAGGGTCCCATGGTACAGAGAGGAGGGCAGGGGTCACAGATACAGGGGTTGAGGCCACCAGTAGCAGGACAGAGCTCGCAGGTTGCTATGAGACCTATGACACCCCCAGACAGTACCGATGGCTAGATTCAGGGATGCCCTGAATGAGGCCAAATACTACTAGGATCATTTGACTACTGCTGGGATATACGTCCCTTCCTATGTAGAGTATAGGGTACAACATGCCTCGAGTGAGAGGATGAGATCTCACACACATAGTGTAGAGAGTACAGGGGGCTGGCGAGCCCAGAGACAGGGTCAGGGAGAGGCCACTAGTTCATGGAGGCCTGACCCAGCTGCAGGCTAGGCAGAGGTGAGGGCTAGACCCATAGAGGGCAGAGAGATGATGGCAGGGCATCAGGATGGAGGAGAGGAGGAGGAGACAAATGAGACTGCCTGAACATCAGATGGGCCAATGATTGATGTCGTCATTTTGATTATTATTTTTGATATATATCGACCTGCGTGCTGATGATAGTGAGGCTGTACATGAGATTTTTTGAGGTTTTTAATTATATACTGGCCTGCATGCCAAAGATGGTGAGGATTGTATATGAGGGTTTTTTTTTTTAGATACTTGTATTTATTTGTATCTGTGTATATATGTATTGATACACAGACTCTCCCATTTATATAGTTGATGATGTTTATTGGATGGATGATGTACTTGTGTTGTAAAATTTCCAGTGTTATATGTATATGGGTGGAAACTAGGAAAGGCTGGTGGTGTCAGGTCATTAGGCATGATGGAGTCAGGTCATGATGGAGTTAGGTAGTTTAGGCATGATGGAGTCAAGTCAGTTTAGGCATGATGGAGTCAGGTCAGTTTAGGCATGATGGAGTCAGGTTGGTTTAGGCATGATGGAGTCAGGTCAGTTTAGGCATGATGGAGTCAGGTTGGTTTAGGCATGATGGAGTCTTGTTTGTAATTTTGATTTAATGTCCAAGTTATTGGTAACATGGGAAATAAATGATGAGTTATATGTATGTTATGGTGTAGATTTCCAAAATCTTTGATATTATGGAAATGTGAAATGATTGATTGGATGTTTTTATGATGTGATAACATGGTAGATATGTATGTGTGGTAATTTTCCAAGTGTTTATAAAAATGGAAATTAAGATAGAATATGAAAAGGAAAATGGGGGAAAATAGGTTAGGGTAAAGAGTGGCCGAGCTAACCTCCAAGGGCCCCATGCCCTAGGAGTGCTACCTACATAGCCCCGACGAAAAGGGGCCTCAGGCCGATGTAGTTCTCCCATAAGCTAGGGAAGAATATGATGAATTAGAGGAATGGGTTGGTAGGTTTTAGGCATGATTGAGTCTAGGTAGGCATGGCATTGAGTCTAGGTCTAGGTCATAGGCATGGTTGAGTCTTAGGTGATAGGGGAAATATTTTAAAATGTAGGTGTCGATGGTCTGGTCTTGTATAGGGTAATCAATAAGTAATGAAGAAGGTGAATGGTAAGAGGTGGTAAAAGAGCCACTTAATTGATAAGAACCCTAATGAGTCCACCATACCAAAGATGGGCTTATGAACGTAAGACCCTAAAGGCATTGCATAATGGACTATTCTAAGGGTGAAGAAAGTCACATGATCACGAAATGTCACAGTTGCGGCAAGTCCCTTGAGTGGGTAGGAAATTAGGGTGAAAAGGAAATGAGGTGAAAATGGGTGGTTTAGCATAACTTAGTGTACGACAACATGTTTACCTGACAAGAAACCCATGATCAAAAATAGGCAAGTCCATGACAAAAAGTTATCATTTTCTTCATTTGTTTTTGTTTTTGATAGACTGATCGATGCAGGAAGTCTATATGGGATGAGTATATTATCTCCTTGAGGTCTTCATGAAGTTGATCAATGTGGGAAGATTTTGAATATTTTATTTATATTTTTGCAATGACTTTATATAGCTTTCCTTCGAGGGAGCAAGTCTATTTATAGCAGCGAGATAGAGAGAAGAGATGTCCCTTTTGAGGGAGTCATCTTTTTGCTGGAAGTTTGACTCAAGGAGTTGAATCCCATTTTTCTTTTGGACGTTTAAGTCATGGACAAGACTATAGAGGAAGATTAGGTTCTTGTTTAGAAGAAAAAACCATAGCACACAGAGGTTAACTATGAAAGAGATGGTTTCAAGTGATGAACGACCATGGGATTCCATCTTGAAAAAGATGAAAAGTATCCATGAGAATCATGCCATGAGTAGAGCCATGGTACTCATATTGAAGATAAGGCTGAAAGGTGACGGGTAACCACATGATTCTTGTTTAGTCATTGATCCTCAAAACAGGTAACATGGAAGGTGAACGACGCTCAAGGGATGAGCGGTCAATAGACAGAAGGTGATATAGGACTTGATTTCAACAATAAAATGGTCTAAGATGTAAGGCATTGAGGGGCTCAGGTTCAGGTTTACCTTCAAGTGAAGACAAATGATAAGCACCTGATCCATAAGCATGAGTAATGATATAGGGTCCAAGCCAATTAGGAGAAAATTTTCCCCGCTTACTTTTCTCTTCTTTGGTTACATGTTGATTTTCCTTCAGGACAGGTCACCAACCTGGAAGGTTTGTTTGTGGAAACATTTATTGTAGGCATGTTTGATACATTTTTGGTAGATTTGGAGATGATGAAGAGCATTGAGATGACATTCATCTAATAACTCAAGTTGTGCTAAATGGTCCTGGAAAAAGTCATCATCATTGAGCATGTCTTGTAGTGAGATGTAGAGAGATGGAATCTAGACTTCGAGAGGCAAGACAACCTTGGTACCATAGACCAGAGAGAAAGGTGTGGCAACAGTTGAAGTGTGAATACTAGTGCAGTAAGCCCACAAGGTGAAAGGAATGTGCATATGCCAATCCTTCCCAGTATCGTCAACTACTTTCATAAGAATTTTGTTCAAGGTTTTATTGGTTGATTCTGCTTGGCCATTTGTTTGTGGGTAATAAGGTGATGAGAAACTGAGTTGAATGCCAAAAGCATCACAAATATTTCATAGGGTTTTGTTTTTGAATTCTTTCTGTTATCAGTGATGAGGCGGTGAGGGACACCAAAGTGACAAATGATGTGATGGTTGATGAATTCACATATTTTCTCAGCTTTTGTAGAAATGAGGGGAATGGCTTCTACCCATTTAGTGTAGTATTCAGTAGCAGTTATAATCCATTGATGGTGTTGTGAAGAATGAGGATTGATCTCTCCAACAAGATCCAAACCCCATTGAGAGAAAGGCCAAAGGTCTCGTGCGACCTGTAAGGCATGACTAGGTGTGTGATGAAGATTAGCATGTTGTTGGCATTTCACACAACATTTGACATAGTCACAACAATCATGGTTTAGGGTTGGCCAATAATAGCCAAGGTGAAGAATGCATTTAGTGACAGCTAAACCACTAAAGTGACCTCCACAAATTCCATCGTGAACTTCCTTGATGGTGTAAGGAATTTCAGAACTTTTAAGGCATCGTAAGAGAATACTATCAAAGCCACATTTATAAAGGAGACCACCCATGATGACATAGTGAGAGACACTTTTAAGAAAGGCATGTTGTCCATTACGAGTGAGATCAGGAGGTAGAATGGAAAGGGAAAGGTAGTCTACAAACTGCTTATACCAAAGGTCACGTGGGTCAGGTGCAACGGTTCTGACGGAGTTGACCTCATGAGATAAATAAGAGGGTGATTGCAACCTTTGTATTGTGACAAAGATTTTGGAGTCAATAGGTGAAGTGGGTATCTGAGAAGCCAGGTAGGCCATGGTATCCACAAATTTATTAGTAGAACGTGGGGTGGTTTGAAGTTCGTAATGGTCAAAGGTAGTCAAAAGTATGTCGACATGACATTTGTACTTTTGGAGTATTTTGTTACGACACTGGTATATACCATTGACTTGGTTTACAACCAGTTGGGAATCACCAAAGATATTAATTGATTTAACATCTAGGGAGATGGTGGTTTGAAGGCCTAATACGAGTGCTTCATATTCAGAAATGTTGTTAGTGCAATCAAAATCTAGTTTGAAAGATAAAGGCATAGGTGCACCATCAATAGGAATGAGGATAAAACCTGCACCACCTCCACACTGACATTTGGAACCATCAAAGAATAAGGTCATCTGGTAAGTGGTATCATCCAAAGAGAGGGTAGCAATGGATTCATCTGGGAAATCAAAGTTAGAGGGTTGATCCCCAGAAAGAGGTGCATCTGCTAGTTGGTCAGTGATGGCTTGGCCTTTGACAAAATTTTGGTGGATGAATTCAAGGTCAAGGTCTACAAGAAGCATGAGCCAATGTGCAGCACATTGATGTTGGTAGGGTTTGGCATACATGTAATGTAGGGGATCTGTGTTAGTGATGAAAAAAGTTTTGTGGTTGAGTAGGTAATGACGAAGTTTAGTGGTGACAAAAACTAAGGCTAAGAAAAGTTTTTCAGCATGGGTGTACCTAGTTTCGTAGTCCAAAAGGGTACGACTTATGTAATAAACTACTTTCTCCCTAGGTTTCTCATCATAATGAGTGAGCATGGCACCTAAGGAATGGTCAATAGTAGAAATGTATAGGTAAAAGGGGTTGGTCATCTTTAGGGGGAATGAGCACCGGTGGTTGAAGAAGGTATTGTTTTAAGGCGTCAAAGGCTTTGTGGCATTCATCATCCCATTTGAATGAGACATCCTTTTTGAGGAGATGATGAAATGGTTGACAACAGTCAGAAAGTTGTGAAATGAACCAATGGATAGATTGCAACTTACCTTGCAAACTTCAAAGTTGACAGAGATTAGTAGGTGGAGGCATTTCGAGAATAGCCTTTACTTTAGCAGGATCAACTTCTATGCCACACAAAGAAATGATGAAACCAAGGAGTTTTCCTGAAAGTACCACAAAGACACACTTCTTAGGTTGAAGGTGAACACAATACTTGATGAGGTGGTCAAAGATGACCTTAAGGACTGTCAGGTGTTCGGCCCAATGTTTGGATTTGGCAAGAAGGTCATCTACGTAATCTTCCAATATGTGATGCATGATGTCATGGAAGATATAAGTCATGGCTCGCTGATATGTAGCACCAACATTTTTAAGGCCAAAAGGCATGACTTGATAGCAGAAGGTCCCCCAAGGAGTGATGAAGGTAGTTTTGTGTTGATCTTCTAGAGCGAGTAATATTTGATTATAACCTAAGAAACCATCCATGAGTGATAGCATCTCATGGCCAGTGGTGAGATCAACCAGTTGGTCAATGCCTGGTAGAGGAAAGTCATCTTTGGGGCAAGCTAAGTTGAGGTCATGGAAATCCATGCAAATGTGGAGTCCCCCTGTCACTTTTGTGATAGGAACGATGTTAGAAATCCATTGGGGATAGTCAATGGGTAGGATGAAGGAAACTGAGAGAAGGCACTGAAGTTCTTCTTTGACAAGAAGAGCAATGTGAGGATGCATTTTCTGCAGCTTTTGTTTTATGGGTTTGGCATCAGGAATGGTTACGATATTGTGGACCACAATGTTTGGGTCAATACCAGGCATATCAGCATAGGACCAAGCAAAAGTGTTGCTATGGTCCCAGAGGAAAGAAGTAAAAGCTTCCTGTTCAGCAACATCTAAAGATTGGCCTATCTTTAGAATGTGTGGGTCATCCTGAGTGTTAATGTTGATTTTGATAGTCGATTCATTCAACATGGTTTGTGTCTCAGAAGGTAATGACCAGTGAATATAAGAATCTTCTGCACCAAGGTAGGTGAGTATAGACTCATCATCCTGACATTGAATGACGTTAATAGAAGGTGTATCATCATCGATCATGTCAGGATACAGGAAGGGAAGAGAAGAGGGAGCCTCACCATCACGTTGATAAGTCAGAGGTCCTAGGGAAATCATGTTCACGAAAAAAAAAGTTAGGAGGAATAGATTCGGGATCTATGGACTCCGTGGGTGAAGGTGGTGACATTGGTGAATGGGGTGGAGAAGGTTTGTCTTCCTCAATGAGGTCGATGTGGGCCTTCTTGGAAGATGGTGCAGCAAATCCAATGCCACTACGATCATTGTGTTTATGGGTGGTACATGAAATGACGGTATGGCAACCTTGTTCATAAAAACTGAAGCCAAATCCTTTCCATGCACAATGATGAAGGAAAGTGTGGGCAAAGTGGTGGTTAGTAAGAGATTGGAGGTCAGATGAAAATGGTCATGTTTGGGATGGAGGTTTGGGTGAATAAGTGGTAGTATCAAGTCCCCCATATGTTAGGTTAGTGCGAAGGTGGGGAGGACCATAAGGGAAAACCTCACCTATGTGGTAGTCATAACGAGGGTGTTGGCATAGGTTTCCATACTCTTGTGGAGTGAGGAATGTGTTAATATTGTAGAGGTGGTACTCCCCCAGAGTGAGGCATTGAAAAACACCTTCTAAGGGATCAGTAGTAGATATGCGGGTAGCGGGGATAGATGAATCACTAGATGATTGGGAAGGAGGGGTATCAGTTGGTTGGGAAGTAGATGGGTCAGCTGTAGAGGCTGCGGTACAATAGTAGGAATAGAAGAGTTAGGTGTGGGAGAGGTGGCGGAAACATTGGTGGATGGGGTCATGGGTGAAGGAGAAGTGGGGGTAGTGGCAGATGCCTTGACTGGTACAAGTACATCATTAGGTCGGTACAACATGTTACAAGTTTTGAATGGTAACGGGTCAAGGGGATGGTATAGTTATGCCCTTCATGTTCAAATTTTACACAGTGGTGTAAAGTTGAAGGGACACAACCCATGACGTGAATCCAAGGTCTTCCGAGTAATAGGTTATACTGGAACTCTCCCTCTAAGATGTAGAATAATTTTGGGATAGTGCGAGGACCCACATGAACGTGGAGAATAATGGTGCCAAGGGTGGAGGTGATGGCATCATTGAAGGAGCACAACATAACTGGGTTATTATGCATACAATTGGAAGGGATGCACATTTGATTGTACATGTGGGAGGAGATGATGTTAATGCTAGCACCACCATCGATCATGATGTGTCGTACATGTATGTTATCGATATAGATGGAAATGAAAAGGGTGGGATCAGGATCATCTGACTGGAGAGGTATAATCTCCTCATCAGAGAAACTGAGGGTGACGACTTGATTAGTAGGCATGGGGGTAGAAGAAGGAGATGATTTGGTAAGTGAGGCCACGTGGTGAGGGGTGATAATGGAGGCCACTAGTGTGGGGTCATTGGGTAAAACTTCAATGGATTGCAAAACCTCCATAAGGGCTTGTCTATTAGATTCAGAAGTTTGGATGAGATCATACAAAGACATCTTTAGAGGGGATTGATGTAATTATTTTATCATTGTGGGACGGGTGTCCCCATTAGAGATAGGGTATGTGGGTCCAAGAATGGTGATTTTGGGCACAGGTTCAGATGGTATATTAGGCATGGGGTTGGTTGATGGGCTAGTTGCTTTTTCTTTTCCTTTGTCTTTGTGCGCGTGGGTAGCAACTTGAACCATGTTAATCTGAGGGAAGGTGTTAAATGGAGAAGGTGTAGGATGAGTAGTGTAACAACATGATGGGAAAAAACCTAATGGGGAGGAAAATCCTTGTGAAGTGAGATCGGCACACTGGCATTTGGGTGGTGATTTGGCCAACTCTCTGATATGGACCATGTTGATCTCAAATTTTGGAGGTGGAAAAAAGGGTTGTGGGGGTGGAGATGTAGGTCATTGAAGAAGCAAGGGATGATGATGTGTGGTGACAGGTGAAGGTGGAACATGGTCCTCATCAAGAAGGTCATCATCATCAAAATTTTGTTCAGGAGGAAAAAGTTGGAGAAGAACAGTTTTTAGAGCCTTACAATTTTCTACATCATGTCCTGGCACACAATGATAGGCACAAATATTGGTTTCATCAAACCCTTTTGGTTTGGGTTTGAGAGGATCGTAAGGTCGAAGTGGTGGTAATGTGATGATGGAAGTCTCTAAGAGATTGGTTAAAATGTTGGTGTAGGACCCTGCTAATGGATCACAATGGGAAGTGAGTGTGGGTTTGGGTAAAGGTGTGGATGATCATGAGGGAAGAGGATTTATAGGAGGGGGAATGGGTTGGCCCATTGGTTTGGTAAGTGGTATTGTCTTAGGTTTTGATGGCATCTACTTGGGTAAAGGTGTGGTAGAAGAGCTAGCGATGGAAGGTTTTGTTGGTTTAACTACCTTATTGGAGGGTAGTGGGTTCTTATCTTTGGGTTGCACCTTCTTGGGTAAAGGTGACATGGGAGTATGGGATGCAGAAGGGAAAGTAGATGGTGGAAGAGGACAGGTTACCCATGGGGACAACCAAGTTGTGGTGGAAGTGGTTGGTAGAGGTTGGGTGGACAGTATGGGTTGAAGTCGTATAGGAAAAGTTGGGGTTATAGTAACTGGTGGAGGTATAGGTGGTAAGAAGTGCACAGGGTGAGGGCGAGGGTGTTTGTTGTTGGGTGAATGAGGTGTAACGAAGGCTCATGATGAAGCAATAGGTTGCTTAGCTTTTGACTGGCCTTGGGTAGGAGACTGTTTGGTCAGGGTTGATGGATGGGGCCCTAGGATGGATGGAAGGGGTGAAGGTGACAAAGGTGTGGTAGGTGAGACTGGTGTATGTGGCCTAGAAGGTTGGGTCTTCCTTTTAGGTGGAGGAATAATGTTGGTGTGGGTTTGGGAAGATGTGGCTAAGTCCAATTTGACAGGTGGGTGAGTAAGGCTTGATGTCAGCATGACACCCAAGGTAGTGACGGGCCTAGATACAGGTGAAGATATAGGTGTGGGTAGGTTTTTAGGTTTTGGAATGGTTTTAGTCATGGGTAAAGGTTTGGATGTAGGTAGAGATGATGAAGAAGAATCCATTTTGATAGGCATGGTCAGTGTCAATCTAGTTGTTGGAAATACCTTTGGGTAGATCGTGGAAGTATCTTCAGGAAACATTTGCATTTGAGTCAAAAAGGGGAGCCGAATACATACCCAGAGAATGGAATTATCAATATAATCCAAGTGATCAGCCAGCCGTGAAAATGGGACTACTTGTAGGAAGAAGATGGAGTTGGTTTGGTGGCAATCCCTGTAAAATATGTCTGTGAGATAGGGAATTGGCTAGCCTCAGACTCTGTGGGTAAAAGAGCCAGATCATATCAATGGGGTCCTGGGATGCTGAGGGAGAATTTCCCCCAATAGGTAGTGGTATGTCTGAAGAATCTCCCATGGGTAGGAGAGATGGTAGGTGGGGTGAGGTAGACTTCTCCCTTGGTGGAGGAGAAGGTGATGATGATTCTCCTGTGGATGGGAGAATTAAAAGTGTTGACTGTTCGGTAGGTTGTGAGGTAGATGGTGAAATGGCATCAATAGAAAGCGTGGGTTCCTCCATGAGATCAGGGGGAGATGAAGGGGACTCCTCTATGGGTGAAGGAGTAGAAGAGGTATGCTCCTCTGTGGGTAGAGGAGCTCGTGCCAGAATTTCCTCAATGGATGAAATAGGTGGAATTTGAGGAATGACCGGTATGATATCAAAAATTGTGTGGACTTCACAGACATTGTTGTCACTGGATGAAGGTTCACTATTTTGATTAGACGATGGTTTATGGTTAGGGAATGATTTTTAAAGATGTGAAAATTTTGATTTTCGGTGCATTCGGGTTGTCCACGACGAGGTGTCCATTATCTATCATCTCTTGAACAATGTTCTTAAAAGTGATGTAGTTACCATCACTATGGCCTTTGACGCAATGGTAATTACAGTAGTCATGCTCCTTATACCATGTAGGCATAGGACAAGTGGGATTGAAACCAGTATGAGGTTTTATGGGAGGAAGTGTAATGGCTCTAGCTTTAAGAAGCTTTTCCAAGACTGAAGAATAGGGCTCTCCAATTGAAGTGTACTTCCACTGCTCCCGCCAGAACTGAAAGGCCTAGATAGGGGAAATATTGGAAGAAGGTTGGGCTTGATTAGAAGGATGAGATGGACCCACTTTGAGAACTACCACGTTGGTAGATCCTTTAGTTTTTGAATAATTATTTTGGGGTTTTGAAGATGAAGAAGAATCATTTGGTTTGAATGGGGCGTTCTTGTTTCACAATTGGATTTTCTTTTCTTCAATGGCATGAATTTCCAGCTTTCGTGCCATGGTGAATGCTTCATCAAAGGTTTGGAAGGTTTGTACCTATAGAGTTGGTGAGATGTGTCTAGCACAAGCTCTAGTGAACAACTCAATAAGTTCAGTTTGAGGTAACTGGAACGTTAATTGGTTGATAAGACTCCACCAGCGAGCAACAAAATCTATGATAGATTCATCTTCATACTGTCATGTTGAATACAGGTTGGTCATGGTGACCTTCTTGACTACATTGATCGAGAAGTGGTCTAGGAATGCTTGAGCCACTTGGTTGAAGGAGTAGATGGAATGTCTAGGTAAACTATTGTACCAATCTAAGGCGGGTCCTATTAGGGACATGGGAAATGTTTGTAAGAGAAAAGCATCATCATGGGAAATTAGGTAGCACCCATGCTTGAATGACCACAAGTGCTGTTGCGGGTCCTCTTTACTATTGAAATGGTTGAACTTGGGCATTTCCCAATGCACAGGATATGGGTGAATAGGAATGGATGGATGAATAGGCTCATTACAAATTTCATCATAGGTCAAGGAGTTATGAGAGCCAGAAACTGATGCTTCTAATGTCTACATCTTTTCCATCATCATCCTAATGAGGTCATTGGTGGGTTGTGAGGAATGGGTGCCTCCTGCAGTAAAGGGAGGTTGATGATGGGTGTATGATGTGGATGGCATCCCAGTACATGGGGGTGCCAAATATGAAAACTGTGAAGGGGGGATAGATACAGGTGGAATGTACCCTGAATAAGTGACAGACAAGATTGGGGGCTGCTGGTGATGCATGTAAATAGGTGGGGTGGTCACAATGACTC
This sequence comes from Taxus chinensis, assembly GCA_019776745.2. Lineage (NCBI taxonomy): Eukaryota > Viridiplantae > Streptophyta > Pinopsida > Cupressales > Taxaceae > Taxus > Taxus chinensis. Next base: position 42,898,417 of record CM034153.1, on the reverse strand, counting down.
TCGTGGTAATGGGTGGTAGAGACTGAGGGATAGAAAGAACCAGATTTTGGAAAGGGGTGTGGGTTGCTGACACTGGAGGTGGTTGTGATGCAACTGGTATATACAAGGAAAAGGGGGCAGATGGGGCTATGCTCAAGGAAGTCAGTGAAGGAATGGTTGACACCATAGGTGCAATAGATGTCATTGGGGCAGTAGTTATGGTAGAGGTGGAACCTAACTGAGAGACCACAGGGGTAATGCGGATGAGGGAAGTGTCGAGCTAGTGGTAGCTGACATGGAAGTGGGTGCGAGGGTAGGAGGGATAGATACATGCATGTTGTATATTAACTGTCTTGAGGAGTCCCAGGTAGATGAGTGGGTGAGATAGTATTGTAGGGCTGCAGGATTCTGATCAAGGAGTCTTGTGAACTCCTCATCGCTAGTAGCGATGGGGATAAGCTGAGTAGGATCCATAGGTGATAGGATGGACGACGGTGATGGACTAGGTGGGAGTGGCTGATGGCTGGTGTGAAATACAAGGGCATTAGTTTGGCTGCGAGTCAACACCATGTGAATTAGTGTTGACCTGGTAAGACTGTATTCTGTAAATGACACAGAAAACAACAGAAGCAGAGAAGGATAAAGTCTGGGGGGATAAATCTGGTCAGTGTTTTGATTAAAAATCAAACACAGAAACCAACGACGGTCAGTATGACCAATGATGGTTATAGGGGAACCAATGATGGTTATGATAACTGATACTGGTCACTGTGGAAAGTACCAGTTTCAGAAAATGAAACAAAATTGATGAATATGAACTGGGGAAACTGTACCTGATAGAGATATCAGAAAGTTGGGGGATATGATGGTGTCCTGAGGACCAAAAATAGAAAAAGAATAGGTGATGAAGGTTGTTTCAGGTAAAATAACCAAAAGAGCTAGAAGCCAACACTGGTTAGGTAAACTGACGATGGTCAGATGTAAACTGATGATGGTCACTGGACCGACGCCGGTTACTGTGAAATTAGAAGAAATGAAGAAAAAATGGATTTTGGTGAATTAAACTAGATGAAGGATCAACCTAGAAAATTGAGAATGATAAGATGAGGTCCTGACACACTTAGAAACAACCAGAATACTCCAACTATGATGGGGAGTGCACAAGGAAGAATAAAAATGAAGACTCGTAACTCACACCTCAAAACGCAAGTCAAGAACAAAGCTAAGAAAAACACGTAATCCTAAAAGTGAATTTATGTTTGTTTTAGCTTATGCTATTAAGACTGACTTGTGAATTTAGAATAGAGTTTTTGGTTGGGAAGGCATCCTACGAAGAAGGAAATCTAAAGGTGAGGTTTCAGGTTATGTTATGGTGGGGGCGGTCCTTTCTCTGAGGTGATGACTGGACAGAGATAACCAGTTGGGCACCCACTGTCAATCCTCTGATCATGTGATCATTGACAACTTCTTCCGGGTGGGATGTTGTTTAAGAAGATGTGTAAATTCAAATTTGTGTAGTTTTGAAAAGGGAGAGAGAAGAATGTGCTTTCTATGGTTCAATTGTGTCAACCATCAGCTGGGCATGACTTCCAGCATATAGGTTGCCCTCATTTTTAAATGTGAGCTAATAATGCAACATACAAGGATGAAATGCAACAAATTTTATAACCCAAATCAACAATTATATTTGATGAAGTAAATGATGAATAGGTCAAGAACGTGCTCTTTCACTACTATGCAAATGCAAGAAGGAAGAATTGGTTCATTTTAAGCACCAAATGACAAATGTCATTTAGACAATTAGAAGAAAAGAATATTACCAGGGAGAAGATTAAATGTGTATTTTTCAAAAGGAAAGAAACACACAAAAAAAGTTCCCTATATGAAGAAAATGCAATGAACCCAAGAGAGGGTCCCACCAGGCGTGCCAAAATGTTTCACCAATAGTGTGCGTATGTAAGAGAAAAAAAAATAAGGTAAGGGTGAGGAGGAATACCTGTGAATGAAGGTGGAAGGTAGAGTGCACGCGTTCTGATTTCCCAATCCAATGTTGATTGCGAGAACTTCCTTTTTGCTAGGAGGAACTACCTGTGAATACAAAACAAGACCACAAGAGGAATATTAAACAATATATGTCAGTGGACTGCCTAGCATATGCTAGATCTAGGAAGTGTGATACTTCCTAGATGGTTGTCAATCCACTGTTTAAAACAACTTAATGCAAGAAATAATGTAAACCAATAATGTCCTACTATAGTTGATATGATTTAGGTGTCTCATTCAAGTACAATAAACAAATCTAATCTAACAGGCTAGGTTATGATCAGATCTGGAAGTTAGACAGGTAAATAAGGTGGTTGGGACAGGTCAGGGTCAAGCTTTAGGTGATTTGGTTTATTTAGGTAAATGTTATGGGGTTGCTATTATTGGCAGGTTTACTAGACACAGAGACCGACGTTGTTTTGGTATGACTGATGCCTATTGAGGATAGACCGACGATGGTTTAGGTTAACCGACGTCGGTAGGGTTGGGCTGATAGAAACTTAATGAAGTTTGGTTTTGGTGATTCTCTGTGATTGCACAGAGAATGGATAGAGAATGGTGAGGTTGATGAAGGTGTTGGGAATACTCAGAGATGTCTAGAGGTGGGTATGGAAGGTTGAGAGGTTGTAGGTGATTAGGTAAAGGGATTGACAAGAGGGTGAGAGATAATGGAATGCAAGGGAGACTAGAACTCCCAAACAGAGATGAAGAAACTAATCTAAATAAATATGGGAAAGTGCAGATCCAAATGTACTTACTTGTACTTGAATGAGACCTGGTGGTTGGATGGAGGTGATGGTTGATCCATGGAACTGATGGTCAGTGCCACGACCATGCTTCGTGGAATGTTACCATGAATGCTTTCCCTTCAGATCAGTGCTTGATGTTGGTTCAGGATGTCTGGATGTGCAGGAGTGCTCTGGTGCATGCTTGCATGCAGATATCTCTTCTCCAAAACTCAAATAATTCTTCCAACCTCTCAAACAAGGTTACCAAAGTGAATATATGGTAACTGACGATGGTTTAGGGTGACCGGTGTCGGTTTTGGGTTGACCGACATCAATTAAGGCAGAAATCCTAGGTTTACTAAAAATGATAGATCTTGGCAATCTTTTTGGCCAGCTCTGTCCATTGTCACGGATCAAAATGGAATGTTGTGCTTAGATAAGCGGGAATGTGGTTAGAGGAAGAATAGGCATGTGATTTTAGGGTTGAACTAAGTCTTAGTTAATTAAGGTAGGTAGGACTAAGTCTTAGTTAGCTATGGCAAGTGGATATTGAGTCCTAGTAAAAAGGAAACATGCTAAGAATAGGTTTATGATGAGGTGTCTAGGTGATGTGGGGTGAGGTGGAAATTAGTTTAATTAAGGTAATTAAATAATGAATATTGTTAGAGTGGACATTAATTTAATTGTAGGTAATTAAATTAATAAACATGTGGGGAGAAGGGGGTGTGACGCAAATTAGGTGTCTACACTGGCTTAACCACTACTGTAAAGTCAAAGTCCTAGAATAATAGAACCCATCAGCATATGTGCCCCTGTAAGACGGGCTTGTTCACCAAGTATCTCTATGCCATGTGATCTGTATAGAAAACAAAAGGTGTTGCTAGCAAGTACTATCATAACTTATGCAACACGTAGATCATTGACAAAGCCTCACACTCCGTAGTTGTTGACCAAAATAAGCTCACACTTATTTTTGGTCAACTAACACCATTTTTCCCCTTTTTGTGCTTCAATCTAAATTTTACATATTTTAAGCACTTAAGGTTCCCCTAAAATCATTTCCATCAGATAGGAAATTTCTTCCCCTTTCCAGAAATATAAAGAAGTCCTTCTAACTCCTCATATTTTGCAAGTTACGGGCCGACGGGCCTTAGAAGGATTTTTTGCCAAAAGCGGGCTGGCTGGGGAAGAACTTTTTGCCAAAGGGGAAGATTGTGGACCAATAGGGTTGGGGAGATATCTTGGCACTTTGAACATTTTTATAAAAAGTGCAATTTACAATTGTGGACCGGCGAGCCCGCAGAGGATCTTTGCGCCAAATGAAGAAAAAATGCCTAAGGCCCGCAAAGGGACACGTGGCCATGTTTCAAGTCAAAGCAGGAAGGTGGGTCACTGGAGGCAGTTTGAATTTTGGATTTTGTTTTGAAAAGGCGTAAAGTATAAAAGTAAGCCGCACCTCCACCGATGCCCAGAGAAGCCACGTGTCAAGCCTTTGTTAGCTACGGGGAAGTGGGCCATCGGGGAAACTTTCGAAATTTTACAACTTTTGTAAATGGCACAGTTTGCAAGTGCAGGCCCGAGTGCAGCCCACAAAAGGTTTTTTTCCCAAATGAAAAGTTCACAATTTTCGGGCCTGGGGGATTTTTTCACCTAAAGTGATTTTCGAGCCTACGGAGTTGCAGGAGGTTTTTTATTTTTTCACATTTTTTTGCAAAAGGCGCCAAAGTGAATTTCAAGCCCGCGGATCCATTTTGCAAAACTAGTTTTTTCTCCATTTTTGTACGGATTCGATTCAAATATTAAAATGGGCATATCTTTCGATCCAGTGCTCGAAACAAATTTGGTACCATTGGAAATATCTCTACCTCCTCTACGCCATGGAAGCATAAAATATAATTTTCAGAAGGGTTAGGTAGGTAAAAAATAGGAAAACATCTCCAGCATGAAAAATACAGTTCCAGGTATCCCAACCACCGAAATTTAATGCAGTATGGTCTATTTTCTTCTTCCAGAAGCTTGAGTGCATTGGGGAATGGATTTTTAGAGGTGCCCTTGAATTTTGGGGATCACTTTAATGAAATGTTTCAGTGGGTGGTTGCAAGAGAATAAATTGATTTCTCTTCTTTTGCTCTAGTTTTCATCTTCTATATATTGTAAACAATTCTCATTTGAGAGGGAGAGACATTCTGGGTGTGGGGAAACTATATAAAATTTGTTTCCTGACTCCATTTGAGCTGTAAGCCTTCTCCTATGCCTGGAAAGCATATTGTGCCTCTGAGCAAAAATGTAATGGTCTGTTCACCTTCTAGAGCAATAAACTCATGACTTTGTGGCGTTCTTCAGCCCTTTATCATGTTTGATTGTTTCTGCATGCCCCTCCCTTTCAAATCTATTTTTTGCGCATGTATTTCACATTTGCAGGTGCAATATGTCATGTTTCATGGATTTTTGATGGTGGATTTGGATCTGGGTCTGTGTCACTTCTATCTGACCTCCCTCATCTCCCTTTTCCATGTTTCATCCTTCCACAACACAGTATCTCACCTCTTGCATTTTCTAGTGTATCACCACTTTAGTGTAGGCTCTATTTTTCTTAACTCTCTCTTTCTCTTTGGTTCCTTGGAATGGTTAGATTAGGATAGATTAGTTTTTCCTGCATTAGAGTAGATTGTGGCAGGTAGTTTAGGAACAAGAACCAGCTTTCTCTGGAGGTCCATCTCAAGTTCGCAAGTCCCACAGCTTGAGAGATGGTCCAATGTTATGCAGATCACACCGAATGCCCCACATGAAACTGAGGACATAGGCCAACATTTTGGCCTGGTGGGAGCTGGGGTTAGATTTTTCACTTTCCAACTCAGTATTCTTAAGCCACCGTGCTACCACACTAGTTTTGGGATGGTGGGACCAAGAAGCACCTTACCACTTCATTTTTAGCAGGTTGGTGTGTTCTTGTTAAAATTTTATCCTTTGGAGGAAAATGCAAAGCACATCTAGCGACTCCATCTAGTAAAAAACCCATTCTCTGAGTTGCAGACTTTCCTTCCATCCATTTCCACCCATTCTTCCTTTCCACATCTTTCATTTCCTTCCATCCCATGAAGTTGTGCAATCATGACTTCATTTCCATCTTGGAATTCACACTTGCAGCAGCAGCAGTGTAGTCCACCTCCAATGTATTTCACAACTCCTCCAGATCAACATTATGATCAGATCTAGAATAATCATGCTTACCCATATGAGCAGTGCCAAAACTAGTTTGGATATGGAGCTTATGAAGAACAAGGGTATGCATACAATGATAACAGCTACATGGAAAATGCTAATCTTTTGGTGAAGATTCAAATGATGGAGGCTTGCATATTTCAGTCAAGGGATACAATACAAATGAAGGCATTTAGGATTGGTTGCAGGGCACCTTGTCCATGGGAAGGCCCTTTTCCAAGACATTACAGCCCTCGGGAGAAGCTTGACTTCATGGTTGAAATGCTTCCTCAACTTGCACAGTGGACTGAGGATATTGAGGCATATGAGAAAAGTGTGAGACAACCTTGTCAATGGGTAAGTCAGTCACCAGCTCCTTGTCCTTCATTTTCTCTTTCTCAAGCTTTATCATTTCAGCAGTGGTCAAGAGTCAAGCCCCTCACTTGCTACCCCAAGTGTTGATTTCCCTTCTCCATCTCCTAATCTTCCATCTCATCTCAATTCTTTTTCCCTTTTCCCTTCCAAGAATTCATTCCCTCCAAATAAACAAGAAGGTTCCACTTCCCTCTCCACCCCAAACAATAGCAAAACTAGTTGAATCCCAACCTACCCCTCCTCTTGCATCCCCAAATCCATGTTGGGAAGATGAAAATTAGATAACCAGCCAAGGGAAGCAAGAAGAAGAGCCAAGAAAAGAAGAAATGATCAAAATCTTGGTCAAGCTGGCTCTCAAATTTGGGATAACAAAGATCCCCTTGATGGTTAAGCCAATAGAGGAGGTCAAGGTTGAAGAGCCAGTGGTGGCCAAGGCTGATTTTGTAGCAGTAGTCCACCAAGATGATCAAAAATCAATTTTATTGTAATATAGTGCCCATGTTAGCACTCTATTTGAAGAGAATGTTGATACAATTCAAGCCACACAATCAATCCAAATAAGGGAAGAAGAAGCTACTCCAAATCCAAAAGAGGAGGAGTGCATTCTGGCTATGGAGGAGAACCATACAATTCAAGAGGCTTCAAGTACAAAGCAGGCCACAGAAGAACCTTCAGTTCTTCCTCCCACTTCATCCCCTTTAAACTCTAATGTTGAAGAAGAGTTTGATCTTTCAAACTTCATGTTTGAAGATGAGGGGAACCATGGTGAGAAAGTTTTAGATCAGGAGGACACCATGGAGGAGGTTGAGCACATGCAGTAGGACAACAAGGAGGTAGATTATCTGTCTAACTTGGAGGATTGCTTTGATGGAGAGGATTCCATGGAGATCACATCATTTTCTCCTCCATCATCCACCTTCCAAGCACATGAGCTTGCTACCATGAAGGAGAGAATTCAAGGACAATAGCCTGCACTTCATAACAGCCCTCTGGAACCAAGGTTGGAAGATATGAATCTTCCATGTTCTTCACAGGAGAAGGAAGGGAAAGAGTAAGAGGATGTCATCATCTCTTCCACACCATCCACCCTTGAAGGTCAGCAAAAAGACTCCATTTTTGCAGTTGAATTTCATAGCAAAGGGCACACCCATCAGATCAGACCTTGCCCAATTAGGTATTTGGCTTCATTAGAGCCAAGGGAGAAGCCAACACCAGTCATGCTTACTCCTAAGCATGAGGATGAGTATCAAAGTACCAAGGATCAGCTACAATGCCTCTTCAATCCAAATACAGAGCAACTAAAAGAGGTATTTGTCTTGTTTCTAGTTGACACCTTGATGATTTGGGTGGAGGATCGAATTACAGTCAATTTTTCACTCATACAAGAAGCCATATTTAGTGTCAAATCATTTTCATGGCTGCCCTTTTTGAGAAAGGGAAGCTACTTCTCCCTGTCAGTTGCAGGATTTGTTTGAGTTCCCTTTCTCTCTGGTTAGCATAGAGTAGGTAGGTTTGCTTTCAGTAGAAGAAGTGCTTGTGCACACTCTACATATCCCACTTGGGGTGTGTATGATTTCCAATTTTGTACATAGTGTGTTGTGGTGTTTTGTTGCTCGTGCACAGTGCATTGAAAATGGCATTTGGTGAGATCAACTCCAGTTTAAGTGGTGTTCCAAGTGGCTCAGGGATCAGATTTCAAAGTTAAAGATCAGTATCAGGCTATCATTCATGACTCCATGCCCAATGGATGCTTCAAGGCAACTGATCATTTCACCTAGCAGGTAGGTGATCCCCATGAGTCACCAAATTGTTGACCAAAATAAGCTCACACTTATTTTTGGTCAACTAACACCATTTTTTCCCATTTTTTGATTCAATCTAAAATTTATATATTTTAATCACTTAAGGTCCCCTGAAATCATTTCCATTAGATAGGAAATTTCTTCCCCTTTCCAAAAATATAAAGAAGTCCTTCTAACTCCTCATATTTTGCAAGTTACGTGTCGGCAGGCCTTGGAAGGATTTTTTGCCAAAAGCGGGTCGGTGGGCCTGGGGAAGACTTTTCACCAAAGGGGAAGATTGCGGACCGGTGGGGTTAAGGAGATATCTTGGCACTTTGCACTTTTCACTAAAAAGTGTAATTTACAATTGCAGGCCCGTGAAGGATCTTTGCGCCAAATGAAGAAAAAATTCCTAACGCCCATAAAGGGACACGTGTCCATGTTTGAAGTCAAAGTGGAAAGGTGGGTCGCTAGAGGTAGTTTGAATTTTTTGCTTTTGTTTTGAAAAGGTGTAAAGTATAAAAGTAAGTTACACCTCCGCTGACACCCAGAGAAGCCACGTGTCAGGCCTTTGTCAGTTGTGGGGAAGCGGGTCATAAGGGAAACTTTGGAAATTTTCAACTTTTTCAAATGACACAGTTTACAAGTGTGGGCCTGCGAGCCCACAGAAGGTTTTTTTGCCAAATGCAAAGTTCACAAGCTGTGGGCCTGGAGGTTTTTTTGAATTTTCGGGCCTAAAGGGATTTTTTTCGCCAAGCCTAAATTTGAGTTGCAGGGAGGTTTTTTATAATTTTTCATTTTTTCGCAAAAGGCGTAAAGTGAATTTCGGGCCTGTGGATCCATTTTGCAAAACTAGTTTTTTCACCATTTTTGTACAGATTCGATTCAAATATTCAAATGGGCATATCTTTCGATCCAGTGCTAGAAATTAAAGAAATTTGGTACCATTGGAAAGATCTCTACCTCCTTTACGCCATGAAAGCATAAAATATAATTTTTAGAAGGGTTAGGTGGGTAAAAAATTGAAAAATGTCTCCAGCACAAAAAATGTAGTTCCAAGTATCCCAACCACTGAAATTTAATGCAGTATGGTCTGGTTTATTCTTCCAGAAACTTGAGTGCATTGGGGAATGGATTTTCAAAGGCACCCTTGAATTTTTGGGATCATTTTAATGAATTTTATCAATGGGTGGGTGTAAAAAATTGAGTCTCTCTTCTTTCTCTCTAGCTTCCATTGTTTATATATTGTAAACACTTCTCATTTGAGAGGAGAGGCATTCTTGGTGTGGGGAAACTCTGTAAAATTTGTTTCCTGACTCCATTTGAGTGTTAATCCTTCTCCTACACTTGGAAAGTGTATTTGTGCCTCTGAGCAGAAATGTAATGGTTCGTGCACCTTCTAGAGCAATAAACTCATGATTTTATGGCGTTCTTCAACCCTTTCTCATGTTTGATTGTTTCTTCATGCCTCTCCCTTTTAGATCTGTTTTTTCTACATGTATTTCATGTTTGCAGGTGTGGGATGTCATGTTTCATGGAGTTTTGATGGTGGATTTGGACCTGGGTCTATGTCACATTTTCCTGGCCTCCCTTAGTCCCATTTTCCATATTTCATCCTCTCTCAACAGAGTATATTTCCTCTTTTCCTTTCTGGTGTATCACTACTTTAGTGTAGGCTCTATTTCACTCTCTCTTTCTCTCTGGTTCCTTGGAATGGTTAAATTAGGATAGATTAGTTTTACCTGCATTAGAGTAGATTATGGCAGGTAGTTTAGGAACATGAACCAGCTTTCTTTAGAGGTCCATCTTAGGTTCACAAGTCCCACAGCTTGAGAGATGGTCCAATGTTATGCAGATCACACTGAATTCCCCACACAAAACCAGGCCATTCGAGGGTCCTGTGATTTTGCAATAACAGTTTAATAATATTGTTCTATAGGAGTCAACTTTTAGATAGCAAAGCAAATAGGATGATCTACAATACCTTCTCCAGGATGAGCTAGAACTACACCAATGGCCATGCTAAAGGCATCCACATTTATGTGAAAAGGTATATTCTATGAAGGAAAATGTAGAATAGGCACCATAGTAATATTTTCCTTCAGCACTTTGAATGCGCATTGTTGCATTTATCCCCAATAGAACTTTCCTTTACCCTTTAATAACTCATCCAAAGGGACATGAATCTTAGCATATCCTTTGATAAATTTTTTTTAATACCTTGTGTAGCCCAAGAATCCATGTACTTCAGTCTTACTAGTAGGCTCCTCTAAGCCTAAGATGAATACAACCTTCTCTAGATATACTAACAAACCCTCCTTGTAGATGATATGCCCTAGTAGAGTTCTAAAATGTGTAGTAAATACAAATTTTTTGATATTTAAAGAGATGTTTAACTGTCTGCACATCTCAAAAATTAACCTCAAATTGTCACAATGATCCTTGACAAGACCATACATGGTCCAATCATCCAAGTAAACCTACAAGAATTTATGAATAAAATCCTAGAATGCTTGAATAACAATCCATGAAAATACTATAGGTGCATTATTCAATCCAAATGGCATCACCGGGTATGAAAAAATTACCCATTTAGTGGGGAAAATTTTTATCTCTTGATTTTTTTTAGCAAATATTACTTGATGATACCTAGAAAATCCATTTGTAAAAGAGTAAATTTCGCGCGCTACAATGCCTTCCAATATTTCTTCAGTGAATGGTGTAGGGAAAGGATCAATCACTAATGCAACATTAAACTCCTTGTAGTCCACAAAAATCTTGATTCTCAGATATTTATTTATGTTGATTACCATAGGGATAACCCACTCTAATTCCTATATGGGCTCAATAATGCCAAATTTCAACATCTTCTCAATTTATTCTTTAAATTTTACGTGTAGTTTAGGGTTTATATTGTAAGGTCTCTTCCTAATTGGGAACACACCTTCCTTTAACTTATTTTTCATCTCACCCAAATGTTCATGAAATCCTTTCAACTCATGGTAGCCTCTAGGAAACAGGTCCTGGAATACACGTAATAACTCAATTATTTTAGCCACATTAGATTCAAACCAATAATCTCTAATTATGGCCTCCTTACGTTTAACATCCATTCCAATGTTCACTTTATTTGTCTTCATAGGTTAATGGTATACATGTGCCTTCTCATCCACACTATCTAAGACCTTGCAAGTACCCTCTGAATGATCCATGTCCAAATTTTCCACTTCTTCATCATCCACCATGTAGACCAAATTTCCTTTCTCCTTCTGTTAACTTTAGGAAAGCACACTCAAGTAGTTCTACATTTGTCTCATCTAGTTCTTCAAAATGCGCTTCTAGGTTTGACTCACCAAGTAACTCTTGAATTATTTCTTCACCTTTTGTAATATCTCCCATAGTCAAGTGCTTCATAACCTATAATAGCTCATTCACTATAGGTTTTGTGGAGAAGTAGTCAAAAGTATGGATCATACCTGCAGTCAAGTCTTGCTAATTTCTAGTCTCTCTATCCAAATCCACATAAACATACCATACGCATGGGTAGAGTTGTAAGGTTAAATAAAGTTTGTGTACCCATAAAGAAGGTGGTAAATATTCCTATCCCTTTGTCTAGAGTCTCTCACATTACTGAACATTATGTTGAATGGGATTATTACCATGATATTGACAAATTTTAGTAGTTGCATTACTTATGAGAAACCTTGTTGATATATAAATTATCACCTCTCTCTAATCTAGAAGATTATCCCTATGAACCATCCACCAATGCATTATTATCCCATGTAGGGTATAAAATAACATATTACTTCTATCCAGATGATCCTTCCATTATACTTTCATGGCTCGTAGGAATACCTCAGGATTTCCTTCACCAATATAGCGAGTTAAATGGTTGTTTCCTAACCACCTAAAAAATTGTGGTCTTATTATGCACACAGTTGTGTTTCTTGCCTCGCACCCAACCATATCATAGATTCCATGTGCCCAATTTTCATTAGAAATTCTTGTAGTATCACTTATGGACTTTGCATAATCCCACTGGAAAACTTCCTTAGATGGCTCAATTACTTTCAGGTCTCAAATGGTATGCAAATAAATTCTGTTCAAATATTCGTCACTTAATGGCTCAACATAAGGTGCATATTTCTCATGTATCAAAGGGATGATAAATCGTTCTTATTTTTTCTCAAAACTGATATATCCCTTATTAAATCATAGATTAACATTATTTACATAACACCAAGGGTGCCCAAGTAAATTTGGGAATTTTTCTACTTCTACAAGTGCTAAGACCTCAAAGTCCCCAGTGAACTTGGCCCCCTATATAGTAATGGATGCATCCTTCAAGACTCCAATTGGCATCACCTGAGTCCAATTTAGTCATATACAGTACATTAGAAGATGGTTTTAATGGAGGTCTACCCATCTAAACCCATGCTTCTAAAGTAATTGCATTCACTTTTGTGCTTGTGTCGATAAAAATATCACTCAAAAGCCATCCATACACAACAAAATTTAGAGTGATCTCCTTATCATAATCCAAGCTATGAGGAGGGAGATTAACTTGAAAAATTTATCATACATTGTCAATACTAGTGCACAACTTTTTTCCCTTTAAATAACTCCCTACTAATGGAATAATGTTCTCCTGACACAACATCTTCCATAATTCCTTCAGATCATCACTATCAAACTGGAAAGTCTCATCTACCTTCTTCTTTTCCAACTTCTGTGACTATTCCTCTAAATTCTATATTTCACCCTGCAGATTTTTGAGTACCTCCATGGTTTCATTATAAACCACCTTCTGATGTGTAGGGTCTAGATAATTTTCATGTAAACCTCCTCCTTATTAATGGTAGGCTTCTGTTACAATGTTTCTATGGTGCACGCAGCCTCTACGCATGTAGTAATCTTCATAGGTATCATCTCAGGATCCTTTGATAACTTCGGAATTCATTGGTTTTCCATGGAATGTTGTATTCTAACCATCCCTATGCCCTTGTTCTCATTTTTTTTATTCTTTCTCAGATGTTCATATAAATCCAAAAACTCTTCATAGTTATGATTCTTTCCATAAAAAAACTGATTAACGTTCTGAGGACACTCGCACCTGTAATGGTTAGGATATCCCAATGTTAGGAAATAAGAGATAAAATATGCATAATAATCCCTTATAGAATCACAATAGTAGAAACTAATAAGCAAAAAATATTACAGATCTCAAATAAAAGTGCAGAATAAATAACACAACACAGAGAGACAAGATTTAACATGGTTCACCTAATTTGGGCTATGTCCACCAAGAATCACTTTCTCAGATTTTATTACAAGCCTCCACTCTCTCAATACAATACCCAGATCCATTTGGAGCTATGCTCAACAAACTCTACAGAATTCACACCCGAATTCACAACACATCTGCAATACATATGCTTGGCTATCTATCATATGCATAAGAACATATAAATAGACAACTGCTTAAGAAGTTTTACAAAACCATGGGTATCAAACAATGGGAAAAAGCAAAACCATCCCATAAACCTATGGGTAGCCGAAGAGGCGGTTTTACAAAAAAATGGGTACCAAAAAACCATGAGCCCAAAAAATGCCTATAACAGTTACCTATTACTCATGGGTTAATAAACCACCCATGAAAATTTTCTTCGGGGGCTTTGCCCCCAAACCCCCTTCTATCAAGGGGGTTTTACCCCCCCAAACCCCCCTGACCCACTCACCGGCAAGCAGGACCGCCATAAAAATAACCGAGTGTAACACATAGAAGGTGTACCACACTCTAACATGAAAATAGGCTCCACAAACATAACACCCAATGTATAACATGTTCTATGAGGGAAATCACCTCGTCAACCTGTATCATGGAATCCCTTAAAGTACCCTTCATTATTATCATAGCACCCTTGAGTGTGATCATGATCATGTTTATCACTTTTATCCTTAGATTTATTCGCAACTTCAATCTATTGTACACCAATATCAATGAAATCATGGATGTGATAAATAAACCTGTAATCTTCAGTATTGTGAGTCGTGGACTGAAAAATCTTACGGTAGCAAGATGCGTTCTTCCTTATCACACATTGCAACAATGGGCGGTGGCTCACATCATGATCTAAATGACATATCTCACAATCTAGTAATAAGGAGAGCACTGATCTGGCAAGAAAATTATCCTTAGTATGCCCCTCTACTTCACAATCTATGCACAAAATTCCAGTGTGTGTCTCATGTGCTATATTGGCTGATATTTTCTCCAACTATTTTTCCATTGCTATAATATGAGCTTCTAAGAATGGGCGCACTCTAGTGTTTATGCTCCTGACTACCTCAACGCATCAATTTTCTTCAATTGCCTCATGTTGGTTTGTATAATTTTTATGTGATAACACCCTCCTAAAAGGTATGATTAGACCTCGGGCAAACCATTTTGCATGTTGAATTGCATAGATATTATAAGATAGATTATATAAGAGTGTTTTTAAATGAGCATCATATTCTTGGACACTTTCAGTAGTTCCCTTCTTAACATCCTTGAGCACCCTTATACTTTTCTTCTTGAATTCAGGGATATAAAATTCTTTAAGGAAAACATCTCACAACACCGTATAACCCACACAAGTATGATCAGGGTCAAAATTTATGTACTAGTTGTGCGTGCGTCCCTCCAACATAGTTGAAAATTGACTGGATTTACACTCTAAAGATATAAATCCTTTCTCACACAATAATATCTCCAACATATGGACATGCTCAGAAACATATTCTATTCCCCTATACTCTTGGAGATGAAGTGACATCTCCATGTAAATATTTTGGGGCTAGTGAGGACCATGCCTACTAGATCTAGAACCTCTTGTGTTACCTCTCTTGTGTTAACTCCACCTCTAGATCGCCTAGATCCACCAGATCCTAAAATACTTATGACTTTTGACCTTCCCCTTGTAATAGGAATTAAACCATAGGATTCACTACCTTGTGTCCCAACAATGGTGCTAAACTGAACTCCAATAGTCTACGAAGTTACACTACTCCCAGATGTGAGTCAAAATTTTTGTGCACATGTGTTCTTTTCCAACATAGTTTCACATATGCTCGACCATAAATGTAATTGCTATTTGATTTAATCCTAAACCTTCTGATAAGTCAACTTTACCTCTTTCTACTCTACTACCTAAACTTTCTTGTTGACTACTAGTTGTACTAGAAACTGGAAAACCAAGTGACAGGGCTAGGTCTTTAGGTAGATTTATATACACGCCTGTATGTTTTCTCTTCTCATGCAATCTCATAAGAGGCCGATGAGGGTTCCCTATTATGCTTTCCCAAATAGGGGAATTTGAGATCCTCTAGCTCCACGTCCTCTACATGAGCTCCAAATCCTTCAAGAGCCATATCTCTCAATAAATCCATCCATTCTACAACCTCACACTACTCTAAATCCCTCTCACATGCATAATTGAAATTAAACTTCCTTTTATCTCTTTTCCTCTCTGCCTCTAGGTCCGCCCTAGTTTACCACACCTGTTGCTACCCTCATGCATGGTGGGGTTTAGCTTGCCATTGGATTCTCTTCCAAATTTAAGGTTACCATGAATATCTTGATCACTAGTGGAATTCTGTGTAGATATGATCCCTTGGGATGATGTAAAAATTGAAATCAAATTCCTTCAGACAAGAGTAAGTGGATATTGAGTACTCTAAAATATAGTTATTCCAAATACCATGGAACCAAGTATCCACATTGCACATCTAAATTAGATTAGCATCATAGAGGGTCTGAAATTTTTCTTACATCCAAAAAAGTGTATGAAACCTCCTATTCATTTTAGATGCATAAGCAACCAGCCACTTGTATAGCTATATGGGAAAAATAACAAAGAATATCTCATATAAGTAGGCATATAGATTCTACTCAACACACATGTGTGTGTCAAACTTAGATCCACTATTGAATCTCCAAGTGTATTCTTCTTCCATATCTATTATCCACTCATCAACACTTTCTAGGGTCAATAGGTACATCTTCATCATGCAACATATTGAAAAATAGATAAGAAAGAGGTCCCAATAATAGAACCATTGATGCATCCAAGAATTCACTGTAAATGACCTAGGCATGTTGGCACATAACTCATCTTGAGATGAGCGCTCACCTAAAGAACATAAAGGAACCAGGTACCTCTGTAGATTTTCTTGTAAAAAATGTTAGCATGATAGTGCATATGTGTATTCAAATTCATAACCAATAGTAAACATTCCATAGTAAATAAACTAGATCTCGATATTAGAATATATAAAAGATGAACTAAATAATGAATATAATAAGATTTAGCATATAAAAACTAGTATCTGTCATGTTCAACACAATTATCCATCCAATATTATCCATTCTATTAAATACTATAAAACACAAATATTCATACATTATAAAGGTATATTCATGAGTCATGCACATGAAAAAACTAACAACATAACTCTACAATAATTTGCACTTACTTAACTATGCAAATCAATACATATATATAGGGGTGGGGAATTTCCCTTCACCACCTATGCACTATATCAAAAAAGAAAACATGCTAATAATACCCATGCACCTTTAATAAAGGATGCAAAATATGTAAGTGCTCTAACAATAGATTTCATATAGTTAACTCTCAGTAGAAATCCTATTATTAGCCTAAACTAGGCATGGTGCTCAACTGATGCTGGTTACCAAAATACCCTTAGGTGGACCATAAATTTTCATGTCTTTGTGTGGTCAACATTATTACTCTAATAAGATTCTTAACAACAAAAATAGCTAAGTCCTGATCTTGGGTGCTTCAACTATATTTTAGCACCACGCGCTCTTCCATCGCCCTACATTCACCCACCAAAAGCTTATCCCCTTTTTGTCCATCCAACAATGATCATTGTGCAGCTGCTTGAATCTTTAAAATAAACATTAGTTAGGTTTTGGCCACCCTTGTGCCCATCAACATCACCACTAATATAAAGAGGGATCAAATTAGACTTCGTTCTCACCTAGCATGTGATATCTAGAATGTATGAAACCATATTAATAACCACGACCTTGCAACAATGTTATTGTACGTGAACCTTTTCCCTAGGTTAACTTGACTTTGATAACATGTATTTTTTGCTTCAAAATATGAGTGGATGATTTATCTAGAATGAGTATGCATAGTATATAAAAGTCAAGGGAGTCTTGGAGTAGCTTTTCTTGTGATTTCTCTTAGTATTTTCTCATTAGAATGCTAAATACCAAGTAGATAGAATGTCCTCTCTAATGAGACATGAATACCTTGCTTATATATGTGTTTTAGGTATATGATAAATAGATAATGTTGACTACAAGTGTACCACGAAGTTAAAATTAAGAAAAGTACCGTTGGAGGGAAAGGGAAAAGAGTGGCCAAGTCAACCCATAACATATGGGCGTTATGACCATTTTTGGACGTTATGGTCCCAAATGTATGTATAAGTAATTTAAAAGTTGGAATTGTAATATGTGAGGGTATAACCTAATTTGATGAATTAATATGACTATTATGCAAACAAATAGGTTGTGTGTACAAGAAATAATGACTGAGATATAATTAGAGATAACATAATTGGAAAATTTGAGCAAGTACGGGCTAGTGAAAGAGTGTTGTCGCAAGACATGAATTACCAAAATAAGTTTCTAAATTTCCCCCCTTTAAGTATGGGATTGAAAATCACGTGCTTAAAAGAAAATTTACCTAATTGTGTGGACACACTTTACCTTCACTCGAAGTGCCTTGTGAGTGTGCTAGGAATTTTTTCCTTTGTTCTTGTTGTGTTTAATTTTCCAAGATGAGTACCTGCAGAGAAAAGGATAGTCCATTTCCATAGTATAGGAAATCAAACTTTAACTTAAATTTTTTGAAATTAGTGAGAAACTAGCAATATATTAATAGAAAAGAAAAACAAAGGAAAGATTATGATGCAGCCTAGAATTTACCAGATAACACCCTAGTTGCACTAACACATCACTCAGCCTTGACTGAACGCTCACCTGAAGCGCGAAAGGTACAAGTCCCTCTTTAGGGTTTCTGTAGTAGGATGTTAGTGTGATGAAGGAAGAAACATATAGATTCATAACTAATCTATCATTCTACAATGTATGCTACATTTAGATCTATGACATAACAAGATTTAAATAGTAATCATGATTGAATCAATAACATGTACTACTTAGGTTCAGCTAATATCTTCCATCACATGAATGACACTTAGGTTCAGCCAATATCTTCCATATATTAATAAACACATAAGCTCCTTATAATAATGTTAATCTATACCAATGCGTGTATGGATATGATCATGTAATTCAATCATATGTGTATATCTCTACATCTCCATACATCCATCACACTCATATAATATATATAGGTTGGGGACTTGCCCTTCACCGATTATCTATTCCAGAAATAGGTTGCATGCTATTAATAGCCATGCGCCATTCACAAGCATAGCCACACATGCAAGTGTGCTATCTATAGACGTCTTATAGTTAACTAAAGTGTTATTCCTATTCTTAGCTCGTCTCCATGCAAAACAATTTGATCTGATCCTCCAAAGATAGACAATGAATGGTGCACACGTCTCTGTATCATTGGTGTGTTCCACACGCCATCTTGTAAAAATAGTTTTTCATGCTTAAAATCGGCTAAGTCATGAATGCTTAACTTGCCTTCCGCGTGTGGGTCCTTCCTGTCCCTCTGCACCCTTGATTCTGGAATTCTCTCCCGCGGGGACTCCTTGTGTGTTCTCTTACAAGTATTTTTTGATCAACAGATTACAAGTAATTTTTTTACAAGATATGGGGAGAGAGTTCTCCTACTACCATTGTCATGGATATTTGTTGAAATTTTTGTTGGAGCTGGTTTGGACTTAGGGTTGATAAATACCCAAGTGAAATGTGACCAGGAGAATAAAAAGAAGTGAAAATGTAGCCCACATGATTAAAAGAACTGTATGGGGAGTGTTCTAGTTGCTCCATATCCCTTCACAAAAAATGAGAAATGGAAATTCAATCCTAAAAGATAACAATCACCTTCACACTTCCCAAGACATACAGATAAGTGCCACTACACATAAACATGAACCCAATTGATTTGTAAATGATGACACAATGTATCGGGCTAATGTTAGCTTGCACATATACTTGGTGCCACCATAATCTAAACTGTATCATGCATTTTTTCTTAATAACTAAGTAGATAATCTGTAAATATCCTTTAAAAACTATACCAACTAAGAAAATTGTTGAAGTTTCCCCAAAACAGAAGCATGTGGAATATGCCATAGTGTTTTAGCATTATGATTTTTTTTGTGTTTTGGCCCTTTTATGTTTTCTTACCCAAATATGTTTCTAAACCATTATATGGAACTTTGAGGTGTTTGTGCCTGTTATTTTGTTTCCTAATTTTGAACTTCCATGAGGGTGAGATATCATATAATTCTTCCCCCCCTTGTTTGAGGAGTGTGATATAGAGTAATGTGAGTGTGGCCCAAACAAGAGGACATGTAGCTAATGTGCACATGTGTTGAAGGATTCTTGCAAGGGAAATAGGGAGTGTGCATGGTATATACCATGGTGCATACCAAGTAATATAGTATAAACACTAGTAAAGTGTTAGTAACCAGCAATAAATAAACAACACAATAGATGTAAGAAAAAACATGCAAGGACACAAATAAAACATCATGGAAAAAAATATGCCACCTGCTTGGGACACCAATTAAGATGTCACAAGACAATCAAGGCACTTAATGAAAACAAACAACAATCAAGTAAAATAGTTTTTTTCTTTTAGACAAGTGAAAGCACAAAGAAAACATATAAAGAAAGAAAGAAGCCATAATATGAAAATGATTCCGGTTTGGAATTAACCTACAAAAAAAATACTACACATGAATCACCCATTATCATGTTAAATAATTAAATACTATTACACAATGTATGTACTAGGTGAATGAGGTAAGATAAAGTAAAGTAAAAAATATTGGAATAATAACACTTGTATGTGAGAAAGTGTAAAGTAGACGCCCCTAGTTGCTGCAGAATAATTGGTAGAGAGTAGTCTCAAACATCCTGCATAATGTAACAATCTATGTGTTTCTTGCATTCAACTCAATGTACCATTTAAATGAACATGTGTATGGAAAAAGGATATAGGATATTGTGTATCAAGCTAACACGATAAGTAATGTGCAACATGAATAATATAAGCATGCAATAGAAATAACCAAGCCAAATCGATGCAAATATTTTTGGATGTTTGTATATATTTGAATGTTTTTAGATTTTTAGGCTCCTTAAGGGCATATATGAACGTATTTTTTGAAGAGGGCGGGTGATCCAAGAGTTACCCTAGGGGGAATATTTAGATTTTTAGTGCTTTTGATGAATAAATATTATGTAACCAGAGAGGGGAAGTAAGGTTCCCCTACCCATCCATGTGTGTGTGTGTGTGTGTGTGTGAAAAGTGACGTTAATATGTATACAGACTCCTTCAATAGTTAAATTGAACCCATAAATAGAGTGTGTCATTAGGAAATGATGGGAAAGTTTGGATACCCCCAGTGTGTGAGTAATGTATGGTGTATCCAATGAGTATGTTGATTGAAAGCACACTATCTACCATTATGAACAAAGGAAGCATGTAATCATGAATCAATAGACTAGTATCATGTGAGACTAGGTGTGTGACTGTGTATGTAGGAAAGTTGTTTCCTAAGGTATTGTGTCATTTAGAAGGTGAAATAGACCTATGAGGAGACATAGATGTCTGGTGTGTACCATGAACCCTATGTGACAACCTAGTCCTGTGTGACAAACTATGAGACCTAGATATATGTTGAGAGTGAGTGATGGATACTAGAGTTTGAGGAGACCTATGCGAGCTAGTATCATGTGGTGAAAGTATGGGATTAACACTAGGAGTGTGTAAAGAAACCGTAATAATATCATCACTAGATGTACGAGTGACTATAATAGTAGGTGGAATATACATAATTCTAGCTTGTAAGGACTTGTGGGAGGTGCACTAGTTGTAAGGACTTGTGAAGCTTGAGGAACAATGTGTAAAGGGGTCTGAAGTGGGATACCTTGAGTAGTGATGAAATGACGTTCATGTTTGAATTTGAGACATAGGTGCACAATAGATAGAACAACACTAATAGCTTTAAGCCAAAGAATACATAAGACTATGTCACAATTCTTGATTTATGATGCTCCAACAAATGACATGTAGATAATGAGAGGCCTAACTATGATTGGAAAATTTACACACCCATAGGAGGTAGGTGACTTATGTTTGATTTGGGATAACAAAAAGCTAATAGAATGTAAGAGGGGAAGTGATAATTTATTATGCTTGAAATTAGGATTGATCATTACATTATTTAGAGCTTGATTGTCAATAGATGCATCAATATAAAGCCTAGAAGATGTGAAAGAAGCATGGTAGTACACATTAATAAAGTTAATGACTAGTGGTAAATAAATAATAACACCAATAAGAAATTCTAAAGGAGCATTGGTATATTATGGAGGGGAAATTGCAAGATAAACATGATTAATAGTTGCCTTAGATGCAACATTTTTTTGTTTTGGAAGTGGGTTATTGAATATATTGAGATTATCATTGTTATTTGATAATTTAGACGCAATAGGCTCATCCCATTCAATTTCATAAGAATCGATTAATTCTTGAATCACATGTTTAAGCTTTAAGAATCAATCAATAGAGTGCTAATTACATCGATGATAGTCACAATATTATTTTTAATCAAAGATATTGCCTTAAGGATGACCAGAGTCCTGTTGGTGTGTGTAATTTCCTTTTTGTTTTGTTGCATTGTCCACATCATGTGGTGAGTCATCTCACATAGGTGAGCTCATAGGTCTAAGGTGACTTAGGGGGGTATGAAATATTTTGTCATACACATCAGTGTGCGTCAGTGCATTATACATGAGTTACTATCCATTTCTGGAATATAACTCATCTTATCTCTTATGGAGGTATGCTGGTATTTTATTGGGAGTTACACAACACTCTTATTTGTACCATTTTTTATGATCTATGAGAATGAGTAGAATCTTTTGTTTTGCATGCACATTTCATGGTTGAATGTTTGCTTCCTCAAGAAACTACATCATGTTGTCGTTCGAGTACAACTAGGTTAATGTGTGTGTTATCCTGCTCGACCTTCATTCTCACATTCTCTCACATGGTATTAGAGAATGTTGTTTGGATCTGCTCCAATCTTCATTTTTTGTTTCCTACTACTCTCGGTTTCATTTTCTTACTCATTTCATGTGCAATCTTTGTAATAGTTATTCCATTTTTTACTTTACTTGCATTGATTTGGCTAATCTCAGTTTTATGGAGTTTTGTTGGTTTTGTGGGTTGTTTTCAGTGCATGTGCATGTGTATTTTAGAGTCTTGGAGTTTTAGGTTTTTTTAAGTTAAATCTAGCTATTTGCAGCTAACTTTGGTGGAAATCTTTGTTTGGAGGTATTTATGGCTTTTTTGGAATTTTCATTAAATTTTTTTTTTTTGAAATTTCTGGTTTTTTTCCGATCTGCCCTCATGCTCTCTACCTTCCCTACCTACCTCTCTCCTCACCCCAGCTTCTTCCTCCCACCGAGCTCCTTTATGGGCCTAGATTGCCCCAACAAGTTAAGCTTCCCCTCCGAAACTCGCTGAGCTGAGTTACTTTTTGCATCGAGTTGGGTTACCTACGAGTTGAGCCTGCATTTTGTATTGTGTGTGAGTTGGATTGTTGGTTTGCATTATGGGTCATTTAATTTACCTTAAATTTGGGTTATATGTCATGTCTATTTTTTATCTCTAGCTTGTGTTTTGGTCAATGCTAACGAATTGGGCTC
This sequence comes from Taxus chinensis, assembly GCA_019776745.2. Taxonomy (NCBI): domain Eukaryota; kingdom Viridiplantae; phylum Streptophyta; class Pinopsida; order Cupressales; family Taxaceae; genus Taxus; species Taxus chinensis. The sequence continues at coordinate 42,875,360 of CM034153.1, read as the reverse complement.
TTTTTTGTTCATGTATTGGTTGTCGTGGCTCAACGATCCCTTCTTTCCCTTACATACTTAGCCTTCAAACTCGACCTCTAAATTTTCCTTGGAAGTTTCCCCTTCGACCATTGCCTCTTGCTCTATGTGCCTTTTCCCTCATTAAGATCTATTCATGTGTGAGCTTAGCTTGTAGCTTCCTTGTGCCTCACCTGACTCGTCGAATCCTTGCTCTGCGTTTGTGGTTGTTTCCCTTTACATGCATTCAACACACCAATGTGTGCCTTGCTTTATAACACCCCTATCATAGAGAGTTTCCAAATCTCATCCCGATCAATCCACCGCTTAACCCTCCATCATGGGCTGCCTCAAGCCCTAAAACATGAGCTCCAAGCATCAATCACCTCACCCCTGGCTCACTCACAGACCGCTTCCACTCCACGTTCTCAACTTCACCATGATCCCAATGCTTGGTATCCTTGCCTCCACATGTCCCACTCATGCCCAACAATGTGGCTTCCTCCCTTGACCTCCCACCTAATCTGACCTCATCCCCCCCTTCAAACTATTTTGACCTCTTTTTTAATTAAAAAAAAAACTTAGTTTGTTTTGAAAGCGGTGTCATTTTATTTTAAAAGGTTAGGTCGTGTTTTTTAAAGAAGGGGTTAATATTTAAAAGGAAGTCTATAATTTTTAGTCAGGATCTTGTTAAGGTATTAATTAATAAAATTAGGAGGTAAGTGTTGTTGCAGGCTCACAGCACCCCTGGATGCAGATCAGGCTTCTAGGTTGATCACTCTAGCATCCAGTGTGATTGCACAACATGGAAACCTCTCTCCAAGCGTGGGACTTGTGAAACTGAGAGAGGAATCTCCATATTAGAGGCTGGTTCCTCAAAATCCTCTGATTTAGATCTAATGCTTACACAACTACAGAGGTTCAAGTCCTAATCCTACTCTAACTTGCAAGGAGACAGGGGTAGAAGTGCAAAAAATTGAAACTAACTAAAGATGGTGATGCACCAAAAGGAGTGGTGAAACATATTTGTCATGCAAATAGACACAGAACAAAGTTCACAACATAAAACATACACAGAATGATAAGGTATAATTTAGGATCTGAAATGAAGCAAATAATACAAACAGAGGACTGAAACCCATTCACAGAGCTTGCATTATCATTTCAGTGTCAAAAACACGCATTACACCCTCAAAGAGGTGAAAGAAAACTGTTACAATCTTTGGAGAGGTCTGATCCTTGCATCAATCACTTGCTGGAGGTGAAAGAAGAAGTCTGCTATGCCCAAAAAATGTTCCCCCTTTGGTTGTGAACCAAATCTACCTTTTTCAGTGCTAGGGTCAAGCCTAGGAGACAGAAAAGTACAAAAACGTGAGAGCCCATTCCTTCTTGACTGCAGGTGCATTAAAATGGCATGGGGGACCTTACAAACCCATACCCTATCATTTTTACTGAATTATAGGAGAATGCGACCCATTCTGCATTAAATCTGGTCGCTGAAATGTCACTTCTGGCCATGAACATGTGTCAGATCCGTCTCACAATTTTCTCTCCCCAGACTGCATCAAAATTCAAGATTAACCCCAAAATCACGTAGAGAATTTCATAAGCTTTCAGTTGATATAAAGAACGCGCAAATCTGAGCTCTGGATCAAAAGATATGGAGATCTGAAGATTTAGGGCACAAAACAGGCGAAATGGATTTTTAAATTTCTTCCCGCGCTCTGCCACCTGGATGACACATGGCATGCATCGATTGGTCGTTAGGGGTGCGGGGCAGACCTTTACTTTTAGCTTTTGGGTGAAATTCTTGCCAAATTCTCTAACTCCTCCCCAAGCTCCGTATTCCTTGCTCCATAGGACACGTGTCCTCTTTTGATTGGCTCGGGCTGACCCCTCAAACCTCGCCCTTTAAATTTTGGAATTTTCTCCTTGTGACACGTGTCATGATTTGGTTGGTTCGTGGGTCTGCCAGCTCTTTCACGTCCACCACGTCCATTTGTCTTGGATGTCCCAGTGTTGTCTGGGACAAAAACTTCCGATCCGCCCGAAATGGGCTTCCCTGTCCCTTTTCTGCCGGTGACACGTGGTGTGATCTGATTGGCTCTTGGCTTTTTCGGCTATCCACGTCTTCCACGTCCCTTTGTCCCAGATGTCCCAGTACAAGAGTTCCCCATTTCGGCCGAACCGGTCAATTCGCGTCCTTCACGTCTTCTTGTCCCAAATGTCCCAGTGTTGTCTGTCGATTTTCTTCTCCTTCGGCCGAACCGGCTTTCCGCATCCCGCGCGTCCCGACGGCCCGGATGTTCCTTTGCTCTGCAGACTGCCTGGCGGCCTTTCGGACGATCCGCACCCAGATGTCCCTCACGTCCCGACCATTGAGAGGACTAGGACTTAGCCATTTTTCATGATTTTTCCTAGCCCAAGCTTGTTTTCTGCAACTTTTCACATTTTCTCAGAACTTGCTCTTTTCTTCTTCGGCCAGGGGAGTTAGAAAAAATTTGAGGGGACCCTAGAAACATGATTTTTTGCCCTGAATCAATCAATTTTCCTAGGGCTTGAGAATTCAATGCATGTTATCAAAATTTACTCTAGGGGGTGGAAATTTGATAACAATTGGTGACTCGGCGGGGGTACCTGCCTGCTAGGTGAAAAGACCAGTAGCCAAAAGCAGTCCATTGGGCATGGAGTTATCAAACATTCAGTTTAGGATCCCAACTGACTAAGAATGTGTAAGGAGGAAGATGGAATATCACCTGATGAAAGCAAAATACTGCAAAACATCTCCATGGACAGCAAGTTGTGCCAAAGCACTTAGGGAAAACAAAACTAACCTACAACAAAACAATGTGCACAAGCACTTGGAGGAAAGAAAATCTAATCTAATATTTACAGAGGTAGTGAACTTCCCTCTAGAAGCAATGCTTGAGATAGATTCCATTGACTGGAATATGCAGTTCTTCACCATCCAATGAGGCCAATTGGAAAGCATTGTTGTTCTTGCACTTTGTGACCATGTATGGGCCACTCCAAATGGCATCAAATTTTGAATGCCTTCCCGGTTTTGCTCTATCCACATCCCATTTTAACACTAGATATCCAACCTGAAAAGATCTATCTTTGGCCTTCCTATCAAAGGTCTTCTTGACCAAAGCTTGATCCTTTTCCATTACTTGGGATGCCTGGTTTCTGATCTCTTGCAGCTCCATCAACTCTGCATACCTCACCTCCATGGGCTCAAACTCTAGAAACTCCAGCTGCTTCATGAGTTCCAACGTTGGCAACTCAAGTGACATGGGCAAGATTTCCTCTCTTCCATAGACAAGCCTAAATGGAGAGTTACCTGTGGATCTTTTGGGAGTTATCCTATCAGCCCATAAGGCTGATTTCAGTTTGGTATGCCAAGACCTTTGATTCTCATCAAGAGTCCTCCTAATGATCCTCAACAAGTTCTTGTTTGTAGACTCAGCCTGGCCATTACCCTGAGGGTAATAGTTCGATGAAGTGCTTAGGTAAATACTGTTCTTGACAGCCCACTCAGTCACCCTAGATCCAATGAATGCCAATGCATTATCAGAGATTATTGTAGCAGGTACACCAAATCTGGTTGTTATTCCCTCATAAAAGTCTAAGATGCTAGACTCATTTGCCTCTTTGAGTGCTACTGCTTCTGTCCATTTGGTGAAGTAGTCTGTGGCTGTAAAAATCCATTTGTGCCCTTGGCTTGAAATGGGATTAATGACTCCGATGAAGTCCAAACCCCATTGCATGAATGGTTGGTCAACTGAGATTGGATGCAATGGGAGGGCAGCAAGTCTTCCTATGAAGAATGCACAATTCTTACACCTCTTGATCCATGCATAGCAATCACTGAATATTTTAGGCCAATAATAACCAGCCTTCATGATTTTTAAAGTTGTCACTCTTGGTGCAAAATGGCCACCAGCTGGTCCACCATGAAACTCTTCCAACACCCTTTGAATCTGATTTGTGCTAATGCATCTCAGCAACACTCCATTCACATCTTTCTTGAACAAAACTCCATCAACAATGGCATACGGAACAGCCTGCAACCTGAAGTGTCTCCTTTGGGTCTTGTTCATCTCTAGGGGGCACAGGCCTGTACCTAGGAAGTGTATAACGCCTTGGGTCCAGCAAGGAGTGGGGGAAGCATTGTCTTCTTCTTGATTGCCACTTGGCTCATGGCTGTCCTGGACTGTCAAAACAGCCTCTTCTTTGTTGCATACTTCTTTTTGCTTCCCCAAAACCAACTGCTCACACAGTCCTTTCCCTCTTACCAGCTTGGTGACCTTGATCTCAATGTCATATTCCATGACACGGGTGATCCAACCTGCCCTTTTCTCATTCAAATCCTTGTTGAGGAGGAAGTCCTTAACTCCAGCATGTGAGACCAGCAACTGGACCTTGTTGTTTGAGATTAAATGCTTGAATTTCTTCAAGCTCCTAATTACTGCAAGCACATGCTTGTGTGCATGTATACTTTGCTTAATGCTAAATCAAATGAAGCAAGAACTACCACCTAAAATAGTTCTACAATTTAGCTAAAACAAAGCATAAACACCATCATGATAAGAATTAAACAAGGGTTAGATGCTAGCATTCATCAATACAAACTTTGAAACTAACAATGCTAAATATCTAAACTCCTCTATTCTCTAACAACAAATAAATGAATGGACCTAAGTAAGCTCCATGGCTATCAAAATAGTTGTCCTTAATGCTCCAAGAACCTAGGAATGGGGGCTAATCAAAGTTGGGCTACAAGACCCTTTTGACACCTCCCATATGACCCAAGCACTTTAAGAAAGAGGCTTAACTCTTCAAGATGATGAACTCTCAAAAGGGCAAGGTGCAAGCTCTTAGTCTCTTTGCTATATGCTTTGCATTTACTCTCTTAGAAAGTTTAGGTGTAAGTAAAAAGGTAGGTGGAGGGCTCTTTATATAGCCCAAAGGATAAAGGATTCAACACATTCTCATGAATGTGGGATAAAGGTAAAACATGATTAGGAATGGATAAGGTTGCTTTATTAAAGGTAACCTTACTTTAGAAGGGTTTAATACATGTTTAGCAAGTCATGGGAGTTGGGGGTATTTTAATTAATCAAAGGTGATTAATTAATAGGTAGGTGTAAGCTTATAGAAGCCAATTAGAGGAATATTAGTGTGATTTAGGCTATTAGAAGGGGATTAAATCAATTAAATATTGATTTATTGGTTAAATGGAAGGGAAAGCTAATTAATTAATAATAATTAATTAGTCTAGGTAGAAGGGGTGATTTATTAACGGAAGGTCGTTAATTAGGGTATTTGTTGGATAGGCAACTTAATTAATTAGCTTAGTGTAATTAATTAATGATGATATGAGGGAAAATGAGTGCCTTTGACGATATGTCGTTGATTTGCGAGAAATGGGATAATTAGCACAATTTAAGTATTTAAAGTGCTTAGGCGTAATTATAGGTGTCTACATTTGCCCCTCTTTGGGGTGGCGTAAGTGATGCCACTTCAAAGATAGTAGACAGAAAAGATTTTGAAGAGATAGAAGAAAAATTAGTAGGAGGGAGAGATGCCCCCTCGAGTGTCGATGGGGTGATGAAGGAAGCCGATCGACGATCGAAAAATATGAGAAGTAGGCAGAAGAATGGGGACGAGGCAGGATGCCCCGAGGAGAGGGAGAATTAGGGGTGAAAGGGAAGTCGTGTAGAAGAAATATGGATGAGGGGAGAGAAGAGCTTAGCCTCTAGCTGCTTATTTGTTTGGAACAAATTTGATGTCATCATATTGCCATAGGAACTACATCATCGGTCCTTATGAAAAATATAAGCATACGACAAAGGTAGAATGACATGAAAAGCCATACTACGAACAATTGTCCATTGCTGAAAGTACCAACTCCACGCAACATACAATAATGCAATGCAATACGAGAAGGAAACAAGCTCATATAACAGGGAAAACAAGTACGAACGCACATATCTAACCCAACAACGGTCAAGACAGTTGTACAAATGGTTTGTTATCAGTGCTGAAGAGATCCACAAGTTCGTGATTGACGACAAGGGTTAAAAATGATGCCCCAAGCAAGGATACATGCAAGGGGAAATGAAAATGGACACGGGGTCCATGAAAAGCATTTGTGCGCAACGAAACAGTACCAGGCAACCAAAAGTGCCCCAGAGTACAGACGAAGCAAGCAACTAGCTTTTGTGAATGGTTATGAATCCAGTGATCCGCGAGTCGTATTAATCGGGGAAGATGTGAGACAAACCAACAGGATATGGAGAAAATACCATGCGCAAGACACAAGTTTCAGCTGTAAGAAGCAAGTTACCATTTTGTAGGGTGTTTTACTTTTTAGAAATTTTTTGAAAAATTTTGCCTTGTTTTTAGATTTTTTTGATATTATATTCTCGAAACAATGTTCTATTGTTTTTGTGTTTTTCTCGAAACAATGTTCTATTGTTTTTGTTGTTTTTCTCAAAACAATGTTCTATTGTTTTTGTGTTTTTCTCGAAACAATGTTCTATTGTTTTTTGTTTTTCTCAAAACAATGTTCTATTGTTTTTGTGTTTGGTGAAACAATTTTCTATTGTTTTTGTGTTTTCTCAAAACAATGTTCTATTGTTTTTGTGTTTTGTGAAACAATTTTCTATTGTTTTTGTGTTTGGTGAAACAATTTTCTATTGTTTTTGTGTTTTCTGAAACAATTTTTATTGTTTTTGTGTTTTGTGAAACAATTTTTTATTGTTTTTGTGTTTTGTGAAACAATTTTTTTTTTGTTTTTGTGTTTTTTGAAACAATTTTCTATTGTTTTCCAAAGCTATGTGCAGGTAACCAAGAAAGCATGGATGCCCCCAGCGTTAGGTGGGGAATATACAAGGGCAGAAGCCACGCGCTTATGAACAAGAAGGTGAATTCGTTGAGTTGCCCCCAGCGTAAGATGGGAAATAACGAAAGACCACGTCCCTTACAGACGAATAGAAGAAGGGAAAGCCGGATCAAGGCTGGACTAGATGGTGTGCACAAGGAAACTCGAAGGTAGAACCAGGTCCAGGACAAAGACAACTACCCTTCTGATACAGAATGCTTGTGAACAACGAATCCTCCCGAGGCACCGGAAACCGGTTTTCACCCAAGGACTTGTCCAAAGTGCCACAATTGCGTGGTTTTCACTAGTGGACGACCTGTTTTCTCTTTTTTTTTTTTTTTTTTTTTTTTTTATATATTTTTTTTTATTTTTATGACTTTCTTGTGCCATGTTTAGGCATAAAACCTCTTAAGATGCATGGAATTCATGGGCTCCCGGAGCTCATCACCATTGGGGTGAGCCAACTTGTATGCCCCTGTGCCATACTTGGCAACTATGACATAGGGTCCTAACCAGTGTGGTTCGAACTTCCCTTTCTTTTCTCGCTCTGCTCTGGTGTTGAACTGGTTCTCCTTCATAACTAAATCACCCACCTCAAACTGGCGAGGGATGATTCTCTTGTTGTAGTTGCGGGAGATTCTGTGTTGATATACTTTCAGGTGATTAAGAGCGCGAATGCGCCTCTCATCCAGGAGCTCTAACTCAGCCAATCTTGCCACTCGGTAATCTTCATCCTTATTCAAATAGTCCCGAAGAGAAATTCGCAGGGATGGGATTTCAATCTCTAAAGGGATGATAGATTCTGTCCCGAACACGAGGGAATATGGCGTCGCACCCGTAGGAGTGCGAATTGATGTTCGGTAGGCCCAGAGGGCTGGGTGGATTTGTAGGTGCCAGTTTCGACCAGTTTTGCTAACCATCTTCTCCATTATCCTTACCAAAGTCTTGTTTGTTGCCTCAGCTTGTCCATTACCCTGAGGGTAATATGGCGTGGACCATTTCAATCTGATTTGGAACCGTTGGCAAAGACCTTTCACAGTTTTGTTCTTAAATGACTTCCCATTATCTGTGACAATGGCTGCAGGGATACCATATCGGCAAATAATGTGATTCATGATGAATTTAGAAATCTGTGCTCCTGTGACATAGGTTAAAGGGACAGCCTCCACCCATTTTGTGAAGTATTCTGTAGCTGTGATGATATGTGTATGACCATCAGATGAGGTAGGAGTAAGCTTCCCTATTAGATCAAGTCCCCACTTGGAGAATGGCCACGGGGTAGTGATTGGTTGCAATGGTTGCGATGGAGCATGGATGAAATTTCCATACTTTTGGCATAGCACACATTTTCTAACATAATTACAACAATCAGTTTCCATGGTGGGCCAATAGTAACCTACTCTTAACAGTTTCTTAGCCAAGACCATTCCGTTTGTATGTGCTCCGCATACTCCTTCGTGTACTTCTTTAATTGCCTGGATTGACTCCGGCACATCCAGACAACGTAACAGATTCCCATCGTAGCCACGACGATAAAGTGTACCTCCTAACAGGGTGTAACGGGCTATCTGGCGAATTAGGCTCTGCTTTTCAGAGCGGGAGATTTCGGGAGGGAATGTACTGTCCTTAAGATAGGTGAAAATGGGTTCATACCATGGTGAATGGGGACCAACAACCTCACAAGCCAAGCAAGATTCTGGCATGTCATACGCGGGCTGGCGTAGATTTTCTACGAAGAATGGCATATCATTGTTCCCTGGCGGAATACGAAGCATAGATCCCACCGTTGCCATAGCATCTGCCGATCTATTCTGCGCTCTTGGGATTTGCTCAAAGGTAATGCGCACAAAATACTCCTTCAGAGTTTCCACCAACTTCTTATAAGGTATGAGCTTGTCATCCTTAACTTTATACTCATCATTAACCTGTTTGATGATTAGCTGTGAATCACCTACAACCTTCACATGTTGAATATTCCACTTGATGGCTAGCTTCATCCCTGCAATGAGTGCTTCATATTCCGCAATGTTGTTTGTGCAAGGGAAGGCCAGGCGGAAAGCCTGTGGTATAGGATCACCTGAAGGAGTAATAAGGACCACTCCTGCACCTGAACCATGAAACGTAAAAGATCCATCAAAATGTATCTGCCATACGATAGATTCTTCAATGTAGAGCAAAGATGCATCTGGCAGATCCAGACTCAAAGGTTCTATGCTTTGCAAAGGTGCTTCCGCTAGCTGGTCAGCAAGTACTTGTCCTTTAATTGATTTTTGATGCACAAATTCTATATCAAACTCACTGAGTAGAATGATCCAATTAGCCATTCTACCTGTGAGGGCAGGTTTGGACAACAAATACTTGAGTGGGTCGACCTTGGATATGAGCTTGGTCTTAGTATTTAGCAGGTAATGGCGAAGTTTCTGAAAGGTAAAAACAACAGCCAAGCAAGCCTTCTCAATCTGAGGATAATTACATTCATAGGCGATGAGGGTGCGACTCAGATAGTACACTGCTTTCTCTTTATGGCTAAGGTCATATTGGGCGAGCAGTGCACCAATAGCATATTGCGTAGCGGAAATATAGAGCAAAAGTGGTTCTCCCGGAGTGGGAGGCATGAGGACAGGTGGATTAGCCAGGTACTGTTTAAGCAAAGCAAAGGCTTGTTGTTGCTCAGGTCCCCAAATGAAAGTGATGTCCTTCTTAAGCAAATGAGTGAATGAGTGACATTTATCTGCAAGCTGGGAGATAAAGCGGCGAATGGCTTGAATTTTCCCTTGCAAGCTACGCAGTTGCTTGATATTCTCAGGTGGAGGCATTTCTGTGATGGCAGATACTTTAGCAGGGTCTACCTCAATACCTCGTCTTGACACAATGAAGCCTAATAGTTTCCCAGATAGCACACCAAAGACACACTTCTTTGGATTTAGCCTGACTTTGTATTCACGTAGGCGTTCAAAGATACGCCGCAAAATGATAGGATGTTCCTCTCTTGTTTTGGACTTTCCCAGGATGTCGTCTACATAGTCTTCCATGATGTCATGAATCATATCGTGAAATATTACTGTCATGGCCCGCTGATAAGTTGCTCCCGCATTCTTAAGGCCGAATGGCATCACCTGATAACAGAAGGTGCCCCAAGGAGTTGTGAAAGCTGTTTTGTGTTGGTCTTCCTCAGCGATCTTAATTTGATTATAACCCGAAAAGCCATCCATAAGTGATAGCATTTCATACCCTGCGGTTGAGTCAACAATCATGTCAATGTTGGGCAACGGAAAGTCATCTTTAGGGCAAGCTTTATTGATGTCCCTAAAATCTGTGCAAATTCGGATACCAATAGGTTTCTTCTGGACAGGAACAATGTTCGATATCCATTCAGAATAATCAATTGGCCTGATGAATCCTGCTGCAAGCAACCTTTCCAACTCTTCTTTAACTAACAAGGCCACTCTTGGGTGCATCTTTCGAAGCTTCTGTTTGATAGGCTTAGCGTCTGCGTGCACAACCAAGTTATGCACGACCAAAGTTGGATCTAAGCCGGGCATGTCTTTGTAAGACCATGCGAACACATCAATAAACTCTCGCAGTAGCATAGTGAACGTCTTTTGTTCTCTGGCTGAGAGTGATGCTCCCAATTTTACTATCTTGGGATCTTCTTCAGTACCAATATTGACATCAATGGTTTCTTCAACTAACAATTTTGATAAATCCTCCATACGCGTGGGATCGGGAGGTAGGTTGAGATCTTCATCCAAGGATGTCTCTACGAGATTTTCATCCTTGGCGTGGTCACTTTGTTTGTCCTTTGATTTTCTTATTTGTTTGTCAGCCAATGCCTCAAAGAGGTTTTCACTGTGTGACTTGGACTTTGATTTTTGCCGAGGCTTTTCTTTAGAACTCTTGCCCTCGCTTTTCTTTAAATTTTGCTGACCACGAAGTTCAGCCTCCTCGCCGAAGTAGGCGCAGGTGTCTAAGTCGATAAAGAAACCCTTCTTGTGATCTCCAATGGGAATTGTATCCCTTATGCCCATGAACTCTGCAATAGCCTCGTCATTCTCGAATAAATCTAGTGGCACGTGACGTTGTTGGTCCCATTCAACAAGGGAGGGGTATACAAGGTCAAGGGTTGGTTCATTGGGGGTGATGGTTAGGACAGCATTATTCATGAAAAGGTTCGTGGAGGCCAGATCCTCATATTGGCTACAACAGGAATCCGTATCGCTGTCTAGATAATCGGAGCTATCCTCATGCTCAGAACAAGTCGCATCTTGATCGTTGGGGTGTGCTCCATAAGGGCGAATCCCAATGCCATATCTTTCTGTTTTGAAATGTGGAAGAGGGACTGGTTCTCTTTGTCCTTGTTCATTCCTCCCACATCCTAGGCCTTTGTAGCCCATGGAGTACATCATTCTGCTAGATTTTTCATATTCTGGGGTTTGATAACAAGATGGCTGAGTGTCCTCAGGGACCCAAGTAGTAGGTGGATCAAGTAATTTTTCCTCAGCTAACAAGCCTCCAGGTAGGAACGACCCAATAGTATGTTCCTCTCTAGGTCTCCTGAAGCAGTAGTTGGGTCGACCTCTAGTCTTGGGCGACAAGGAGAGGTCTGAAACCAAGAGCGCTTGTTGTACATTATACTCCCCACAGCCATATTCCAGAATTTTCATCTCCCATGAATTAAATGGAGATGTTGAAGTAGATGCCCCATGAGTGCAAGAACGAAGAGAATTTGAATCTACTCGAGATTCCATGGCCTCAGAATGAAGAGGGACAGCTATATCTGTGGAGGGACATGCATATGTACCCTTTCGTGCAAAGCTATTAAGAGCTCTACAATGAGCAAAGGGCTCTGAGTCTCCTGGTATTGTTATTGTATGTCCCTCATGCTTCAGCTTGATGCATTGATGAAATGTTGATGGCACTGCTTGCATGGCATGGATCCATGGTCGGCCTAGAAGCATATTATATGGAAGTTCCAAGTCTAAGACGTGAAACTTTGTCTGATGGCAAGTGGGGCCCACCTCCATTGGCAGCGTAATGGTGCCTGCTGACTCTCTTTCCGCGTTGTCGTATGCGGTGATAGTGATGATATGGGACTCAAGATCTACCTCTGTATGTCCCAATTGTTTGACCAACTTAAGCGTGCAAATATTCAATCCTGATCCATTGTCCACAAGCACCCGTTTGATTTTCCTGCGGGTGACAACTACCTCAATGTATAAGGGAAGATTATGTGTAGGATTCTCAGTAGGGACCTCCCTATGGTTGAAAGTGAGATGCTCACTGGGTGCAATATTTGCCACCGCGGCTTGAAGGTATGCAGGATCAACTTCTAAAGGCACTCCCGACCCCTGAAGAGTTTGATACAAAATTTCCTTATGCACATTGGATATCTTGAGAAGATCTAAGATCGAGATCTTAGCAGGTGTCTTCTCAAGTTGTTCTAAAAGGTTATATTTACCAGTTTGTGGGGTCAACAGAGAGGGTTCTGGAATCACGAGGCGGGCACGCCTTGTTACCGCAGCGCAGTCCTTTCCCTTGATCCGGATGGTATTGACACGGTCAGTAGGGGAGCGAATACATCCGATAAGTGAATCGTAATGATTGTTATCTCTCTTGGTATACAAGTAATTCGTGGCTTTATAGGTTTGGGATGACTCTCCCCGATCCGGTTTTGCCTTTTCCGACTTATCATGCTTGGGGAATGGTTCCTTATAAATCCCCATTTTCTCATTAGGTGTTTGCATGTGGCTAGGGTTATCCACCTCTATCTCCCCGTTGTTAATGAGGTCTTGAATATAGTGGCGAAGTCGCAAACATTTGTCTGTTTTATGACCTTTAACGCGATGCATTTCGCAGTATTCATGCTCCTTATACCATGAAGGTTTAGGAGTGTTGTCATCAAACGGTTGTGTTGTAGGATAGGTCATCATGTGGGCCGCATCCAACTGTTTTAGTATGACAGACAACGGCTCATTGAGGGAGGTGAATGTTCTTCGCTTTGGTGGTGGTTGAATTGGGCCCTTGGTCAGTTTAAAAGGTTGACTGGTTTGGACCGTTTGAACACGTTTGGAATCAGTGATTCCGTCTCCCACCACGTTTTTGTTTTTGTTAAAGATCTTTGGCTTTTCAGCGGGTTTGACACTTTGGTTGTCTTTAGATTGGGTTTTGAGGGTGCCTTTGGCAATGAGAGCCTTTTCTATTTGAATCCCTTTCTCGATAACCTCCTCAAAGGTGCGGACACAATGCATTTGGAGGTGGAAAGCTATATCTGGGTTGAGATTAGGGACGAAAATACTGACTAGCTGCTTCTCAGGGAAAGCGCAAGGGAAGCGACTAGCTATCCCTCTCCATCGTTGGAGGAAGCTGGCGAAGGTCTCATTTGGGCGTTGTTTTGTGCTGCACAAGTCTGCCATGGTGACGTCACTCTCTATGTTATATGAGAAATGACGCACGAATCTTTCCGCCAATTCTGGCCAGGTGAAAATTGATCCTCGTGGCAAGCGCGTAAACCATTCTAATGCTTGACCTCCGAGACTCTTAGGAAAAAGTCTGATGAGGTAATTATCACTATAAGACACCTCTTGACATGCCATGTAGAAATCTTTAACATGATCCCTTGGGTCTCCCTTTCCTTTGTATTTGTCGAACTTTGGCATATCAAATTTCTTTGGAAAGGGTTGAAGGGTCATTGTCTTGTCAAAAGGATAGGGGCATAGTTCTTCGTATTGGTATTTCCTAATACTCCCTATATTGCTTTCTTGTATGCTCGCAAGCGTTGCTTTCATAGATTGTACTTCTTGTGCGAGCAATTGTTCTTTAGTGGGAGAAACGGGGATGTGTACATGATGATACCCTGTGTCTTCTTCTCCTTGGTTTTCTCGATGGAGTTCGTGGATCCTAAACTTAGGCTTTGACTTTTGAACATTCTTGTTTGTGTCTTTCTGTACTTGGAAAGTAAGCAAAGCTAGTTGTCGGCTTAAGTTACTGAGTTGTTGTTGGATTGTGACTTGGTTTGTGTCTTCTTCTTCTAAAGGTTCCTCCTCTTCGTATTGTGGAGGTTCTTCCCCTGTCTCATGTTCTATCTTGTTTCTTCGTGGCACTTTGATGAGGGGTATTCTATGCCCTACCACTTTATCATTTTCTACATAAGAAGTGGAAGCATGTCCGCCTGTTAAAATATCTTCCATATTGATAAGGGGGTGTTCCTCCTTAGTAGTGTCATTTGTTTGTAGTATTGGTTCCTTCTCAATGGGCAATTTGGCCCCTAATTCCATGACCCGTGCCAAAACTCTATCTTTGTTTCTAAGGAGAAACTCATCTAGTAGAGTGGGGTCAAAATCAAAGTTTGCGTGTGGTGATTCTAATTCATTTCCACTATGATCGACCATCTCTTCTGTTTCCTTTTCTGCAGAAAATAGTGGTCCTAGATCGTGTCCGATAAATGGGTTTGACCCTTGTCTGTTAGAGGTTTCCCAAGCTTGCGCCTGTTGTTCCTCATATGTTTGTTTCTTTAACCCTAGACGCGTCTTAGGAGCCATGTTTTCGTGATAAGTTTCACTAAGGTAAGTTGTAGATTTGTTCAAAATTCAATGACTACCCCTAAGTGAAACACAAGATGTACGTGTTAAGAGTAAATTAACAGTGTGAGAATACCAATGTGATAGAATGATAAAGTCACCAATGAAACAATCGTTTGGTATCAAAACTTAATCAAATGAAGTACCTCCTAGATTACGTTTTAAAGTAATTTACGACGCCAGATGATTAACAAGATGTCTCCACTTATGCCAAGTTCAAAGGAATGAACAAAACGTAAGTAAATACATGAAGTTAAATGCGATCTCCCAATCAAGATATACGATGAGCAAGCTCAAGTCTGATTAAGACCTATATCTCAAAAAGTGTCAATTACGATTTGCGAATGACACAACAATATCACCAAGATATGTTAACCCACTTTGCAAGAAAGTGGAGTATTGATATCGAGGTGTTATTGATATAACACGCACAAATGGTAGTTCCTAACACCTTTTGAAATCGAGGTAATAATAAAACTGAACAAAAAAAAAGCTCAAAGTATAGCTAGGAATAGTTAAGAATGTGTGCAGCGTAACCGTACAATATAGGTATTTATGTCGAGTTTACAAGAAACAAGACGTAAATATCGAAATTGTAATGATACGAGACAAACAAACTAACTCCTCTATGGAAGTCCGCAGTGATGAACCACGCCTAACTACAATGACGATCTTGACGTGGGTATCAAGATCACAATGGCTACCAAATGACGTGAAAACGCCTCCACTCACTTTAGACGTTTAACTAACCCAGCCGCAAACATGGATGGGTGTAAACGGACATAAAAGTGAGAGAAACAGTCGAATGGCAACACAAAGGTAATCACACCTCTTTTGATCAACAAAGTGTCAAAAGAATATGAAGGAAATAAATCAAGAAAAAATGACAAAAAATGCTAGTCTTACTTCGGCAGAGTTTCGCCTCGCCCTAAGGCAAGTAAAAACTAGGCGAAAGTAATACGTCACACGTTTCTCAAAAAGAAGGTTCACAACTCAACACTGTTTTAAAGTGGTCAAAGTGGGCTCCTGGCCAAAGTATATTCTCCTAGGTGGTTCTCTCGCCCTAGGTGTTACAAAGTTGCCACGAGCGAGCGCGATTTACCCAAAAAGTCGCACTGACTAGTTTGGGAGTATCTCGGCTTTACTTTACCCCCTTCAAGAACAGTAGGCAACTAGTGCGTCTACGTGTACTATCACTGGGGTCGCCACAACGGACAACCTGTAACTCTATCTCACAAAGGAATCACTAGTCAAGTAGGTAGTGCGGAGCACTTCCCGTTTCGTCCACAAGGTTCCCTCTTGCGTGGACTACTTTGGGGTTCCTGGAACCACCCCCATTGTTGTAGCTTAAGGCGTTATGCCAAAGGGGTTATGTTCCAGTTGAGCGGAGAGGGACGTACCCTTTTCCGAAACCTGCAATACAGTGTTTTGAATATGTTGTTCTTTTTATCTTGTTTAATTAGGTGTGGTTTGCTTGAACACCTTTTGGCAACCTGTATAACAACTGTATTAGTAGTTTTTGATTTCGTTTTGATTCCTCCTTTCTTTGACAAGCGTTTTTAGGTCCTGCACTCAAGCGTTAGTAGTTCTCCAAGAAAATCACATTATTTAAAAGAGGATTAAGAGTTGCTTTTGATTCTCAAGATCATCCAAGGATGCAAGAGAAGAGCATACACAACAAATAATCCAACTAAAAAGTAAATAAAATCTTTTCAATCAATGAACCATACAAAATTTTTGATAAATGTTCATTCCCTTAAACCAAAAGTGAAAGATGAAGTTTCCAATTTACCAAATGTTATAAAATGAAGACTAAAGTTGCTTTTGATTCTCAAGATCACCCTAAGGTGCAAGAGAAGAGCATACACAAACTTTATCCCAACTATATAGAAATGGAAAACTTCAAATCAAAGGACCATTGAAAAATGCTTTGTAAAAGGTTCATTCCCTTAAGCAAAATGAATAATTAAATTTCCAAGTTTAATCCCAATGTTAAAAAGATATAGATCAAAGTTGTTTTTGATTCTCAAGATCACCAAAAGGTGCAAGAGAAGAGCATACACACGCTTTGATCTAAATCGAGTAAGCATGGAAATACAACATTCATCAAAACATTAGACATGTTAGAAAATGACCAGTTTTAAAATAACAGAAAAACCTGCAACTTCTGTAAGTGTAAATCCCGAATTTATGTTTTCATTGCATAGTTAACTTCAATACCTTTCCAACGCAAAAAAAATGGAGTCATTTCGAGGTCGGGAGCAAAAGTTATGGCCTTCGGAAGATGGGTTACGCATATGCTCTTATGCTCATGGGTATGCACTTGACATGCACTTAAAAAATGTCAAAAAAAACGTCCCTTAATATGCAAAATGGGCAAATTTTTCCAACCAAGATTCAATTTTGACAACAACCCATCACATTAATATATGAATAGAAGACTCAACGCTATCAAACATTAACATACATGCTCAAGAATTTAAGATTTTCAAGAAATTGACAAAACTAGCATGTAGAATGATGAAAAAGTAAGCTCTAAAAATGAAAACATGATGAAATCTTGAAATTTTCTCACCAACATTAAATTTTGACAGCAACCCACCACATTAATATGTAAATATAAGACTCAGCACTATCAAACACTAACCTACATGCTCAAGAATTGAAAATTTTCAAGAAATTGACAAAACTAGCATGTAAAATGTTGAAAAAGTAAGCTCAAAAAATGAAAACATGATGAAATCTTGAAATTTTCTCACCAAGATTAAATTTTGACAGCAACCCACCACATTAATATGTAAATAGAAGACTCAGCACTATCAAACACTAACCTACATGCTCAAGAATTTAAAATCTTCAAGAAATTGACAAAACTAGCATGTAGAATGTTGAAAAAGTAAGCTCTAAAAATGAAAACATGGAGAAATCTTGAAATTTTCCCCTCAATTCCAATTTTGACAGCACTTCACCTCCTTCATACCTACAAGGAAGACCCAACACATGCAAACTCAACAAAACATGTTAAAAAAAACAAGTTAGATCAACATGTGTAAAAGAGGGTTAGTAACCAAAAATAAAACTTAACTACAAAAACTTGAAATTAAGTGCAAAGGACAATGGAGTAAGTCCCACCGGGCGTGCCAAATGTGTGCATGTATACTTTGCTTAATGCTAAATCAAATGAAGCAAGAACTACCACCTAAAATAGTTCTACAATTTAGCTAAAACAAAGCATAAACACCATCATGATAAGAATTAAACAAGGGTTAGATGCTAGCATTCATCAATACAAACTTTGAAACTAACAATGCTAAATATCTAAACTCCTCTATTCTCTAACAACAAATAAATGAATGGACCTAAGTAAGCTCCATGGCTATCAAAATAGTTGTCCTTAATGCTCCAAGAACCTAGGAATGGGGGCTAATCAAAGTTGGGCTACAAGACCCTTTTGACACCTCCCATATGACCCAAGCACTTTAAGAAAGAGGCTTAACTCTTCAAGATGATGAACTCTCAAAAGGGCAAGGTGCAAGCTCTTAGTCTCTTTGCTATATGCTTTGCATTTACTCTCTTAGAAAGTTTAGGTGTAAGTAAAAAGGTAGGTGGAGGGCTCTTTATATAGCCCAAAGGATAAAGGATTCAACACATTCTCATGAATGTGGGATAAAGGTAAAACATGATTAGGAATGGATAAGGTTGCTTTATTAAAGGTAACCTTACTTTAGAAGGGTTTAATACATGTTTAGCAAGTCATGGGAGTTGGGGGTATTTTAATTAATCAAAGGTGATTAATTAATAGGTAGGTGTAAGCTTATAGAAGCCAATTAGAGGAATATTAGTGTGATTTAGGCTATTAGAAGGGGATTAAATCAATTAAATATTGATTTATTGGTTAAATGGAAGGGAAAGCTAATTAATTAATAATAATTAATTAGTCTAGGTAGAAGGGGTGATTTATTAACGGAAGGTCGTTAATTAGGGTATTTGTTGGATAGGCAACTTAATTAATTAGCTTAGTGTAATTAATTAATGATGATATGAGGGAAAATGAGTGCCTTTGACGATATGTGGTTGATTTGCGAGAAATGGGATAATTAGCACAATTTAAGTATTTAAAGTGCTTAGGCGTAATTATAGGTGTCTACAGATCCTTCCCAAGAAGCTTTGAAGAGCCTTCTTGTGACTTGGCAATGGTAGTGATCTTATAGCTTCAACCCTCTCTGGATCAATTGCCAGTCCCTCTTTCGAGACAGTATGGCCTAGAAGTTTCCCCTCATGAGCCAGGAATATGCATTTTTTGGGATTCAATGATACTACAAATCTCCTACACCTCTGAAATACCTAACTCAGATGAAAAAGGTGATCCACTGCATTTTTGGAGAATACAATGATGTCATCAAGGTATATCAAAACTATTTTATTAATCAACCCCTTGAATGCCATATCCATTGCCCTTTGGAAAGTGGCTCCAGCATTTGATAGGCCAAATGGCATCTTCTTGTAGGCATATGTTCCCCATTTGGTTGTGAAGGTTGTCTTGAACTGATCTTCCTCCCTCACCATAATCTGATTGTAGCTTGAGTATCCATCAAGTAGTGAAAACCTTTTTGAACCAGCTACAACCTGTAATATTTTATCCATGGAAGGGAGTGGATAATGATCCTTGAGAGAGGCTCTATTCAAATCTCTGAAGTCGACACATAACCTGATCTCTCCATTCTTCTTTCTGACTGGGACTAAGTTGGCGACCCAACTTGAGTGTTTGATGGGGAAGATGATACTAGCCTCAATAAGCTTGCTTAACTCTTTTCTCATGAGAGGTTCAATATGGGGATTCACTGGCCTTTTCTTTTGCCTGATAGGCTTGGATTCCGGATCCAGCTCAATAGTATGTTGTGCCAACTTTGGGTTGAAACCTCTTAGATCTTTGTAAGTCCAAGCAAAGACATCTGGGAACTCTTGACAAAGCTGAACAAAATCAGATTTCTCTTGTGAGGTACTTACTCTGCCAATCTGCAATGTTTTTCCTTCTTCCACTAAAATAGGCTCTGAATCTTCACCCTTTACTTGAATGTTCGCTTTCTCCTTCCGAAACTGATCATTTGGGTTGAAGATTGACTCCAAGGTTATGAGGCCTTTTGGTAACCTGTTAGTTCTCAGCTGCACCACTTGGTCACCATACTGTTGATGCAGCTTGTCTTGATTCCTGGCGGAGAACTCAGCTTCTTCTTGTAGGAAATTAACAATTTTCTTATCATTCTCGAAGACTTGCCAACTTGTATTGTTATCCGGAACAGCTGGTCTCACAACCACTTTGATATGAGGCTAAGGTTTTTCACTTTTGATATTTTCTACAACGTCAAATGCAGCCCCAATTGCTGTCAGTCTGTCAGTGGCTTCATTATTTTTTCTTGGGATGGAATTGATGCTAAAAGCTTCAAAATCTTCAATAAGATCCCTACCCGATTTTTGTAGTTCTTCAACAGATCATTTTTGGCAGCATTTTTTCCTTTGACTTGGTTTACAATCAGCTCACTATCACCAAATACTTATAAATTCCTTATGCCTTTCTTCATTGCCCAGTGCAGTCCATGAATTAAGGCTTCATACTCATTCGTGTTGTTTGAACAGGAAAACTAGAAATGGAAGGCTGTGTAATACCTTATACCTTGCGGTGAAATGAGCATAGCTCCTCCTCCTGCACCTTGTCTACTCCTTGACCCATCAAAGAAAAATTGCCATACTTCATTCTTGTCTTTGTGATCCGGCTTGGTGATGCTGGGGAGAGGTTGATTCTCTTCATGTAAACAATAAACTCCTAGTGCAGATTCTTCTACTTCTTGATAGGGGTCAAAAGCATGTATCTTGTTTGCCCATTCATCAAGAGTTAGATCCGGGATACTTCTAACCTTGGTGTCAGCCTCATCAGTGCTAGGGTGATCTTCTTGATCAAATGCTGAGCAATTGGCATTAATCTGACTTGGAGTGTAAGGCTCAATATGGAAGTTTGCAATAGGTTCGGATCTGATTGTGGCCTTAGTTCCATATCTTGTTCTGAATAGCATGTGTGACCAATTAGCAGACAAATACCCCCCAATCTTGGCTGTGAAGTCCCTTGACAAGCAAAGGGCAAAGAGTGGTGGAAGGTCTATGATTGATACATCTTGTAAAACAACAACATTTGGACATGCGTGCAAGGTAAGACTCAAATTTCTAATCACTCCAACTGTTGCTATTGTTGTCCCATCTAGCTGCACTACCCCTTTAGATTTTATTTCATACTGGAGCCCTAGCTGATCAGCTAACTGTTTAGGCATTACTGAGCTACTTGCCCCGGAGTCTATCATGCAATTGTGTACTAGCTGATTTCCAATGATTAATGAAACATAGAAATGAGGGGGCTTCAACATTTTACCTTGTTGCCCTCCATGACTTCCTTCAGGCTGGGCAGCATTTTTAAGCACTTTGTCTTGCATCTGAACCTGCTAATTCGAAGTTGGCCAATCCTTCATGGCAGCTTGTAGCAGATCTCTTTGGCCTGGGATAGATAGGGATTCCCACATTGATATGTTGATGTTTGTCTTCTTCATCTGATCAATGATACTGAATGGTGATGAAGGATCTCTCTGTTGTCCCTTGGTTTTCACATTTACCCCTTGCACGTGGGTAGCAACAACTGACATTTGAGTTGGCCTAGGGGCTATTCTTGGCTGCCCTTGTGCATTTGAAACTGGACTTTGCTTTCCAATCATTTGTGGAGCCGTGGAAGGTTGTGGATTGCTTGGGGCTAATGGCTGTTCTTCACCCAAATTTCTCCTCTTTGACCTTGTGTTGGCTGCAACACTTTGAGAAACTGCTTGATTCATGCCACAGAAATCTTCTGCTTGCCAGTTCACCAATGTGGTGTCATTTGGGGCGGATTTCTGTTGGAATGTTTCTTGTTGTTGACTATTTCCTTGACTACCCTCGCCCTCCACACCAATAGTTGTCACCATTAGTGCTTGATTGAGAGCACCATTGAAACACATGGATTGGTTATGAGGCTTGTTACATGGAAAGCACCAATCATATTCCTGAGCAATGTTGTTCTGTGTTGGCACTAATGCCTTAGAGGTAGATATGGCATTTGGATTATAGGGCTGGAATGGTCTATTGGCAGGAGGCCTTGTTTGATTCATATTTGCAGCTGGATTAGGTGGTCTTTGTGGTTGGTATGGCTGCCTATTAGGCTGAGCTTGGGGTTGATAAGAAGGTCTGAAACCTTGGGCTTGTTGCCTCTTAAGAGTAACTAGCTCATTGCCTAGGTTTTAAAATTGCTTCATGACCTCTTGAAGCTCATTTGGGGCACTTGGAGATGAAGTGGAAGCTTCATTTGAACTCTGATTTCTAGGAGTGGGAGAGGGAGCCAAATTTGGTGCTTGACTAGTGTTTGGGCTCTCTAAACTTGGAAACAATGGCATGGGAGGTCTAGGGGCAAGTTTTCCAGCTTGGATTAAACAATTTTCAGCCCTAATGGCAATGCTATAAGCCATAGGGATAGTTATGCCTCCCATGGACTGAATTAACATAGAAATATCAAAATTTAAAGCTTTGAGATAGTATAGAAAATCACCTTCTGCTGTTGGCCTGACTGCCACTGGAATCCTCTCCCAAGTTTTTTGAAATATGAAGTTGAAATCAGTCAGCTGCTCATTGGGAGCCCTCTTGATGGTTGTTAGCTTCTCCAAAAGAGACAAGTTGTCTCCTTTCTCTCCAAATTGTTCATGAAGTGCAATACACAGTTGATTCCAGTTTGTGATAGAACCAGCTCCAAGGCTCCTAAACTATTGTAATGCTTTACCCTTGAAGGAAGATGCCAGTAACTTGATAGCCACTTACATTTCATTGATTTCATGAATTGCACAAAGGTTAGCAATATCTTTAACATGATCACCTGGAGTAGTCTGATTTTCTCTAGTGAAGTAGGGAATGTTCTTCAAGGCTGCAATAGGAACTGGATGTTGTGCATTGAGAGCAAGTGGGCTGCTACCTGTGAAGTTGACGTAGGGATTGTTCTGAGCCATTCTAATTGGTCTTAAAACCCTTGTTGACTGAATGAAAGGCCTACCAGGTGGAGGAGTTGAGAGAGTTTTGTTTGGTGGAGATGGAGACCTTTGAATCCTTCTTCCTCTTTGCCTTCTTCTTGGAGATAATTGCAGGTATTCAAATAGCACTTCTTCTTCTACAACTCTTGACCTTGTGGTGATTCTTCTCATGAGTTTTCAGGCCTGCACTTGGAAACAGCTGGTTCTTCCCCTTAGAGTCGCCAGATATGCAAATAATAGCTCTTTTTAAGCAAGAAAAATGCAGCAGATGCACATCAACCTTGCTGCAATAAAAAATGAGACCTCTAGGTCCCACCGGGCGTGCCAAAACTGTTGTTGCAGGTTCACAGCACCCCTGGATGCAGATCAGGCTTCTAGGTTGATCACTCTAGCATCCAGTGTGATTGCACAACATGGAAACCTCTCTCCAAGTGTGGGACTTGTGAAACTGAGAGAGGAATCTCCAAATTAGAGGTTGGTTCCTCAAAATCCTCTGATTTAGATCTAATGCTTGCACAACTACAGAGGTTCAAGTCCTAATCCTACTCTAACTTGCAAGGAGACAAGGGTAGAAGTGCAAAAAATTGAAACTAACTAAAGATGGTGATGCACCAAAAGGAGTGGTGAAACATATTTGTCATGCAAATAGACACAGACCAAAGTTCACAACATAAAACATACACAGACTGATAAGGTATAATTTAGGATCTGAAATGAAGCAAATAATACAAACAGAGGACTGAAACTCATTCACAGAGCTTGCATTATCATTTCAGTGTCAAAAACACGCATTACACCCTCAGAGAGGTAAAAGAAAATTGTTACAATCTTTGGAGAGATCTGATCCTTGCATCAATCACTTGCTGGAGGTGAAAGAAGAAGTCTGCTATGCCCAAAAAATGTTCCCCCTTTGGTTGTGAACCAAATCTGCCTTTTTCAGTGCTAGGGTCGAGCCTAGGAGACAGAAACATACAAAAACGTGAGAGCCCATTCCTTCTTGACTACATGTGCATTAAAATGGCATGGGGGACCTTACAAACCCATACCCTATCATTTTGACTGAATTACAGGAGAATGCGACCCATTCTGCATTAAATCTGGTCGCTGAAATGTCACTTCTGGCCATGAACACGCGTCAGAGATGTTTCTCAATTTTCTCTCTCTAGACTACACCAAAATTCAAGATTAACCCCAGAATCACATAGATAATTTCATAATATTTACGTTGATATAAAGAACGTGCAAATCTGAGCTCTGGATCAAAAGATATGGAGATCTGAAGATTTAGGGCACAAAACAGGTGAAACAGATTTTTAAATTTCTTCCCGCGCTCTGCCACCTAGATGACACGTGGCATGCATCGATTGGTCGTCAGGGGTGCGGGGCAGACCTTTACTTTTAGCTTTTGGGTGAACTTCTTACCAAATTCTCTAACTCCTCCCCGAGCTCCGCATTCCTTGCTCCATAGGACACGTGTCCTCTTTTGATTGGCTCGGGCTGACCCCTCAAACCTCGCCCTTTGAATTTTGGACTTTTCTCCTTGTGACACATGTCATGATTTGGTTGGTCCGCGGGTCTGCCGGCTCTTTCGTGTCCACCGTGTCCATTTGTCCCAGATGTCCCAATGCTGTATGGGACAAAAACTTCCGATCCGCTCGAAATGGGCTTCCCTGTCCCTTTTCTGTCGGTGACAGGTGGCGTGATCTGATTGGCTCTCGGCTTTTTCGGCTATCCGCGTCTTCCACGTCCCTTTTTCCCGGATGTCCCAGTACAAGAGTTCCCTGTTTCAGCCGAACCGGATGGTTCGCCTCCTTCGCGTCTTCTTGTCCCAAATGTCCCAGTGTTGTCTGTCGATTTTCTTCTCCTTTGGCCGAACCGGCTTTCCGCATCCCGCGCATCCCGACGGCCCGAATGTTCCTTTGCTCTGCAGACTGCCTGGTGGCCTTTCAGTCGATCCATGCCCAGATGTCCCTCATGTCCTGACCGTTGCGAGGACTAGGACTTAGCCATTTTTCATGATTTTTCCTGGCCCAAGATTGTTTTCTGCAACTTTTCACATTTTCTCAGAACTTGCTCTTTTCTTCTTCGGCCAGGGGAGTTAGAAAAAATCTGAGGGGACCCTAGAAACATGATTTTTTGCCCTGAATCAATCAATTTTCCTGGGGCTTGAGAATTCAATGCATGTTATCAAAATTTACTCTGGGGGGTGGAAATTGGATAACAGTAAGTTTTTTAAAGGCTTAATTAATTTAGGAAATTAATTAATGTAATCCTTTTTTAAAAAAAATTGCTAAGCCTTTTTTTATTTTTTCACTTTTCAAAAACTAAACAAATTGGGTAAAAACTTATTCCAAAACGAGGGTTGTTTCATGTTTTTTTTTTCTGCTAACCATTTTTTAGAGTGTCTAGGTCCCATATGAAGTCATTTTGTGGCATTTTCATGTGGTTTTTGCACATTTTGGAGTTGTTTCTGGCGTTTTTGGACCCTTTTGACTCATTTGTGTCATTATTGCATTGTAGTGATCTTCTTCTCTTGTGGGCTAGTGAGCGCATCTACCACCTGAGACACTTTTTCTCACACCAAAATTTTATGTTGTCACCTTGTTCCTTTCTTACTCCACTTTTCATGTTTTTTTACATGTCATTCGCTACTTTCGACTAAGACTTATTGTGGCCTCCACTCCTGCAAAATTTGTCACCTACTACAAGGTGATTCGTCAACTGTCCCTCGTCACACAAACACACTTATTGTAATCAATGCAATGCTTATAAATGGCCAAAATAAGGGTGTTATCATTATGATTGGGTGTTGTCTTGCATGCAGGTGCATTCTCAGTTGAGTCTGATGTCTTGTAACCTTGTATGTATTCTTACACCCTTATTTTCTTGCATTCTACACTTCCTTCTCTTTTCAAGGATGCACCATGGAGATTGATTTTCCTAGACCTACGCTTCACAGGACCATTTTTGCATTACATCATTCATCTCTTCTTCTTGGTATGGCTAACTATGCACTGTGGCGTTCAAACATGGAATGTTTTATCATTCAAAATGACCTTTATCTCTACTTATATGGAATATTACCTTCCCCCAATGATCTTGATCATCTTGAAGATTGGATTGACACTTGTAGCATGGTCATTGGTCATTTGTTGATGTACATTTCTAGGCCTCTCCACCATCATGTGACAAACATGAAGTTTGGAGCATCATTCAGTCTTTATTTGAAGACCCTTGAGAGATTTTCACTATTTCTTCTCCTAATAATATTGTTGTCTCCTCTCCCTCTTCATGTGATGTTAGTTCTACTAACACTCACGTGATGTGTGTGATGATGAGGTTTGTTATTCTAGTTCTAATGACAAGAGTACTATTGAGGACTTGTCTCCTCCTTCTTTCACCCACTGCTCAGAGAATATTGACACTACTCCCTTCCCATCAAACATCAGGAAGTATTATTCCTAGCCTCATACCGTCATTACACCTTCCTTCATTCCACTTTTAGTGTGTGAGACCCTTTCCAATACTCCTCCTTTATGGGTTGATAATTCATACCTGTCATACATTGCTCTTCTATTTTTCAATCCACCATTTTAGGATGAGTATCTACCATACCTTTGTCGTCTCTTCACAGTGCCTACTTGTGACGTAATACAAGGATTTTCTCTTCATTCTATAGGTGTTTAGGAGGATTTCATATCCTTTGTTGGGAGTGCCCCTTCTGGGACTGTTATCACTTCCACTATTTAGGAGACCATCATTGATCCACCCTTGCTTATGGATCCTCTTTCTACCATTATGGGGGTTATTGTTTTGCCTTCACTTTACTTGGGCATCCTTTCAACGGATGTTCCTCTCTCACCATCTAACATTTATATGTTCATGGAATTACCTTCGGTTCCTTTGTACTCATTTGCTAAACCTATGTCACATTTCAGTGGACTAGATTTAGATTTGTTCATACTGCTTCCTTTGGCTTCCTTCACAGAGTGGGCAGAATTATAGTAATACATTTTTATCCTTCCTAAGGGAATGAACATTATTTGATGTGGATGGATATTCTTTAGTCTACATGTCGAGGACCACATCATCGACACTCTTCTTGGATACTTTCTAGAGTTACATATTTCAAATCATGTCATGACTTCAAATCTTGTATCTCTCTTGTCTCCTTCCCCTCTTCTAGTCTTCCTCTTCCAGAGAGATTGCATTTTTTACATGGGTACCTTACCATGCCTTTAGTTTTTGGGACCTATTTAACGCATATTTTTTAGGTTGTTAGGGGAGCCTTCCATCTCTTGTAAGTGGATGTTTTTCCATTGGGTTTTCCTCCACTACTTGAGATCCCTGTTGTGCATGGGTACCTCATCAGACACATTTTTTGATATCCATTTATTTTTTATGAATTTCTCCCTCATCCTAAGTTACGATGAGGGGGGTTTTGGTGTGTGTACTTACCTTGTCATCTTCCAAATCATGTGGTAAGTCGTCTCACTTAGGTGATGTCATAGGTCTTAGTGTCTTAGGGGGTATGCCAAATTTTTTCATACGCACTGACGCATCATATAAGAGTTACTTTCCATTTATAGAATGTAACTCCTCTTCTCCCTTATGGAGGTATGATGATATTGCATTCAGAATTACAAAACACTCCTATTTGTACCCTTTTTTGATCTATGAGAATGAGTAGACAATTTTCTTTTACATGCACATTTCATGTTTGAATGATTCCTTTCTCATGGAAATTTGTAACACTTGCATTTGAGTGTAACTCAGTTGATGTGTGCATTATCCAACTTGATCCTCATTCTCTCTTTCTCTCACAAGTCCAACTCGAGTGGTGGAGGAAGAGAGATAAGGTTACTTTCAAGTAACTATTGCAACAACGCTTTAAGTGGCATATGCAGTTTAGTAAAATGTTGATGAGGAGTTTGAAGTTGGAGCTACGTCGATTGGGATACTACATTAATAGTGGCCTTAGCCTCACCTCAGGGATCAAAAGGTTTTCTATTGAAAGTGGATTTATATTTTAATCTAGCATTAGAATGATTAGAAGCTTGGTCACTATATTTGAGTTTTCCCAAAGAAATTAGATTTGCTTCATGGTCCTTAAGGATATGACACTAGTGATTGAAGGAATGAAAGGTATCAAATATGAATGAATCCTGGATAAGAGGCAAAAGGATTTATAAAATTATGTTTTGTAATTCATAATCAATTAGGAAATTTTGAATTTTAGTAAGAGTATCCTTATAACACAGAACATAGTCACTAAGGTGCTCCTTAGATCCTTGTTTCATTTTAGCTTGTTATGCATATGAGGTTTTAGTACCAATATTAATAAAACATGTGCCAAAAATTGTATTCTACAACAAAGTAAAATATCATACAAAATGAATAGATAAATCATATAACCATTGTAATGTATAATCTTGTAAAATTCTAGAAAATAATTTTGTTAATAATATGTCATTGA
Source organism: Taxus chinensis (assembly GCA_019776745.2). NCBI lineage: Eukaryota > Viridiplantae > Streptophyta > Pinopsida > Cupressales > Taxaceae > Taxus > Taxus chinensis. The sequence goes on along the minus strand of CM034153.1, from coordinate 42,847,334 downwards.
AAGTATATTCTAAGAAAGCAACATGAAATGATATAATATGTTCTCAAAGATCTTCCTTACCATTTTAAAAAGTTATTTTGGTTGAAACAATATGGGATGAGGAAGACAAGAGGAAACCTTAAATGGAAGAGGAATATGCAGAAAAAGTGAGGAATCTACAAAATAAGAAGAGAAGGTAGTGGCAAATCATTGTGATTGAAGAATTTGGGCTTGTAGATTATGCACCAAGAACTCTAATGTGTGGGTGTCAAAATAAGAATTAGGTTTAATATGAGAGATAAGAGGAGAATAAAAATTATTAGTAGACATAGGAATGGAGGCATTAAGACTAGATGCTCCCATGGAGGTAGGGCGAGAGGAAACTAGAATGGAAGATGTGGAAACCACAAAGGTGGCATTATTAGAAATGAGAGTAGTGAAATCCTAGAGCTATTGTGATTCCTCATAAGTGGTATATAAGAAAAGATGCATACTATAAGGGTTGGAAACTGTATATGAATTTAGATCATTTGAATATTCAATAGTAAATGCCTCAAAAGGAGATTCAACCATGATGCAAGAGAATAAATAGTCGTTAGAAACATTATAAACCTAGAATGTAGAACAATGTCTCAATATTTTAGGATAAAAGAGATCCGATGCACAACATACAATACTCATGTTTACCAAATGATTTAACCTAAATAGTAAAATTTATAGGAGTAATAACCGATGGTAGATTATCCTAATCAATTAGTTTCCAAGGCTAATTACAACAATATAAAGAAAAATAGTTGAACAAAGATAAATAATGATAGAAAATGCAAAAATTACTAGAAATGAGAAGAAGAAGAAGACTTGGCTAATACTTTTGGACTTCTCTACTAGTTTGGGATGTCCTGATCAATGGAAAAGGCTAGAAATGGTTTGATAGAGATTCGTCATCAAAATTACATTCTGAAAAGCTTCCTGGACCAACGTGTATGGTATGACCCAAATCGTATCCCATTGTGGCCCTTTTTATACACCCTTGTCACTCTATAATTTTAGCTCCTGAAACTTTATGGGAATGTGAATTGCTTCCAAATGCTTTTTTCTACAATTTTGACCTTCAACATTGTGCAATGCTTACTCTATAGATGATTAAATCTTCAAAACCCTATATGGTGAGATATCCCTGTAAAATACACATTAGTTGTTAAGAAATATCTTTATTAGTTCTTACATATATGAGTAACAATTGTTAAATGAATAATTACGTTAGTAATTATTCATTAGTGGTTAGTTCTTATACTCATGACCATTACTGGGTTAATTGTTATATTGCCTTCCTATTTCCTAGGAATTTGTTTGGATACCTTTGTGGCTATATAATAGCCATTATATTGTATTGAAAACATATACACGAATAAAATACAGAAGATAATTTATTTGTTTGTGAAAATATGTTTCTGTACTTTGATATGGTATTAGAGTAGGTGTGGAGAATTAGTAGAAATTTGGGCCAACAACATCTTGCTTCATCCTTGGGAATGAGAATCAATGATTTTGTGACAGATACATTTTGTAGCATAGTCTGAGCTTCCTATCTTCATTTAGTGTTGATATGGCTTGACACGTGAAATCGGAATTTGTATTCATCATCAAATCCAAATGTTTTATCTTGCATTGAGGATTAAATTGGATCTATTATTAATAATTTTCCTTGACAGTCATGTTGTTCACAATTTTATGGGGATTCCATTCTCACCTTGACTTTACATTGGTGAATCTGTGAGATTAGTTTTTCAATCCGACATTAACAACTCAAATATCAATGCATTCTTTGTGTTAGATTCATTCAATTTATTTGTAGATCTCTTTGTGTACATCAAGGATGGATTCTATTAGTTATTTCATGAAAATATTTCAAAGGAAATGATTGTTTGATCACCGCACATACAAGATTTGTTTTCTTGTTTATGTATGCATCAAATAAGATCCCTTTCTACACATACCGCAGTCTACCAAGACACCTTTTGAGAAGACCATCCATTGTTGGGATCCACGTGTTTGTCTTTATATATATATCATATTGGAGACTTTTGAACATTGAGGAAATGTTGATATCTTGGTGCGTTACAACCACCTACACCATATTGGTGGAAACCAACTTAATATCATTTTATATTGAAACCACCTCAAAGAAACATTTGACCCATAGTTTCAACCTTCCATGTGGTTTTTAAACAAGTCAAAGTTACATGGATGATTTACACCGATGTCTATAGTTATAAAAACCATTCAATATTCCTCGCTTCATAGTCATCAGTGACTTTAGACTCTCCCTGAGTCCCCTCAACCCATAGTTCATTACATGAAAATCCTTATTTCTCCTCTCTGATCTTGGTGGCGAATTTGATTGTTTGGTATCCACACTCACTCGATATAATTTATCCTCTCCTCAATTGTGTTATAAGACTAAATGGCAACTACATGAGACTCATAACTCAAGTCCTAAACTCATATTTCAACAATGGTATATATATGTCGGTTTGTTACGTTGCATATTCATATAAACTGTTGGTTATTTATTTATTAGTAGTAAGTTTTAATATTAGATGTACATGTGTCAGTGTTAAAGAGTTAAAGAGTGTATATTTGTTAAAGAGTTTTATATTTGCTTGTGGTTGTTATGATCAATAAGTTAGAACTTTATTGAATCGGTCTTATGATTCATTAGAGTTTAATATATTGTGTTAGTTTTAAAAAATTTAGTTTGTCTCCATGTGTCATTATTATTGTCATCACAAAAAACAAAATTAAATAGGTGATCTTAGGATTATTATTATCATCTTATTTAAGAGTCATTTTGATTTACTATTTCAAAATATTTATCAAATCTTTAGTTGTCCATTCAAATGTGTTATAAAATAAGTTTTTTGTTAATGTCAAAAATTGTAAAAAAAAAAAGTTGCCTCGCGGACGTGAAATTCAGCGTCCGAGTTATAATTGAACTTAATAATCAAATCCGGCTGAGTTAGCAACTTCACACTGGAGGTTGAAGGCAATTAAGGACGGAGGTAGTTCAATGACCTCTCGTCACTCACCAATAATGGGGTTGTTATAGATATTCTATTGTCTTAGTGTTCACATGGATATATTTGTAACATGGGAAAATAATTATTGTAATAGTTAGTATGTGAGTGGAATAATTGTTGGGCCTTGAAATATTTGCTAAGTACCAAAGGGTGCTTACACACAGGATCAAGAAGAAGGGCACTCAAGGAAAAATATGCAGGACAAAGGGGTTTAAGAAGGGTTTAGGTGAAACCAGGGTGCACGCGTAAGACTAAACATAGGTTCAAAGGACTTAAGCATATTTGGCATTCTAAAGACACTGGAGGAAAAACATGAGGACCCGACTAGGCATGATGAGTGGATAAGGTGCCATCCTACAACCTTGGAGGTCAAGAAAAGAATATTCCATGCAGGGAATATTCCCAGGAGACATCATTACATAGAGTGAAGAGTTTGAAAAAGGATAAGCATGCACCATTGGAGGACCACAATGAAACTTGGTACATGATCTATTTAGAAGAGAAGGAATGGCGGTGGGTGTTGGTCCTATAAAAATAGGTGTTTGGACTAGAGAAAGGGAGATGGATAAGATACATCGAGACAAAGGATCATAATACATCTGAAAGGGAGAAGAGAATGCATAGAGAGTAGGATGTTGAGTATCAAACTGTTGCAGTAATGCTAGTGTTTAGAGAACTTAGTGCTAAGGGTTGTGAGGGATGTCATAGTCCTCTGTATGGTACTAAGATCTATAACATGGATTAAAATGGAAGAGTATAGCTAGGGTCTCATACAAGGGAAGATCTGTAGGGGTTGAATATTTTCCATTTAGTATGTATGGTCTATGATGATCTCTTTTGATTGTAATATGGGTACCAATTAAACATGATATACAAAACAAACCCATATGTAGTGCCTGTTTTAACAACCACTTGAGACCCAAGAAACAACCTAGGGTTAGCTAGAAAAATTATGGGATAATTTTTTTTAATTAGAAGTATCCACAACCAAGTTGCAACGCAACAGTTGACCCTATTAGGTTTCGAAACAAATCAGTTCCACTAGGACATATTTTTCCTTCATTAACAATATCAAGTTCACATGGTTCAATTTTTTAGGGTTAGATGTTTCAGTTAGGTTCAGGGAGTAATTTACCCCCATACCCACTCTCTAACAAACTCTGAGTTTCAACTATATTTTTCTCATACTTAATGCTTCCAAAATTTCCCTAAACCATTCCCATTGGATAGGAAATTTTCTCACCTTTCCGGTGATATAAAGAAGTCCTCCTAACTCCTTATATTTTACAAGTATATGAGCCGGCGGACTTTAGGGGAGAAATTTTCCCAAGGAGAGTCTGCGGGCCTAGGGAGGAAAATTTTCCCCCTCCCTTGTGTGGGTCAGTGAAGCGGGGAGAAACTTGGCAATTTTTTCCTTTTTTGGGTGCAAAATCACAAAATACATTCGTGCACCCACGAGCCCAGCAAGGGAGACACGTGTCGCCTCCTGGTTGGTTGGGAGGAATGGCAGACCGATGGAGCGGGTTGAGACTTTAAGTCTCTTTCACCAAAAGTGCAAGGGAACTGAATTGGTCCACACCCACACCGACTCCGTGATGCCACGTGTCACTCAGGTATTGGTGTAGGAAAAATGGATGGGTAGGAGCAGCAGAAGATTTAGGATTTTAGGGTAAAAGGCGCTAGGGAGGAATTTCGCACGCACCTCTACCGAAGGCAGAAAGGGTGCCATGTGTCGCGCGTTGATTGGCGCGGGAGACAGGGTGGCGGAAAAACCTAAGGCATTACACCAAAAGGGAGAAAATTCCAAAAAACTTGTGTGGGTTTACACGTGCGCGAAGGAGGAATTTCCAAGGTAGGGCACTAGTACAGGGCCACGGAGGCAAAATGAAATTTTTGCCAAAGGGGAACAAGGACGCTAAGTCTAAAACCCTCCCGCACTTCTACCTATACACGTGTCGGCATGTGATAGCTCGCGGGTTAGCGGGGATGTGGGAAAATTTGGGAAAATTTTCCGAGGCCCAAAACTTAAAAGGTTTAAGTTCAATAGGGATCCGTCTCTCTATCGTGCCATGTGTCAGCATGTGATTGGTTGCGGGCCGGTGGGGATGCGGAGAAAAGTGGTAAAATTTTCCCAAGGTAAAATTTTCAAAAAGACAAGTTTTAAAATTGGTCCACCCCTCTAAGGTGCCACATGGTAGGTCCCGATTGGTTGTGGGATGGTGGGGCTATGGAATTTTTGTGGAAATTTTTCCAAAGTCAAAAATTAAAGTTAACAATTAGATTTATTTTATTTTTGGAATGCCAATTTGAAGTAAAACTTCAAATGGCCATAACTTTTGATAGGAAGCTCAGATTTGGGCAAACGAGGACTTTCTGGAAAGCTCTTGAAGCCCTCTTTACACAAGAGTCATCAATTTTGAAATTTGATGAATTTTAAGTGGTCAATTTTATGAAAACAATCTTCATGATTTTGCAAAGCAAACTGGTAATCTTTAACTTATAAAATTTTGTTCAATTTTGAATTCTTACTTTCTCAACATGTCAATAAAGACATGGAGAGTTGTTTTTAGATGGATTTAAGAAAGGTTTCAAGGTTCAATTTAGTTTTATTGAGAGGTAATTGATATTTATTTATTTTTATTTTTTTATATCATTGGGTAGCAAAACGGCTGTGCAAGTTTGATTTTAATTTTTACAAAGTTCTCAGGGGTCCTTTCTTAAGTGTTAAGGTCAATTTGAGTTCCTTAGGACTTGTTACATCTAAATTTCAATTTTTCATATCTTATTGCTTGGTGCAAGTTTGAACTACTCATTTCTTTGATAAATTTAATTGTCAAGTTTGGAAATTTAAAACAGAGATCAACATTAAAGGTTCTTAAACATTTTTCCATCCTCCAAGTGTGAGAATTCATTTCCTTTCTAGTCTAATGCATTCAATTGATTCAGTCAGCCATTCAATATCAATTATACAAAGTATAATTTCCAAATTCAACTCATTTCAAGAGAAAAAAACACTGTCTTTTTCTTCATACACATTTTCTTCATTCCAAAAGATATTTGATTCACAATAGCAATTCAATTCCAACACAATCATTCAAGTATGAGAAGGTAGAGAATTCCTTTATTGATTTCTAACAACTTTACAATTTATCTCTTTTCCATTTGATTTCTAAATACAAAATGCAATGCATGTAACATCCTTTCACATTTCCTTTCAAAACAGAGAGTAGAATATAACTTCTTTACATTTCACATTCCAATTTCAATCTTCCATTATCAATACAAATATATTCACATTACAAATTGCTATACAATTCATCCACTCCAAAGTGGGAAGGATTATAATGAACTTGCTCAAAGAAGGGACTGTCAAACTGCATATTCCTCTTGCTTAGAAATAGCAACATGCTAGGTTCTTCATCTTTTCATCTTGATCACAATAAGGAAGGGGGAAAGGCAACGCTCTCCACCCAACCAAGATATCCAATGAGAAGGGAGAAGCCATCCTTCCTCATTGGGCCCCCTTAGCCCCAACCATATTGAAATAAGATATGCAATACAACACATGACAATAATGGCTTCCACAACAACATGCAACATTTTCACATTCAAACACATTTCAAGAAGAATGTAGTTCACAACTACATTAAACAAGTGCAAACAAAACTGAGGCTTCATCAAGCAAGCCAACAAGAGCAAGGATCTATGGGGAACTACTTATGCCTCCCAATGGGAAATGGGAATCCACCTGAACAACCCGCCAATAATAATCCATCTCACATACCCTTATGCCCCCCCAAATTCCTCCTTATGCCCCCCCAAAGTTTCTCCCTTATGCCCCCCCAAGAGTAAGAAATGCAAGCTATTTCTTTTCCATGGTGGATCCCAATCCCAAACTCCCTCCACAATAAAACTGATGCCATTGGCATTCCCTTTTGCCCCCCCCCCCCCCATTTGAAATCCCCATAGCCTTCTCCTACACCATGTCCTAAGCAGTCTACCCAACTAGCCAACACACACATAACAACATTCACCATTTCATGCATGCATGCAAGAGAAAGAAACGTTTTCAAAAGGCTCAAGTTCCTACCTCTCCATAATGGAGTTTGTCCCAATATCAACAAGCTTACCAATGCCAAAATTCAGTCCAAAATCAGCAACACACCAACATGCAAATGACTCCAAACTCCTTTCATAAGCAAGGCTCCCAAAACAGCAAGAAAATTTGCCCAAGAGGAAAAATAAAAGTTTCAACAACCCTCCAACAAGCAAGGAGTTCAAATTTTTAAAGGAGAGGGAAGAGAATAGGGTGATGTGGATCCATGTGGGATGCCACATCCTTCTTCCTCAACCCCAAGATAAAATTCAACATCATTTGCCTAAACATAATAAATAAAATGACAAATTAACTTACACACTCCAAAATAACCCATACCCCAAAAGGACTGAATTTAAAACATGTAAGAGAAGTGCAATTAAAACTTACAATTAGTCATTTCCAAATGCATTAAAAAGGTCTAAATTTAACGTCCAAACCATAGGTATGGTTGTTGAGTAAATTTGAAGAGGTGTGGGACAAGTTTAACTTGTCCCACAAGCCTCCAAATATAGTCTCCAAGGAAAAATTTGAATTCCCACGAGGATGAAGTGTTTCACACTCCAAAATCTATCTTACATTCTCTTACACACTCTTACAACATTACATTTAAGGGCAAAAACTTCATTAATTACATTCTTATGACAAATTGATTTATTTATTTTAACACATGATTATCCACAACATTAACACAACATATAATAACTAATGAAAAGGGTAACACATCACAAAATAAACACATGCAAACATTAATAAAGAAGCCACATTAATAAATTACACATACCCATGGTCACATATAAAGGAAATCCCCCCCATGGGAATCCCTAACAAAACACAACACACACACACACACACACACACACACACACACACACACACACACACACACACACACACACACACACACACACACACACACACACAAAACAATTGCCATGGTGACCTTGTTGCATTCACCCAGAATTCCAATATGGTTAGTCTCTAGTCCCCCGACATTGTTGTGATATTTTAACCTATAAAATGCAAATACCTCCTTCGGCCTCGTGGCCATATCAGAACATCCAAAATGATATAAACAACATCTCAAGATCATCTAAACATATGAATCACAACAACATCAAGAATTCAACATTATCATTTTTAATTAATTAATCAACTATATCATCATCAATAATCTTTCATACTAGGTCTACTCACAATATCAAATGTCACATGTCCAAATCAACATCTATAATATGTCCATGTCAAACAGTATATCATCGTGCATAATAACTGAATACAAATCAATAATAATCCCTGATCTAACATCTAACCAACATACTAAACAAAACATAGTAGTGTCTATAATGAAATCAACAGTATCAACATACGCATCAAAAGGTGTCAAAGGGAAGTGAGCACTACACCATATATATATATATATCTATATATATATATATAACACACACATATATATGGGTGCATTATATGGGTGCATTATGTATATCATGTTTAAGGGTGTAAATCCTTATGTTATATGATCACCATGACTTAGATTTGGTTTATTTTGCTTATTACATTGTTATTAAGTTTATGTCATGTATTGATGTGTGGATTTGTAAGTTTTCCATTATACTTTTCTTTTAACTAAGTAAATGTACTTCTCATTCTGTAATTCATCCTCCACTAATGGCAGAACCTTCTCACAATACTCATATAAAGGAGGGACTCGACACCCGTGCATACCTCGGGTGAGTTCCCAACACCTGCTAGGTGATAGGCCGACATGTCAGGGGTTAGAAAGTAATATTTAGGGTAGATAAAATGACTACATCTTTGTTCTGTTTCTAAGACCCCTTTTCGAAGCTATTGTGAGAATGATGCGTGATGACAGAGCACTTGACACTAGATAGTGTTGAAGCATGGTTTAAGTGCACAAAGGATGATTTTTCTTAGAGATTTAGTACTAGACCTAATGTTGATGCACGCAAATGGTTAGAAGAGCACCTATATCATGAGTTATATGAAACCTTCTTTTGTTTCTTTCTAGTGGAGTTGTATGAATAGCTTTTGGCGTATGCATCTAGATCAAGATGGTAATATAGATCTCACATGTGGACCCAAGATGAGTATCAAAGGCTACATTATGTTGATCTGACTTGGAAAAGTGTTGTTGATCATTGGTGGAGAAGAGTGTTGGCCAATTATAGCTTGGAATACACTATTTATACATATTCTTGTTTAGAGGTTACTGAGTTTGAGTTCTTAAGGGATCCTAAAATATCATTTTTACTTGTTATCCCCTTGGCTATAAAGATCTTGATCATTACAATGAGTCTGGAATAATTTCCTATGGTTGGCTAAGCTTCCTCTGAGCGTTGGGCGAGGAATCTAGGGTGGAGGAAGATGGCGGACCTTGCGGCTGAAAAGGAGAGGGAGGAAATATGACTCATGTATAATGAAGCTCATGAAAGGGAGTTAGTTAGACAACATGAAGTTGCAAGAGAGATGGATTTATGAAGGAAAAAATTATGGGAAGGAAGTGAGGTTCACACAGAGGACGTAGAGCCTAAGCAGTCTGTGCTACCCCATCTTGGCACGTGTGGGAGAGAGACCCCTTTAGCTTCTAATGTGAGCTCGTCACTTGGAAAAAGGAGAGTCCTCAGTGTGCATCTGAATCCACCTAGTGAACAACCCTAGATGTTTAGTTTTCCAAATCTAGAGATAAGTATTACTAACCCAGTCAGTATTGGTGGAAGTAATCGATCAACACCTAAGAGGTATAACTTTTCATTTGGCACATCTATGGTTGCACAACCATTTCTTGTGTTTGGAGGTATATTTTTTGGAGCAACATTTGGGAAAAGTACAGGTACACAAATATTAGTCACCACGTTTGGAAGTGGTGTCGAACACACATCTGGTAGTGGTACAACATGACATACTGTAGGTGCATAGTTCACTGCGACAGTGGGGACACAAGGCACGACTAATTTAGTACCTTTACCAGCTACAAGAGGTGGATCTGGTGGAATAGGCGCTAGTGGACCTAGCGGATCTGGAGGATTTGGTGGATTAGGAGGGACAAGTGCTGGTGGATCTAGTGGATCTGCTCGTGGAGGCAACACCAGAGGGAATCAAGGTTCTAGATCAAGAGGACACAAGCCTCAACAACCTCAGTAAGTATTTTTTTAAATGCCTTTACATATACTAGAATAAAAAGGTGTTGAGGATGTTGTAGAGCATGTACACAAATGTGAGTTTCTATGGCATGCAAAGGGGATCACTACCTTGGAGCAGAAGGAAAGTGAATTTGTAATAACATTGCAAGGACACGTGCATAGTTACTACCAAAAATACAACCCCCACCAGATAGTGGTAGATTACACCATGTTGTGGAATGCCTTCTTAGCTAAATTTCATATCCCTGAGTTTGAGTAGAAGATCGTTAGCGCGCTGAAGGAGATATAAAAAGGTATGACAGAGAGTGTGCAAGAATATATGAGACTTTTTAAGACTCTTTCATCAAAACTATCTTATGATATTTATCCTTCACATCATGCTCAGTGGTTTGTTGGAGGGTTGATAAGACCATTTAGGAGAGAAATTTCACACAAGACTTTCACAGACCCACGCAAGGCCTTGGAGGCTACCCTGCACACTAAGGCTATTGGAAGAATGGATACTAATGTTAGCCCTTTTCTTGAAGCTCAAATTGTTTCCATGGAAAAACAACTGGAGAAGCTATTTGTGAACTCGTTGCATGAGAATCATAGTGGCCTATGGTGTAAAAATCATGAGGTAGAGGGGCATACAAAGGAAATTTTCCCTCGGAGATCGATACGAACCATGATAGTGGACAGTGAGATTTTCCTTGGAGATCATGTTGCAAGTAGGTGTCCACTACTCCGACACACAATCCGTAAGAATGTGTCTTGCTATTGCAATATTTACACCTCTACTACCCATGACACAAAGGATTACAAACTGATTGACCAGATACATGATGTCATTGATATTAGTGTGCGCCAAACCAACCTCACAAACAATTTGAAGGATGATGGTCATCACTATAAAGGGCGTGTTGATAGAGGGCCATGTGTAAGAGGTTTGAGAGGAGGATTTCATGGTTGTGGCAACCGCAAAGGAGAAAAAAGTGAGTTCCCACGTGGAAATTGTTACAACTGTGGATCTACAGAGCACTATACTTGCAAATGCCTTGATCTATTAGAATGCTCTTGGTGTGGAAAGAAGCAAAAGTATGAGGAGTTCCCAGAGCTATTTGAACATATGATCCAGAAAAATCGGAAGGAAAAAGGTGCTAGAATGGTAAGCATAAACAAGGCCAACTCACAATGGATGCTAAGGGTTGCATGCGAGCCATAACTAGAGCTTATACTGGTGATGACACGATTTGAAGTTACACGCGCTAGGGAGAAAACAAGGCAAAAACCATTGGTTACTAAAGAAGAGGTGATTTATGGTAAGTATCTAGACCCTACTCATCCGAAAGAGGTGTATCAAGAGACCATGGATATGATTTGAAGCCTACAAGGAGAAATCCAGTGCCTAAAGGAGCAGTCACGGCAGTTAAAACAAAGGAAGAGTGTTGAGGCTCCACAAAAGGACCTGGATAAAGTTAGGGAAGTATGCAAAATGCTGAGGTAGATGAATATCATTCCTTTTTCTAGGGGAATGGTTACAGGAAAAATTACCGCATGCCGAAGTAGGGTACAAGAGGCAAGTTCTTCTAACCTTCCTCCCTACAGCCTCGACTAAGATAAGGATATTAACTTGAATGTGGTTGTGGATGGGTGGTTCCTAAGAAATTTTCTGATTGACATGGGCATGGAAGTCAATGTTATCACCCTGGAGGCCTAGAACCAAATAGGCAGGCCCCCATTACATCCATCTTCAAATGTGTTGTATATGACCAACAAAACAAAGGTGATGCCCATTGGTATCTTGAAGGACGCTATAATCACTATCCAAGGGGTGAAATTCACTAGAGATTTTGAATTCTTGGCGCTAGCTGAGGCAGATAACTTTCCAACATTACATAGGTTCCCTTGGTGTTATAAGAACAATGCTAATTTATGGTTCAATAAAGGGTACATAAGATTTGAGAAAAAGGAGAAATGTGTAATCATCACCTTGACTGATGGGAAGTCAGCACCCTATAGTGAGCCCTTGGGAGAAGAAGTTCTTGACAGGGTCTATGTGCGCTCTATCAATTCGAAGACGCCCAATCTATGAGTGATACCACAAGTGTAGCATGCAAAAATTAGGTGCACGGGACTTATGAGTTAATTGGGGGGAAATTAAGAGGCTCTTTTAGAAGAGTAATAAAGGCGCGCTCAGTCAAGTGCCTGGGAGGAAAGAAGTTTCCTAGCTATTATGGAGGAGCCAACCTTGATATTTTCCTACGAGAAATGGAGACCCAATAAAAAAGTGAGACAAAAGGAGAAGGATGCTCATCTATAACTTTCTCAGGACCATAGCACGTTGGTGGGTGACACATCATGATAGCCTTCTAGAGTGACGTGAAGTAAGAATAGTGTTCTCTGTTAGGTTTTCCTGGAGCAATGCACCCACTATCATACAAGACTATCTTGGGAAGGAACCCACCTCGTTTCACATCCAAGCATGTGAGAAGGCCTGGATGGAAGGTTTGGAAGCCTTTCCACCTTATTTATGGGTGCATAAGTTGTAATCCACTTTACAAGGTTGCGCTCATGCATGTTACATTCACTCAGAGACACACTGTCAGACAAGAAATTGGCAAGAATTGATGGCTAACCTTCTTCAATATTTTTAATATCAGAGCACCAAGCCATTAATGGATAAGGCATTGTAGGTTGTTAAGTTCCTAATGATGGGTGATAGTGCCATGAAAAAATAACAAATACTGGAGTTATTGGGTGAACCTAGTTTGGAAGCGTGCTTTGATGAAGAATAATCCAAAGAGATAGTGCTTGAGCGTCCATGCATGGAGAAAGAGAAGGGGAAAATGGTCTATGTGATAGATGGTGAAGAAGTGGAGAAATTAGATGTTAACCATACTGAAGGTATGTGCGAAGTTGTGGATAGTGTTAATGAGCAAGTGCATACCTACCATGAACCCCTCAAAACAAATAAGGTTAACATTGGCTCAGAAATGGAACCTAAAGAGGCTACCATTGGGGACTATTGGTTAGAAAAGGAGGTTTTGAAGATCATTGATCTATTGCATGAGTTTCAAGACATATTTCCATGCAGGTACCATGAGATAAAAGGAATCCACCACTCCTTGGGGGAAATGAAAATCAAATTAAAGGAAGGTGCGCACCTGATTCGGAAGAGACCTTACCGAATGAATCCAAATTTGTGTGTCCGGGTCAAGGAGAAGATAGATAAGATGATTGCATTAGGAATCATTGAAGCTATGGAGGAATCAAAAAGGATAAACCCCACGGTTATAAGCATAAAAAATATGGGAGGTTAAGGATATGTGTCGACTATAGGAATGTAAATGTGGTATGTGTCATTGACCCTTTTCCAACCCCTTTTACCAATGAAATCCTAGATGGAGTGGCTGGGTGTGAGATATATTCCTTCATGGATGGATTCTCAGGATATCATCAATTTAGAATCGTAAAGGAAGACCAAGAAAAGACAACTTTCTCCACTGAATGGGGAATTTTTTCCTACACTGTCATGCCTTTCAGACTAAAGAATGTGCCTATTGTATTTTTATGCATAGTGGTCCAGACATTTTAGGATTTTATCCACAAGTTCCCTCAGGTCTACCTTGATGAATGGATAGTGTATGGACTAGTGAAGGACCATTGTGACAATTTGTGGTTGATGTTGGAGAGATGCCGATAGTTGCACATATCCCTCAACATTAAGAAATATCTATTCGCTGCTTTATTTGGAACCCTATTGGGGCATATCATATGTAAGGAAGGTTTCCTGGTGGACCCTACCAAAGTTACCGTTATTGTGGGATTGGGGGAACCTACTAGCTAGAGCACAGTGCGTGGATTCCTTGGGCATACGGGGTATTACCGGAAATTTATCAAGGGTTATGCCAAAATCACTACACCAATAGAAGAATTGTTGAAGCATGAATGTACATTCCATTAAGGAGAGGAAAAATAGATGGCATTTGATACATTAAAGAATAGGCTTATAATTGCGCCCATAATACACTTTCCCTCTTGGGATAATCCATTTCATGTACATGTTGATGCTTCAAGAACGACGGCTAGGGAAATTCTATCACAACCTGGAGAAGGGGTTTTTGACCACCCCTTGTGTTTTGCTAGCAGAAATTTGGCACCAATAGAGTAGAACTATACTACTACCGAGTGCGAAGCACTATCAATGATCTACGCGCTGTAAAAATTTAGGAAATATATGTCGGCAACACCCTTCATATTCTACACAAACCACATGTCATTGAAGTACTTTATGAACGAGCCCGTTTTACAAGGACGCATATGTCGATGGGTCTTGTTGTTTCAAGATTTTGAGTTTACAATTGTTGTGAAACCATGAAAGAATAACTCAGGACATGACCATTTATCAAGGATTGACTCAGGGGATGACATGCAGAGCATTGAGGATACAATGTCAGACACACAACTATTTAGGTTATGGCACGCACCCTTTGATTTGGAAGATATTATTATGTTTCTCAAAATGGGTGTGGCACCGGAAGGAATGAATACTCTAGAAAGAAAGTAGTTAGCCATACACATCATGCCCTACATGTTAATTAGTGGAGACTTATACAAGATAGGTCATGATGAGGTTTTTCACTGGTGTGTGTTAGAATATGAGTGCGTTGCAATCATGGAGGAAGCACATGGTGGGATTATAGGAGGAAAATATGCAGGGAATGCAACCACACACAAAATCATTTTAGCAGGGATTTAGTGGGAAAGTACCTACCAGGATTGTATTGAGTTTTACAAGGCTTGTGACCATTGCCAGTGCCTAAGAAAACTAGGAAGAAGGGATGGGATGCCCTTGAGGCTGATAGATAACATAGAACCATTTGAGAAATGGGCCATTGATTTTGTAGGATCAATTTAACATGATGCGCGAAGGACTGGTTCATGTTATATCATCAATTTCACTGGCTACTTAACAATATGACCAAAGGAAATGCCTACAAATAACTACACAATGAAAATAACAACTAGGTTTTTTTGAGAAAATATAATCAGCAGATATGGATGTCCACTGAGTTTAACAAGTGATAGGGGTAATCATTTCTCAAATGAGACAATTAGAATCTTGTTGGAAGATTTCATGGTAGCCCACCACAAGACTATCCCATATCACCCACAAGCTAATGGAACTGTTGAGGTGTTTAACAAAATTCTGAGTCACGCAATGACAAAAAATTGTGATGTTGGAAGACATGATTGGGATGAAAAATTTTCAAATGTATTATGGGCATATAGGACTACCTACAAGAGGTTGAACATGGCCACACCATTCTAATTGGTTTTTAGCATGGAAGTTGTTTTACCAGTAGAATTTATGCTACCATCCTTGTGTATTACGCACACAAGAGGATTAGCTGATGAGCAAGCACTATATGAGTGCATGGAGAAGTTAATGTAGTTAGACAAAAGGTGATCACTTGATAGGTGGATTCAAATGAATGAAAAGGCACGAAAAAAGCATGGCATGATCACCATATTAAAAACAAACAATTTGAGGTTGGGCAGATGATCTTACTTTATGACTCCAAATTTTTGTGCCATCTTTGGAAACTAAAATTCCACTGGTTAGGACCATATATTATCTTGTACATCCTTGATTTAGGCGCATGCTAGTTATAAGAAATGGATGGGACAAGGTTACCAGGTTACTTCAATGGGAGTAGGATGAAGCCCTAATATAAATAAGTCTTCCTTGTATGCATAAATAAGGTAGTATTTTCATTTAGCCTAGGATTTCCTTTGATGCGTTTCCTTTCTTTGTGTTTCCCCTTCTCGTTTCATGTTCCATTTTTTTTTGTTGTGTAAAAATTGTGTGTTGGTAGCCACTAATTATTTTAAGAGGTTTTATATGTGTAAAGGACCGCACATATTTTTTTGAGTGGGTTGGAGTAATGCAACAAGTAATGGAAGCTGGTAGTAGAAGTTATGTTTTGATGGCTTGAATAAGGATCAAAAGTGCATAGTTTAGAAAAGTGCGTGTAGAAAAGGTGGAAATAATAAGTTTTTTGTAAGTATTTTGGAAGACCACGTACAAATACTAGAAGCAAAAGAAGAACATGAGGTAGGCGATGTCAAAAATTAGGGTAAGGACAGAAGAAGTGATTTCTGCGTTATAAGCGCATGCGAAAGGATCTTCAGTCAGTAAGGATTTTTGTGTGCCAAAAGGTTGTAGGATTTTTCACGTAGGATTGGACAAGGGGGTAAAAGCACTGAAGGTTGGATTCAGAAGAAAAAATCACCTTTATTGCAAAGGTATGATGGTAGGTGGCATTGCATTTATTGCAAAAAAGAATAAAAAAATATAAGTAGAAGGTCGAGATACATCATTGTTACCTTGCATTTGTGATATCGAAGATCTCTTGTGAACTAGGGAATTCTTGAGAGGAGTTGTGTGAAAGAGGGTTGTGAAGATTTGAGTGCATAGCTAGGTTGATCAGCGAACCAGGGTGGAAACACAGTACATGGGCGTGGGGAAGAGGGTTGTAGGAGTTTCAGAAACCCGCAAGTGAAGACATCATCTTGTGGATAGTATTGAAGGGATATTTCACGTAAGAATATATTTATAGAACTAAGTAGAGCTAGGATCAAAAGAAAGGACTTCGAGTAACTCGACAAGAGAAATGGCACTAAGGAAAGTAACCACTGTTTCACCAAAGAAGGGCAAGGGAAAAGGGAAACAAGTTATTTGCACCAACTTCAACGTGGAATGGTACGCAGAGATGCAATACCCAAATGGTGTATTGCTTGGAAAGGAATGGGTATCTCACATGTGAAAGATGGCCATAAGAGACTACAACCATCAGATGAGCACCACAGAGAACAAGATGGCATTAGAACTGGTTCATCCTCTAGACAAAAGGAAACTAGATGGAATGCCAATCTACAATGATGAAGTGAAGGTGAAGATGGAGAAGGCCGGGATGTTGAAACTCTATGAGTTGCCCTATTTTGGTAAACTTGAGTAGTTGTACCGTTGGTTGATGTTGCACATGCATGAGGACCATTTCTATTTCACAAGACGTAGAATGCGGATAACTCCTCAACTAATCTCTAAGTTTATAGGTCTTACCTGTGAGGGAGATTCATTTGATGATGATCTAGATGAAAAGGAGGCCATCAAGAAAATTGTTGAGGCCTATGACTACAAGGAGTCACAGTACTTCGACATATCTATGATTTCTGACCCTGTAATGAGGATGGCCATGTGCTTAGTTACAAAACTAAATTGCAGGAGAGATGGGTGTAGATCATAAAATTATGGTTGAACATCTGTCATAAGTTCTTGGAGGGGACCATTTATAACCTCTCAGTGTTCATATCAGAGGAAATCATCGGTGTCGCGCTCAATGGAGAGAAGATCATGTTTGGTAACGTCCTTCTCACCATCGTATTTTCAGAGATTGGAGTACCCAATGTGCCAGAAAAATTTGTATGGGAGAACCCCTCCCTTGTGAAAAGATTTGAGAAGTATACATGTGACACCATGACAGTCACCCACAAGGTATGTGTTAGGAAATAAGAGATAAAATATGTGGAATAATCCCTTACAGAATTGTAACAGTAGAAACTAATATGCAGAAAATATTACAGATCTCAAATAAAAGTGTAGAATAAATAACACAACATAGAGAGACAAGATTTAACGTGGTTCACCCAATTTGGGCTACGTCCACCAAGAATCACTTGCTCAGATTTTATTACAAGCCTCCACTCTCTCAATACAATACCCAGATCTGTTTGGAGCTATGCTCAACAAACTCTACAGAATTCACACCCGAATTCAAAACACATCTACAATACATTTGCTTATCTATCTATCATATGCATAAGAACATATAAATAGACAACTGCTTAAGCAGTTTGATACAAAACCGTGGGTATCAAAACCATGGGTATCAAAATAATGGGTACCAAAAAACCATGGGCCCAAAAATAGCCCATAACGGTTACCCATTACCCATGGGTTAATAAACCACCCATGCAAATTTGCTTCGAGGGCTTCACCCCCCTGAACCCCCCTGACTCGCTCACCGGTGAGCGGAATCACCGTAAAAATACCTGAGTGTAACACATAGAAGGTGTACCACACTCTAACATGAAAATAGGCTCCACAAACATAACAATCTCCCACTTGGAGACTGATTTTCACTAAGAAAGCTTCTCAACCCTTCACTGTCATCTGCGAAGGCCAACCAAAGCTGAACATAGTTTTAGTTTATCCCTTGTGACCACCTTGGTCATCATGTCTGTAGGATTCTGACTGGTATGAATCTTTTCCAACTTCAACTTATCTTCCTCCAAAGTTGTCCTGATGAAGTGATATATCAACTATATATGTTTCATCCTGGAGTCGAAAGCAGAGTTCTTAGCTAGGTGTATAGCACTCTAGATATCACTATGCAGCTTACATTCCTCCTGCTTATGCCATAACTCCTCAAGCAATTGTTGTAACCAAATCATCTCTTTGTTTGCCTCTGTGGCAGCAACATACTCAGCCTCTGTGGTTGACAAAGCTACCAGATTTTGTAGTCGTGAAATCTGGCTTACTGCTGTCCCACCTACAATGTAAATATAGCCTGTTGTACTCCTCCTACTGTCTACATCTCCAACCATGTCTGAATCTACGTAACCACGTAAAGTGGTTTCTGATCCACTGTAGCATAAATTTGTCCCCATGGTCCCTCTCAAATACCGAAGGATCCACTTTACTACTTGCCAATGCTCTTTACCTGGATCACTCATAAATCTATTCACAGCTCCTAATGGGCAATATCAGGCCTAGTGCATACCATAATATACATCAAACTACCAACCGCAAATGAGTAAGGTACCTTGGACATATGGTTTCTTTCTTGCTCTATCTTGGGACACTGCTCCTTTGATAACTTAAAATGGCCTGCCAAAGGAGTCCCAACTGGTTTAGCATCCTACATGTTAAACCTATCTAATACCTTCTTAATGTACTCTTCCTGAGATAAAGTTAGCTTCTGTTCCTTCCTATCCCGAGTTATCCTCATACCAAGGATTTGTCTGGCAGCCCCCAAATCCTTCATATCAAAGGATTCACTTAGCTATTTCTTGAGTACTTTTATTTCCTTCATGTTTTTACCTGCAACCAGCATGTCATCAACATACAAACACAGGATAATATAACTTCCATCCTTAAATTTCTTTGTATACACGCAATGGTCAGAATGACATCTGATATAACCTTGCTCCATCATGAAGCTATCAAACTTCTTATACCATTGACTTGGAGCTTGTTTCACGCCATACAAGCTCTTCTTCAGTTTGCACACCATCTCCTCTTTACCTTTGACTTCATATCCTTCTAGCTGCTCCATATATAGCTCCTCCTCCAAATCACCATGAAGAAATGCAGTATTTACATCTAATTGTTCTAAGTGCAAGTCTTTTACTGCCACTATTCCAAGAACAGTTCTAATAAAGTTCATTTTTACTACAGGAGAAAAGATCTCATCAAAATCTATACCTTGTTTCTGTGCAAACCCCTTGACCACCAACCGGGCCTTATATATTTTCTTTCCTCCTTCTTCGTCTTTAACTATGTACACCCACTTGTTCTGCAATACTCTTTTTCCTTCCGGTAGCTTCACCAAATCCCAAGTCTGGTTTTCCATGAGAGACTTATGCTCCTCATCCATGGCTTTCTCCCACTTTTTACTGGAATCTACCTACATTGCCTCATCAAAGCTCTTTAGCTCTCCACTATCAGTGAGTAATAAATAATAAAGAGAAGGATAAAAACATTCAGGTTCTTTTCTTACCCTAGAAGACCTCCTCACTATAGGAGTTTGGGGTTCCTGTTGAGTAGGTTCCTAAACTGATTCATGGGTCACTTTCCCATCCAGAAGATCCTCTACCACTGCATACTCTTTCTTGGATTCTTCCCTATTTTCTTGCAACTGTTTCTTATACATGACTTTCTAATTAAAGACCACATCCCTAGACCGAATGATTTTCTTGTCTTTAATACTCCAACATTTAAATCCAAAGTCATCACCACCATAACCAATAAAAGTGCATTTTTCTAATTTATCCTCTAGCTTGGTCCTATCATCCTTGTCAATATGAACAAACACCTCACATCCAAAGACTCTAAGAAATAAGTAATCGACTTTCTTACCGTACCAAGCCTCCTCAGGTATGCCTCCATCCAAGGCACTTAAGGGTCCTTTGTTTACCAAGTACACAGTTGTGCTCACCGCTTCTGCCCAAAAATAAAGAGGCAGTCCTGCATGTATCCTCATGCTCCTAGCATGTTCCATTATTATTCTGTTCATCCTTTTTGACACCCCATTCTGTTGCGGGGTTCTTGGAACCGTCTTTTTCCTGTGGATTCCATTCTTAGAAAAATAATCATCAAATTCATTACTGCAATACTCCCCTCCATTATCTGACCTGAGACATTTTAACTTAAGGCCTGTTTCATTCTCTACCAAGGCTTTCCATTTAACAAAAGTATCAAATACATCAAATTTGTTTCTAATACAATAAACCCAAACTTTCCTTGTTGCATCATCAATAAAAGTAACATAATAACTTGAACCCCTAAGAGATGATACCTGAGCCGGCCCCCACACATCAAAATGTACCGGCTCTAACTTACTCTCTTTCTTCATAGGTCCAACCTTGAGAAACCTTACTCGCTTCTATTTCCCATATATGCAGTTCTCACAGAAATCCAAACCTATTTCTGTATATCTAGGCAAATTCTTCTTTATGATGTCCATGCCCTTATGGCTCATATGACCGAGCCTATAGTGCCATAATGTTGTATCTACATCTGAAGCCACAAGATTACAATCATTAGTACGATCAGTGGTTAAATACAAGGTTCTAACCTTCTTATCTCTTGCCACCACAAGAGCACCCTTGGTGACCTTCCAAGATCAGCTGTAAATATCACAGTACAACCATTACTTCCCAATTGCCCCGCCGATATCAAATTTCTCCTTAATGTAGGCACATGTTTGACATCCTTCAATAGCAGTGTATTTCCATTCTGCATCTTAACCTGAACAGAAACTTTTCTAACTATACTGCAAGGCTCATCATCACCAAGAAAAACATGCCCAAAATCCCCTTGAACATAATCAACAAAATAATGCCTATGTGGAGTAGCATGAAAAGAAGCCCCTGAATCTAAAACTCAAGATTCATTAATATTATGCAAAGAAAGAATCAAAGCATCTTGACATACATTAACCAATGCCACATTTGCCTCCTTGTTTTCTTCATGTTGTTTCTTCTTGTCTCGAATCTCCCAACAGTCCTTCTTTGCATGCCCAAACTTTTCACGGTTCCAACATACAATCTTGCTCTTGGATTTTGACCTTACCTGATCTTTCGATTTTCCACGGTTTCCTCTATTATTCTGTCTCCCTCTAGTTTCCACTATCAAATCATTCCCTGAAGTAGAAGATTCCCCGGAGCTTTTTCTTCGCATTTCCTCGCTTATAATTGCCCCTACAACATCCTCAAACTTCAACAACGAGTTAGCTGGAACCGAGTTGCTTACCACCATTACCAGGCTATTCCAACTTTCAGGTAAAGAGCATCGAATTAATAAAGCCCTAACTTCTTCATCAAATTCTATTGTAAACGAAGCTAGCATATTCAAAACCGTATTGAAATCATTTAAATGATCTGCTACTGAACTATTCTCAGACATCTTCATATTAAACAAATTTTTCATTAAAAATATCTTGTTAGAGGCAGAGGGTTTTTCATATAATTTCCCTAATGCATCCATTAGATCTTTTGTAGTCTTTTCCTTTGAAACATTAAATAATACCGAAGATGCAAGACACAGCTTGATCGTTCCAAGTTCTTTCCGATCCAACAAATCCCATTCCGTATCTGTCATACTTGAGGGTTTGTTCACCTTTTTAGACATCAGAGTATAAAGATCCTTCTGATAAAGGTAATCTTCCATCTGCATCTTCCAAAGACTGAAATTTTTCTCGTTGAATTTATCAACCCTAGATCTTCCATCATCTGTCATAGCTCCCACTCAAGATAAAAATTTCCCTATGATTCAACACTTCAGCAAACCAAACCAGGCTCTGATACCAATTGTTAGGAAATAAGAGATAAAATATGTGGAATAATCCCTTACAGAATCACAACAGTAGAAAATAATATGCAAAAAATATTGCAAATCTCAAATAAAAGTGCAGAATAAATAACACAACACAGAGAGACAATATTTAACGTGGTTCACCAAGAATCACTTGCTCAGATTTTATTACAAGCCTCCACTCTCTCAATACAATACCCAGATCCGTTTGGAGCTATGCTCAACAAACTCTACAGAATTCACACCCAAATTCAAAACACATCTGTAATACATTTGCTTGTCTATCTATCATATGCATAAGAATATATAAATAGACAACTGCTTAAGCAGTTTGATATAAAACCGTGGGTATCAAAACCATAGGCAAAAAACCATGGGTATCAAAACAATGGGTACCAAAAAACCATGGGCCCAAAAACAACCCATAACGGTTACGCATTACCCATGGGTTAATAAACCACCCATGAAAATTTGCTTCGAGGGCTTCACCCAACCCCCATCCATCGGGGGGCTTCACCCCCCCGAACCCCCCTGACCCGCTCACCGGCGAGCGGGACCACCGTAAAAATACCTGAGTGTAACACATAAAAGGTGTAACACATTCTAACATGAAAATAGGCTCTACAAACATAACATTATGCCTAGAAAAATGGTATAATCAGGTGCATGATGCATTCAGTGCAGAATGGAGAATGAGTAGTTACCTATTTTACTATAAAGTGAGGCCAAATTTTCTGTATATCAACATTTTTTCATTGGCCAGTTTAATCTAGCATATGGTGCCAAGGGTCCCTGGTGCAAGTTGTCATTCTCCTTCACTACACAATACTTCTAGGCTGGGGTTAACAGATTCAAGGAAGCAAACAAGTTAAGTTTTGACCTCATCACGGTAGACCAAGATTACCGTGAGTTGTGCAAAACTTTGATATATCCAAAGAAGCATGCCTATGTGGAGAAGAATGTCTCCCATGACATGTTTATGGTGAAGCCCGTAACATTTCCTGTTGCTGGGAGAATCGAAACAAAGGTATACCTACGCATAAGGAAAAAGTATGAGAGGGGTGCTAAAGTGGAGAATGATGTATCTATCCCAGAATACCCCACCTTAAGGAAGAAGTTTACACCGAGGAAGAGGGGGAGAGAGGAGGCACTTGAGAAAAATAAAAGTGTGTAGAAATCGTAGTCTATAGGCTCGCAGGAATCGAGTGCAAAACCAAGCACCTATGCACAGAGGAAGAAGTCTCTCGTGGAAGAGAAGGAGAAAAAAAATTGAGGAAGAGATGTCAGAGCAAGAGGAGCCCCCTGCAAAATAATAGTCAGCGAAAAATAAGGAGTCACCTAGAGAGGAAGAAGAAAACGAATCTCCTATATTGAAATCACCAGTTATGAAGAAGCAAAAAGTAATAGAAAGGGCAGACTCAGAAGAAACACAGAGCATGGAGGCTATCAAGGGTGACTAAGATGAAAACAACTGCAATGAGGCTTAGGACCATCCTGTGTATGATGTACATGAATCAGAGGAGGAGGGAAATGAAGAGAAGGATGAGGACGAAGGAAGTGCTCATGGAAAAGGATAAATTGAGGAATTTAACATGAAGGATCAAAGGACTCTAAGCATGTATAAGGATCAGATAAAAGATGTCTTAGAAAGGGAGGTAGCAGGCATAATAAAAGACTTGGTAGAACAAGAAGTTGAGTGCAACACCGATGAAGTGCTCAAGGAGATGAAGGGAAGCAAGAGCATAGAAAAGGAGTATGGAAGCATGGGTGGAGATCCCAACCTGTCAGTAAGCTTCTTAAAGGCAGAACACATAGGAAGAAAAAATGTGGTAGTGGCGCAAGATCAAGGGATAATTTGTATCAATGATCAAAATAAGGTAATGCGCATGCATTTCCAAAGTACCGTGCCTAAAAAACAACTCCGTGCATGGTATTCACTTGAAGAAGAGGGTGTATACCCACGCACAAGAAATATGTTTCCTTGGGCCTTTGAGTCCGATGTTGATGAGCCCAAGTTTGAATTCAACCATAAGGAACTGATGAAGATACCAGATACCAAGGGTGTAAACCCTCTGGTGAATGCTCAACAACTATTAGATGAGAAAGTGTGTGATGTATTCAATAAGGTATCGGTGGAGGTTGACACAAGGCTCTTCAGGAGAAATGATAAAGTAAGGGTCCTAGATGAGGAACTTGAAAAGAAAAATGAAGAAATCATGGAAAAGAACAAGGAGATAAAGCATAGGGAGATGATCAACACACAATTAAGGCAAAAACTAAGGGAGGAGAAGGAAAAGGTGTGTGAGATTTCTAAGAAAATAGAGATTATTACAGATGCCATAATATTGAAGCACCCAAACTTGGCCCCGCCTGAGAAAAAATATGATTCAACCACGTAATGTTTGGAATACTTAACATGCATCCTCACCATGGAAAGGTGGACGCTCACATTGGAATCAATAGAAGAGGTGTTGACATGCTATAAGGAGGAAGAAAGAATGAAGATAGGGGAAACAATTACTCGGTATTCTGAGCTCCTTGTTGCTGTAAAGACCGTCACACAAATATATGAGGATGTCTATGAAAATTGCACTGAAAAAGACAGGGTAGCTAACATACTAGTTACTACACATGAGGTGGATCTAAAAGATTTTCAAGAAAAGAAAAATGGAAACAGGGTGGAGCAGGATAAAATCCTAGCCAAGGTTGAAAAGAATATGGAAGAAATCGAAGCCTTATGGGGCTTGATTAAGAATTGGCTTAAGGATTTGTTCCCCTAGATCACTCGCAGGATGGACGCGCTAGATGAACTTAGCAAACAATTAGAAGGAATTGTTGATACATTGAATGCTAAGGGTGATGAATTAATTTTTGAGGAGGTGAGTGCTCTAGTGGGCGACCTACTTCAGAAGGTGTAGGGTGAAGTGGATACCTAGGAAAATATTAAGGCAACAGTGAGGAAGGATTTCCCACTCCTCCTACAGCAGTAGTAGATTCTTCCATTCTTCCATTATTCCATTATTTTATTCTTCATTCAAATTGTCCCAATCCCACTATTCTTTATTCTTTGAAGGGGCAAGATGTTTACGAGGATAGATAACACATTTAACCTTTGAAATATTTTCTATGTACCAAAGGTTGCACGCGTTAGGATCAAGAAGAAGGGCACTCAAGGAAAAGCACATAGGAAAAAGGGGTTTAAGAAGGATTTAGGTGAAAATAGGGCATGTGCAGAAGGTAGAACATAGGTTCAAAGTACTTAGCCATATTTGGAATTCTAAAGACACTTGAGGAAAAATGTGAGGATCCGACTAGGCGTGATGAGTGGATAAGGTGCAAAGAGAACCTTGGAGTTCAAGAAAAGGATATTCCACGCAGGGAATATTCCCAGGAGACATCATTAAAGAGAGTGGAGGGTTTGTAAAGAGATAAACATTCACCATTGGAAGACCACAACGACACTTGGCATGTAATTTTTGTAGAAGAGAAGGCATGGTGATGAGTGTTGATCCTATAAAAATAAATGCTCGGACTAGAGAAAGGGAGATGGATGAGATACATTAAGACATAGGATCAGAATACATTTGAAAGGGATAAGAGAATGCATAGAGAGTAGGATGTTGAGTAACAGAGTGTTGCAGTAATGCTAGGGTTTAGATAAGTTAGTGTTAAGGGTTGTGAGGTATGTCATAATCCTCTTTATGGTACTAAGATATGTAACAAGGATGAAAATGGAAGGTTATAACTAGGATCTCATATAAGGGAAGATTTGTAGGGGTTGAATATTTTTCATTTAGTATGTATGGTCTATGATGACCTGTTTTGATTGTAATATGGACACCAATGAATACACACACACACACACATATGGGTGCATTATGTATATCATGTTTAAGGTTGTAAATCCTTGTGTTACATGACCACCATGACTCAGATTTGGTTTATTGTGCTTATTACATTGTTATTAAGTTTATATAATGCATTGATGTGTGGATCTATAAGTTGTCTATTCCACTTTTATTTTAACTAAGTAAATTTAATTCACATTCTACAATTCATCCTCCACTAATGGCAGAACCTTCTCAAAATCTCGGCACCTGCATGTGCCTTGGGTGAGCACCCAACGCCCACTGGGTGATAGGATTGCGTGCCTGGGGTTAGAAAGTAATATTGAGGGTAGATAAAATGATTACACAAATATAGTAAATAATATGTGAAGTTGTGATAAACAACTCGCGGATAAATTGGTAGGTTGAAGAGAATAATGGATGCGTATGAGAAAATAAAGGGGGAGAGAATAATGTTGGAGAGATAAGTGGGGATTGGGTAATTGATATGTGATATGTTTTGAATCCTTCTATTAAAGATGCCATTTACCTATTTATATGTAATATCTTCATAATGAAAAATTCTCTAAATTAATTAACATTTGAGTTTTTATTTTGTTCTATGTTATTGTTTCTGCAATTAAATATGAACCAAGAAAAATAGGGGTTGCACAAAGCTGTGGTGGATTTTTGTGGTGTGTATTTTTATTTCTGATATGCATTCAATGTTCATGTTTTGTATGGTTTTGGATGCTATAAAATAGTTGTGTTGGAGTGCATATGACTATCATTGATCCTCTGACTGACATGATCCTATAAATGTTGTACTTCATTGGAAGATGGTCCACTTGTGAATATGTTTACTTGCAATGGTAACCATGTGCAACAAGATCTAACTAGAAAGATACGGTCAGTAATATGTACTTCGATATAGTTTGATTCTCATTGTTCATGTGTGGAAATTTCACATTGTGGGGAGGAACATGACACCAATGTTCCATTTCCATTTTATGTCTAAAATGACTAAATTAAAAGGAAGATTCCAGTGGTCTATGTTGTTTGAGATCGAGTGGGAGTGATCGACAATTATGGCTACAATTAATAACATTGTGATTCTTATAGGAAGTAATGTGAAATATATTCCCTGTATATTGTGCAATTTTGTAATAAGCAAGCTATGATTCCTATATACTTCCCTGATGTAAAATAACAATGGCGAACAAAAGCACTAGAGTAAGTTAGTTCATGGATCTTGAAAGGGTTTTTGGGAGGATCTAGAAAACCACACGAGGTGGATAGTGGGGCCTATTCCCATCAATTTTTGTGGTAATCATGTTTAAAACCATGGAAGGATAGAGACTTTCTTTTGATCAAGATCATGAGTCACATAGTAGGAAATGTTTCACGAGGTTGATCATACTACAGTTGAGTGTGTGGATGTTCTCACAATGTTTGCGCTAAGAGGGGGAATGTTAGGAAATATCTTTATTAGTTCTTACATAAATTCGTAACAGTTGTTAAATGAATAATTACGTTAGTAATTATTCATTAGTGGTTGGTTATTATACTTGTGACTATTATTGAGTTAATTGTTATATTAGATTCCTATTTCCTAGGAATATTTTTGGCTACCTTTGTGGCTATATAATATCCAAACTATTGTATTGCAAACATATACATGAATACAATAAAGAAGATCATTTTTTTGTGAAAAGTTTTTTTTGTACCTTCATTAGTTAAGTTATGTGAACCCCTGTGCACCGCTGATGTTTCTATTACTCCAAAGAGGGATCAAACTGCATGTCATTCTCACCTAGCATGTGATATCTAGAATGTACAAAATCATATGGATAACCATGACCTTGCAACAAAGTCATTGTACTTGAACCTTTTCCCTAGCTTAACCTAACTTTGATAATGTGCCTTTTATGCTTGGAGATCTAAATAGATGGATTCCCTCGAATGATTATATAGAGTATATGAATCTCAAGGGAGTCTTATATTAGCTTTGGTTGTGATTTATCTTATTATTTTCTCACTATAATTCTAGGTGTCTAGTAGATAGAATTCCCTCTCTAATGAGAAATGAATAACTTGTTTATATATCTATTGTGGATCTAGAAAACTCGAATAAGGCTCACCATAAGTGTACCAAATAATTTAAAATTAAGAAAAGTACCATTGGAGGGAAAGGGATCGTATCATCGATATGCTAACCAAATGATCTAACCTAAATGGTTCAATTTGATGGGGTAGTAACTGAGGGTATATCATCCGAATCAAATATTTTCTAAATATAATTGTAGCAATATCAAGATAATACATACATGAAGATAAATATAAATAGATGAGGAAATAAATTACTATCAATGAGATGAAGAAGAAGAAGACTGATTTTCTTGACTGTGTGTTGATCTGGCTTGATCTGACAACGGAAAGGGGCTAGAAGTGATATGAAGAAGATATGTGTATGAAACTATGCCAAAACATTGAACCAAGACAAAGGCATATGGTACATTCTAAATAATATGGTTGCTATGGCCTTCTTGGTATGGTCTCATCCCTTCATTTCGTAGATCTCGTCATTGTGTATTATGATTCTCTGCTTCATAATTCTCCCTTTTTTTGCTCCAACTTTACTTAAAACCTTGATCTTTGTATTTCTTCCTACAAAACATACCTTAGCTACTATGTATAATACTAAAGCAAACATTATTCTATAAAATATTATGCATATTCCTGAGTCAGACTAACCTCGATGGTCAATATACACCAAAAAATCTACACGTTGTTCCAGGTACACTCAACTTACCAAGGTCGTCCCAAGATGTTTGGAATATGAGAAATGAAGTGGAAATTGGATGTGTATGTATATTATAGATATGATAGGTGGGAATGGTAATGGTTTGAGAGCCTAAGATCAAGTGAAACAAAAATTCTCAACTTGAAAGTTATTAAATTTATCATCGAGGGAAACGAATGGTAATCTAATCTCTAAAGGGGTGATACTGTGGTTGAGAATGATAGTTGTTTGTAGTTCTTAGTCAATTTTAGTAAGAACGAGGATGCCTTGAGTCAATTACCAAACTCGAGGGAGTCAATATGGAAAAAATGTACTTGGAGCCTTTAAAATTTTATAATTTTTTTATGGAAATATTCTTTCTGTGATCATGGGAACATTAAGGGAAGAATGTAAGATAAAAATGGAGGTGGAGGATTTTGAAAAAAAATTGCCAGAGTTCTGGGTAGATTTAGAGAAAAATGGGGGGAGAGTGAAAAAATGAATAACTATTGGACTTTATGATTTTGAGGGGGGAACATTTTTTCCTCCTTTTCCCTTGGAAATTGATGAAGGGGACACAAAATTTCACCCTAGCTCCATGAGGAGAAGCACAGAAAGCATGCAATGGCGAAGGAGGAGAGAAAAGGACTCAGTTTCAGCACCTAGGAGAAAAACTTGGTCATGTGAGGGACCAACTGAAAATAATATGGGGGAGAATATTTTTATATCTTACTTGTCCCCTTGGAAAGTGATAAAGGGGACATAAAAGTGTGCCTCATCCCTAGAGTGATGAGTGGCGGGCATGCATGGCATGAAGTGGGGATAGAAAAATACCAAAAAGAGCTTATTAGAGCCTCACAAGGCCATGTGGTGAGACCATGAGATCTAAGGTGGGGGGAGAATTTTTATGTCCCCCTTATACCATTAGAAAGGGATGAAGGGGACAAAAACATGTGCCTCATCCTCATGCTTCCACGTGGCACTGAAAAATTTGGCTAAGGATAGAGTTTTTGCCTTTGGTAGGAGCTTGAATATGACATTTTCGGAGCTCCCAGAGGATTTTTTGGGTACTTCCTTAAATGAATTTGACTGAAAAATATTTTTTGAGAAGAATCGTATGGGTATAAAGGTATGATTCAACTTGTGCCTGTAAAAAATGAGTTGTGGAAGGAAATTCATGGGTCTTGAGAAACATCTAAAAGTACCACCATGTAGAGAATTGAATTATCATTTATATTTTTTTGACCTCTAAATCATTTTGGATCTCTCAAAATAATCCTCCGACGCTCAGGTGCTTTTTCACAATGCAAGCTCCTTTGGCCTCAAAAACCCACTTTTGCTGAACTTGCTCTTGAATCACCAAATATTTCCTAAATATTCCTAAATAACCTGAAAATTTATCTAGTATCATTAATACACCTTATTGATGAGTTTAGAACTTCAAATCTACTTTGGAGAATATGCACCAACCTTAGAAAGGCTAAAAACAACCGTTTCTAAGCATGCCAAAAGATCCACCTTGAAAAACACTATCTCATAAGGAACTTGTGAGATTGTTTTCATCTCTTCAACACATGGACAAGGTTAAGACCACAAACATGAGCATTCCATAGATGGGGATAGGCCTGGCACAAGGGATGAACTGATCTAGAAGGGTGTCTGGGAATGTCTATGATGAAAAATTATGACGCTAAGGTAGAGTTATCCTATTTTCAAGTTGAATTTTTCCCTTGTAAAAACATGGGATAATAGTTGGCTCTCACTCGGGGACTCATTCTGGATCGAAAAAAGTGAGGAAAAGATGGAAAGGAACTCTAGAATCTCAATTTACGATTCAGACTAGTGCCTTATCGATTTGGATTCACATATGTCATAATAGAAAAAGATAGATTGAAAGGAGGACACACACACGACAAAAGGAAACACACAACACAGGAAAGGGAAAATCACACACAACAGGGAAAGGGAAACACACACCTAAATCACCTATGGTATAATGTGGAGGACAACTCACTTTCAAAACTTTTACAATTTCAAGTATTGCCCACTACAGGGAAATTCCAACTATGTGCCCTCCATATACGATACATAGAAATCAATATCTCCATAATTTTTGCGAATATGGAATGAACCAAGATAAACAAAGTCAAACTTCCCATGCCTTCCTTTAGTTTCTCTTTTCTTATTCTAGAGCAAGAAAATTTCTTTGAGTTTGAAATCTTTGGCTATGGCCTTCTTGTAAAATAACTTATTTACCTTTAGTTGATGTTATTTGATTTGGTCCACCACCTTGAACCTATCTTCTTCGATCTTCTCAAGGAAAAAAATCCTTTTGTCAATGGAATCACAATATTGACCATCTTCCACTTCGTGGAGAAATTTGAGTGTTGAGATATCAACTGGGACTAGGATCTCTACCTCGATTCCATATAGCAATTAGAATGGCAACATACCAATTAATTTCTTCAGAGTTATTCTATCCTCCCACAATGCATCGTAGAGATTATTGTGTCAATTATTTTGATTCTCATCCACCAGCTTGTGGACTATTGTCACTATGTTTTGTTACTTAATTCAACCTAGCCATTCCCTTGTGGGTAATCGTATGATGCATGTGACAGAGAGATTTCATAGTTGTAGAAAAATTCGGTCAACTCCCTGGAGGAAAAATACATTTTTTTGTTAACCATGATCTTTTGAGGGATCTTGAAATGAACATTAATGTTCTCCTTGTTGAAATATCACACTGTTTTGGAATTGGCCTGCTTCGCTGAGATTATCTCTACCCATTTTGTGAAATAGTCAATCATTATGAGCACAAGGTTATGTCCTCAAATCATATATGGATTTAGAATTTTGATGAACTCCAATGAAATCTCGATCACCAATGGTCTAAGAGGAAGTACAACAAGTTATGGTCTCCCAAAAAATTATTGACATGCTTCACATTTGGAGACCAATTTTTGGGAATACGTGAATATGGTAGGCCAATAGTACCTACCATGGAAAATTTTATGTGCAGTGAACATTATATAAAAATTCCCACTGCATGCTTGGTCATGATATGCTTTCAACAACTACTCTTGTTTCTCTTTGTCTACACACTTCAAGAAGTGGCCATCAAATCCCCTCTTGCACAATACATGAAATTGCATATGAAAAAATTGGATGACTTTAGCTTAAGGGTTATTCTTTGTTTATGATCAAGGTAAGGGGACCACTTACTTGTCTTGTTAATGAAAAGGAATTGAGGAAGGTCCTTGCTGATATAATCGCAACACAAGCATGCTCTCGTATCATTATTTTTCGAAAGAGATTAATCTTTTGCAATGATTTGAAATAGCCCATTTCCTATTACCAGATTAGAAGGTTTGATTTCTGAGTCATATTCTTGAATTTTTGTAACCCAATTACCCCTCTTGGTCCCTGGATCCTGTTGGGTGAGGATTTACTTACTAGCAAAACCTGAGACCATTACCATGGTGTGGGAGTTGAGAATGTAGAGCACGAAGTTCTTCACCTTCTCGACTAATGCGTATGCATTCTTCTCTAGTTTCTTTCACTTCGATTCATGGTTCTTCATAGGAGAGCTTGTGAAAGCAATGGGGGCTTTGAGACCTTATTTGTTCAGCTAGACCAAGATGGTTGATATTGTGTGTTTTAAAGCATATCAATACAATATTAAGTCATTATTAAAATAAGGACACACTAGGGTAGGATCCTTTTCTATTGCTCCTTTGATTTCCTTAAATGTAATTTTCCCTTCCTCATTCAATTTGAAGATTTCTTTGGGTTTCATCATGAGGGTGATATGTTTTCTAACTTAGAGAAGTTTGGGAAAAAGTGCCAAAGAAAGTTGACTTTTCTGAAGAAGGAATGCACTCCTTTTTTTCTTGTTAGCAAGGACAATTCTTGGATTTCCTTTATCCTTTCTACATCAATCTTAACCTCCTCCTTATTCATAATACACCCAAGGAGTTTCCCTTTAGTAATCCCAAATATGCATTTCTTGGGATTAAGAGATATTATGTGTCCCCTGCATTTGATGAGCACTTGTTCAAGATGTTGTAGGTTGTCTCATTACTTCTTTAAGAAGACTGTGAGGTCATCCAGGTAGATCACAATGTAGTGCTTGAGATTCTTGAAGGCTAGGTCCATTTCTCTTTAGAATTTTGATCCCACATTGATCATACCAAAAGGCATTTTGCTATATGCAAAATTTCCCCAAGGTGTTATAAGGATATCTTAGTTATGTCTTCTTTTGAAACCTCAATCTAATTATACCTCGAGAAACCATCAAACAATGAGAGAATTTCATACCCTGTGACTCTATACACCCCAATATCACTCACCTATTCCCATTATTGTTCTAGTTCATCCTTTTATTCACCCCTTTCATGATTAATTAATTAAATTGATTAATCATACACATTGTATCCTTTGGATTAATTAAATTAATCCTTAGTATCCCTATTAGCTAATCTAATTATCCTTTATTAATTAAATGATAAATTAATTAGTGTGCACATCCTAGTCAACTACCACTCAGGTTCTCAGTCAACAATGACTTGGACTCCACATGGACTCCACTTCACAAAGTCTAGTCAACTCAAGTTATAGAATACTAGAAAGGTAGGGGAAATTCAATTACACATACAACTAACTTGCCGGATGAAACTTCTACTAATTAATTACTTTACTACCCATAAATGGCATTGATTTTTCCCACAACCATTTAATCCCCTCAATTGTTATTTTTAGCATGTGTATTTAATCATTTTAAACCAGTTTATAACCACTTATACCTCTATAAAATGCAGGCTCATCCTATCCCAAATCCTCTTAGATTTACAACACAAAATTCTACTAATTTTCCTCCAATATCTGCATATTGAAATATACCAAAATTGTATTTGAAACATTGGTCAATCCATGTTTGGAGGTCATTCAAGATCACCCATAATCATTCTTATACAAGGTTACACAAGATCTAAAGCTTCACACAACCTTACTCGAGGTTGCATTGGAAATCTTGATAATGAATACTTGAAAACAATCTTTGAAATAGAAGCTTTGAATAGAAACAAGACAGTGCTTGTGTATTTTATTAATATCAAAATCAATGATTACAGAAAAATGAGAGAGTTGCAATATTTATAGATATTGGAAAACTTCTATCTCATCCACAATATATGGAAACAAATCATCTAATTTGAGCAAATATTAAGAAATAGCATATTGCCCCTAACTGCCCCTATTGCCCCTCATGGAAATCATCTGGGAAAAAAAATTGCAGGATAGAACATGATCCCACAAACGTTGGGATGACAAAACTATCACTTACTTAACTAACAACTAAGGATAAATAATACCTATTGACACAAGTTTAAAGTATTTAAATTAAATACTTTAACTTATTACATTTATTCAAATATCAACAAATGGTGAATTAAGCTAAGTTTTACTCTTAACATTATCCCCCTTAATTCAGCATGGTCTCAAGTGAACAGGAGAGAAATTCTCTAAAACCCTCAAATTTACCTCAAGCAAGTGACTTTGTGAAGACATTTGCACGTTGCATATCTGTTGGGCAATATTGGAGTTGGATGTTGTTGTTCTGAACATGTTCATGAATGAAATGTACCGTACATCTCAATGTGTTTGGTGCACTCATGAAAAACTAGATTCCGAAAAAGTTTTACTACTCCTTCATTATCAACATGTAGGATAGTTGGATCTTTCTATGGTATTCCCAATCCTTCAAGTATACATCGAAGCCATATCACTTCACAGAAAGCTCCACTTGCTGCATGATATTCTGATTATGTGGAGGGTATTGAAACACAAGATTGCTTCTTACTCCCCCAGGATATCGGTCCAGATCCCAAAAAGAATACAAGTCCTGAAGTGGATTTCCTATCATCTATGTTTCTTGCATGATATGATTTTGAATATCATGTCAAGAAGAAGTTACTATTATTCTTGTATTCTATCTCATAGTCCATAGTTCCTATGATGTACCTCAGTTTCCAATTTTCTTCTTTCCAGTGAGAAACCCTTGCATGAACCGTGAAAGATAGATGACTGCATAGCTGATATCCAGCCTAGTGTAAGTCAAGTAGATGAGACTCTCGATCAACTGCTGATAGAGAGTTGTATTTACTTGTAGTGATGGATCTATTTGAGACAGTTGAAGTCTTGTCTCCATAGGTGTGGAAAATGGCTTACTATCCATCCTATTGAATTTCTCGAGCGTTTTCTTGGCATATTTCAATTGTGACACAAAGATATGATTTTATCTTTGCCAAAATTCAAGTCTAAGACAATAATGAAGAAGCCCAAGATCGGCCATGTCAAATGATCGTGTTAAATCTTTCTTTGTTGACTCAATCATCCTCACTGATCCTCCAGTGATGACTAGATCATCGAAATATACTACAATGATCACTAACTTCCCCCCTTGTTTTTTGAGAGAGAGAGATTAGGATCTATGGAATCCTGTTGAATCTATGCTGAATTATATGATCATTAATTTTTATGTACCATGCCCTGGGAGACTGCTTTAGACCATATAGTTATTTTATGAGTTTACATACATTTTCCTCTTTACCTGGTATGACAAAACCTTCTGGTTGAGTCATGTAAACTTCATTTTGTAAATCACCATTAAGAAAGGTACTTTTCACATCCATTTGGTGTATTTTCCAACCAAATTGTGTAGCTAGAGAAAATATTAACCTGAAAGTTTTTATCTTAGCTATGGGAGAAAAAGTCTCCTCATAATCAATGTCTTCTTTTTTAGCATATCCTTTAGCAACTAGTCTAGCTTTATGTTTATCAATTTTTCCGTCCTTTTTATACTTTGTTTTGAAGATCCATCTGTATCCAATCATCATTTTCCCTGGTGGAAGATCTATAATTTGACATGTATTATTTTTCATAAGTGACTTATATTTTACATCCATAGCATCTTTCCAAGGTTTAAACTGTAGGGCTTCTAAAACTGAGGAAGGCTCAATAGTTTCAACAACTTTACCCATTAAGGCCAAATTGACCTCATTTTGAGCCATACTGTGAGTCCTCATTTCAGTGGTAGATGTGTTAGGGACACTATCCAATTTTGTATCTCTAACCATACTTGTATATCATTTAGGCATACTTTTTGTGGTTCATGTAGGAGGTTGAATTTCATTATCTTCCCCATCATCACTGTCATCATCAAAGTGATTACCATCCTTTGTTTTCACTATAGGGATTATTTTTTCATCACGTGTGTGTATGGAAGGAGCATCTTCTTCTTTCTTCTCAAAGAACTCAACCTTCTTGTTCTTGGATTCATATGTTTATAGCCAAGTGCTTCATCACTGTATCCCAAGAAGATAAGTTTTTTTGATTTCATATCAAGCTTAGTTCTTTGTTTCTTAGGAATGTGCATACTTGCTTTACATCCAAAAAATCTAAGGTGTGAAATATATGGCTTATGCCAGGACCATGCTTCCTGTGGTGTTACTCCATCAAGATCTATAGTGGGAACTCTATTTAGTAAATACATTGTTGTTTTAGTTGTTTCAGCCCAAAATGTTTTTGATAAACCTACATCATCAATCATAAATTGCACCTTATCCATGATAGTACGATTTCACCTTTCAACAACACCATTTTGTTGCAGTGCGTGAGGAGGAAACATTTGACGATGAATGCCATCTGTTTTTCAAAAAATCATTGAACTCATTGTTGGTGTATTCTCCCCCTCAATCTGATCAGAGTGTTTTTATTTTCCTACCAGAATCTGTTTCAACAAGGGCTTTGAACTTCTTGAAAGTTTCAAAAAATTGGTCTTTTGTAGAAAGACAATATATCCACATTTTTCTTGAAAAATCATCAAAAAATTAGTAAATATTGAAACCCAGAGTGGGTAGGTCTCATTGATCCGCAAAAATCGGTATGCACCAAGTCAAGTTTTTCCTTAGCCTGAAATGTACTATGTTTGAATGGTGCTCTATTTTGTTTTCCTACCAAACAATGCTGAAATTTATCTGTACCATTTTTTAGAGGTAGTAAACCCCTAACCATGTCACATCGATGAAGTGTGTCAAGATAGCCAAAAATCACATGTCCAAGTCTTTGATGCCATAGTTGAGCTGATGGTGTATTCTTGGCTACAAGTGCTTGATCATTTCATTGAACAAAATCCAACTGAAACATTCTTCCCACATTCAAAGCTTTTGCAACAATTTTGGAGCTTCGTGACTTATCTCAAATTAGGCACATATTTTTACTGCCTTTACAATCAAAGTCAATTTTGAGATTGTGATCTAATAATTGACTCACGGATAACAGATTTTTTGTTAAACCAGGGACGTAAAGAACATATGTAATTTTACAATTATGATGCCCAAGTGGTAGTGAAATGGAACCAATTCCTTCAACACTGTATTATGTATCATCACCCAAAGAGACATGATTTTTGGTGGGTGTTTTACTCATTGTGAAGAACCAATCTTTCTTTCCTATCATGTTTCGAGTTGCACCCGAGTCAACATACAAAATTTGATTTCTAGAATTGGATACTTCATTTGAATTTGCAAAATATAGGAAGTCATCATCATTAAATTGATCTTCCTGTTTGGCTACATTTCCTTGTTGAGTTGGTTTCTTCTTCCACTTATTATTTTTTCCCTGTTTTCTCTGTTGTTAGCCAGATTTTATTTGTTGGTAATTAATATTTTTACCACTTGATGATCCTTGTAGGAATGTGTTGTACCAAACAATTCTTTAACTCATGTCCTTTTCAACCACAAATAAGACATTTTTGTTGGTCCTTCTGGCCTTGTTGAGTATTACTGTGCTTCTGAGGCTATTTACTAGACTTAGCCTATTTTTTCCCTTTTTGATTAGAAGCAAGTGTCTGCTCTTCAGTTTCAGTAGTTGAGTGAATAGCTTCCTCTTGTTGTAGCATATTCACTAACTCTTCAAAAGTTGTTTTTTGACAAGCTATGTTTAGTGTGGTCACAAAAATCCTATAAGAAGGAGGAAGAGCTCTCAATACTATAGGCACAAGTGATGTGTCAGTTACTTCTTCTTCCAAAGCTTGAAGTGATGCACACAAATTTTCTACTCTTCTCAATAACATTTCAACTTTTTCATTTGGTTGCATTTTCAAGTTCAATAGTTGACTCCCGAGATGAAGTAGTGTGTTCTTATTTTTTGACTCATAAATTGTTTTCAACTTGTCCCAAGATTCTTTTGATGTTGTGGTCTCACAAATATGAGGTTTTCCCTCATCTGAAACACTAAACAAGATTATTAACTTTGCTTTTTGATTTGCACGATCAAATGTAGCTTGTTGTGTAACATCTATTACAAATCTTGTTAATGTACTAAAAACAACGGACCACAGATTTTCAAAACCAAGTTGTGCATAAATTTTTGTTTTACATGCTAGATAATTATCAGAATGCAAAGGTTTAAAATCTGGCAAAAAGAACTTTGGTGCCGTAATTGCAACCATTGTGAAAAGTGAGAAACAATAGAAGAAAAAATTGAACACTTTTCCCCCCTTAAAGCATGCACACCCCCCCCCCAAATATTATTTTATTTATTTTGGGTTCCTTTGCATCCGTGTACAATGAATTTTTTGGCTCTCTTGGGGGATTTAAAAAAAAAAATTGGACTCTTTGGCCTCTTTTAAAATAAAAAGAATCTCTAATTTGTTTAATTTTTACAAAACAAATATTATTAAAAGATGGACAAAGACTTAGAGCTCGTAAAAACACACACTTTCAAAAAAATTGACACCTCAATCCGAGGTACCAGTTGAAAGTTATGGCTCTTTTAAGTTACAAAATCAATATCTTTCCAGGCCCCTTTCCAAAAATGGATTTTTTTTTTACTTCTATTTTTTTCACGACGTCCAAAAGTGGAATTTTTTTAAAAGTAATTTTTTTAAAACCGAACGTAGATAACAACTTACATGCATGTGTGGTGCGTTTTAGGGCGCAACTGTAGTTCAACCACTTTGCCTAAGCGTTATTATAACCCTTGGCCACAGTTTTTTTATTGTTTGTCTTTGTACGTAGGTATTTTTTCTTCTTCAAGGTAGTTTCTTCTTCCTCATTTCAACGCAATTTTCAATGTTGAATATTTTGTAGGCATATATTTTTCTACTCTTCAATGCTCTTGATCTGTGAATGCAATCTCCAGGTTGATTGGAAGCTTCAGGATGATGCTTTGGACATAGATCTTCTCACAGGCACATAGAATTCTCTTGCCAGATATATGAAAAGACATAGCATAGAGGAGAGGAAGTAGAAGTTATATGGGGAGATTTAAAATCTTGGGTCCCCATAATACAAAAATATTGTATATATATTTTTTAAAATGCTTCCAATTTTTTTTAAAAATGCAGGTACAGGTAATTTTTTTTAAATACCAGAGAATGAAACAATGTCACATTTTGCAACAGATTTGCACCCATGTCTACAAGGGCCTGTGATTGTACTCCGCGTTTTATTCAATTGAAAATCAACCATGAACCAAGGTGTGGATTCAGGAGGGGCTGTGAAATGGCTTGGGGCATCTATGGCTCCTCCTAGCTCTGTAATTTCTCCAGATCTCTCTAAACTTCCCTAAAACTTCCTACACTCCTCTCTGGATAAGAATACTACTCTGATACCCAATCTTGATAATTAATAATTTAAAACAATATTTGACACAGAAGCTTTGCACATAAACAAGACGGTCCTTGTGTATTTTATAAATATCAAAATCAAGCATTATTGACAAATGAGAGAGCTGTAATATTTATAGATATTGGACAACTTCTATCTCATCCAAAATATATGGAAACAAATCATCTAATCTAAGAAAATATGCAGAAATAGCATATTGCCCCTAATTGCCCCTATTGCCTCTCATGAAAATCATTTGGGAACAAAATATGCAAGATAGAACATGATCCCACAAACATTGGGATGAGAACACTATCACTTAGTTAACTAACAACTAAGGATAACTAATACCTATTGACACAAGTTTAAAGTATTTAAATTAAATACTTTAAATTATTACATTTATTCAAATATCAACTAATGATGAATTAAGCTATGTTTTATTCCTAACAGGAAAATCTAGGGAGTTTTGCATTGTTGTTTGTTTGTCTCCATTTCAGCAATTTTTCAAAGTCTTCAGTATTCTCTTGTAGGATGTGTTCCATGACTGGTAGTGGGTAATTATATTTCAAGGAGGTCTGATTCAAGTTGTGAAAGTCCACAAAAATCTTTATCTCTCCATTATTCTTCCGTACTAAGAAAATGTTTGCTACCCATATGGAGTGATGGATAGGAAAGATGATCCCAACATTTAACATTTTTAATACTTCCTCCTTAAAGGT
This sequence comes from Taxus chinensis, assembly GCA_019776745.2. Lineage (NCBI taxonomy): Eukaryota > Viridiplantae > Streptophyta > Pinopsida > Cupressales > Taxaceae > Taxus > Taxus chinensis. The sequence goes on along the minus strand of CM034153.1, from coordinate 42,806,875 downwards.
ATCCATAATCTTTGGATTGTAGGGACATTTATTTTTCATAAAAGGACTGGATTCAAGCTTTAGAAGAATAGAGTGGTGCATTTCCTTGGGTTGGAAAGATTTGAGTTCATTGTATGAATATGCCAAGACATTGGAGTACTTTCTCAATAGCAAGATGAACCTTCTTTTTTCTTCAGGTGGGAAACACTTCCCAGTGTTCACCATCTTAGGTTGTTTTGTGGTGCCAATTTTTTCCTTTTCAAAGTCACCTATACACTCCGATGAGTCTTTTGATTTTTCCTTGATGAACCTGTCATATTTTTTGATCAAATCCTATAGAGACATAAGACCCTTCGGAATATTGTTTCCTTTGAGCCTTATTACCCCTTCCGATTCAACTCCATCTATTCCTTCCTTGTCTTCTTTGACCACTAAATCTTAATGTGGGATGTCACTTCCTTCATAAAAGAGACTACTGAATTTGTCTCTTTTCTCCAAGAAAGTGAGGAGTTAAATGTCATTGGAGTTGACTTTCGGGGTTGACTGTCATCATTGTAAAATAGGGATGGAATCCTGTGATATTTTATTAATTATTAAAATTAATTTATGAAAGATGTGGTGTAATATTTATACATATTAGACAACAATATACAAATAAATAAATGGGTTGCACAGGTACAACCTTGAATCAATACAAACAATAATATAGTTAAAACAATATAACAATTCCCGTATGTTTAAATAAAACAAAATAGAAGGTTATAAATAAATATAACCATATAAAAATTAATAATTAAACAAACTAACTAGTAATACATAATTAACCTAGGTAAAATATATTTACCCTAACATTCACCCCCTTAATTTTTCATTTCCTCAAGGGATGAGGAGAGGAACTCTCTGAACAACTCGAACTTGTCATGTGCAAGTGACTTTGTGAATATATATGCTCATTGTTCAACTGTTGGACAAACATGAAGCTGTATATTGTACTTCAAGACATGTTCGCATATGAAATGTACATGTACTTCAATGTTTTTTTTTCTTTCATGAAAAATTAGATTGCGAACAAGTTTGAGAACACCTTCATTATCAGCACATTATAGACACCTATAATTACGCCTAAGCAATTTAAATATTTAAATTTTGATAATTATCTCCTTTCCTGCAAATTGGCAACATATTGTCAATAATACTCATCTTCTCTCCTATCGTCTTTAATTAATTACACTACGCTAATTAATTAAGTCACCTATCCAACGAATACTCTAATTAACAACCTTTTGTTAATAAATACTTCCTTCTATATAGACTAATTAATTATTATTAATTAATTAGCTTCCCCTTTCATTAAACCAATAAATCAATATTTAATTGATTTAATCCCCTTCTATAGTCTAAATCATGCTAATATTTCTCTAAAAAGCGCACGCGCCTTCTACACCCATATCCCCACCTTCTTCCAAGTCCCCTCTGCCTAACTGGGACAAAAAAGAACATCACCTCACCTCTGAATCATCCCTAACTAGTATCATCATGTATGATGAAAGTAAAACCATTGAAGAATGGTATGACTAAAAGGAATGATGACCACATCATACCAAGCCAAGAACACATATGCTAATCAAACACCACGATCAATAAGATGAAAGCAATTCACCATAATAACTTTACATAAACCTTTGCAAATAAATGAGCAACAATATCATATATTATTAAGGAACTCAATTGAAATACAATGAGAATGGGCCTTGCTTATATAGGCAAGGAATAAAAATCTAAGAACTAGTCGAGGTCGTAGATCAAGCCATAAATCAAGAAAATAACTAGTCATCAAAGAACTAGTCAAGACCATATATTTGGGAGAGAACTAGACATCAAGGATCTAGTTAATACCATATATCAAGGAAAGAACTAGTCAATACCATAGATCAAGGAAAGAACTATACCTAACAAATAGATAATATCTCCTAATATCTAAATAAGATAAAAGAAATAACCACACACATAAGTGGGTGAGGATAAATACAATAAAGGTAAATAATGTACCTAAGTGAACATGAGCTAAGGTAAATACCTACTCTAACACCCCCCCTCAAGTGAAGCTAGGGGCCAAAATAGAAGTTGCGTGTCCACAGTATGAGTCCCGATAACTAGGCCTGATGAGGTACTCATGTACAATAACTAGGAAAAAGGACAACGCAAAGTACCCAAAACCAGTAACAACCAAGTAAAGAGAGTAAAAACCCATTGCAGGCATCCCAAGAAGCCCAAATAAAAAAAATCATACAATTCTGAAGAATTTTGGTGTGCTCTATGGTCTGAATCCACTGCTTGATCACAAAACTCAAAAACAACTGACACTGGGCTTCACCAAAATATCTCCATACAAGGAGACTATCAACGAAGTGATGTCGAAAGTGCAAAAAAAACACCAAACATAATTCGATCAACTATCGGAAATAGGTGTGCCACGATACAAGAACAATAGCCAAAGCAAAAAGGCCAAGACACAAAATACAAAGTGTCACGACCCAATAAAATCCAAGGTAACAAGGCAAGGACACAAAACCTGAAGAAGCGGGATCAGCACCACACCCTCCCATACTGTTGAATGGGTGGAGTGACGCTACAAATCTGTATGAGTTGTCAAAACAACTACTCGAACACTAAAAATTTAACACTAGACTTCACCAGAATAGATCCCCCACAAGAGATACTATCAACATGCTTGAAGGGTCGAAAATACAAATATAAAATCTCTGAATAAATAAGATAGATACACTACACCAGCTAAAGAAAAAATGCTCAAAACAAAAAGCATTACAATGTAGAAGGTATAGAAAGTGGAGCAATAGTTCAAATGGTGGAGGAGCCATGCCTTTAGAGTCCTCTTAATGAATTCCTATGTTGTCTTCACGAGTGATCAGATATCCACCCCAAATCAACACAGATGGATGAAGAAGATGTCTGCATATGACTTGGTGCAAAATCCACAATGGGTGCATGTAAAGGAACATTAGAATGTGTGTCAGGTTGACCATGTTTAATAGCTGAAATCTCAGGTTTCTCAAGTTTGAGTGAACGTGATAAAGTCATGTGGTGCTCGTGATCCACATAAAGAGATGAGCGAACAAAAATAGGATCTATGTTAATGTGTGATCCCAATGAAGTATCTGCTCGAAAACTAATGTCATGGCGAGAATTTCACTTAACATGTGGAATAGGGAAAACAATACCCTGTGAATGTCAGCCAACACCTTCGTCAGTGAAACCCATAGAACTGAGCATGCGAGGACTAAATGCAGTGGTATGCTTATCAAAAGAGGCATGCATATGAGTAGAAGTAGGATACACATCATGTGTTACTATAATAGACAGATGTGGAAGAGCATGCAGTAACAAGCCTCATAGGCTAAGGAGCATTAAGAGTAGTAACAGGCTCAAAGACTAGTAGATCAATATCAATGGGTACAATAGCAATAATTACAAGTGGACCATAGGCATGGACATGGTTTTCCATAATATGATGGCAATGTTGTAGGCTAGAAAGTGTTTGTTGGAGGGAGTGTATTAGTGTATCATTATCGTGAATGAGTGATTGTAGAAGAGAATTTCACTTCTTGAGCGATCTATTTTCTTACACAAATTTTAAAATATCCTCTTGAAGTCCACACACTTCAAAGAAGAGCATATCATTCTCAAAATCCATGATAGATACAAGAATACAACTCTCAAAATTTTACGACATCGAGATCAGCTGAAATGGCATCCATAATTGATTACAATACCCTTCCATGTTTAGCACTTTATAATGAGTGTGTGTTACAATGTGAAAATTTATAATTATAGTGAAATTCTCAAAATAAATATTTCCAATGGAAAAATCATGAAAAAACAAGCACTTTTGCAAAAAATGACACTAAAAACTGAGTTACCAATCAAAAGATACAAACTTTTCAATATTATGCTCTGTTATTTATTTTAGTTGCCACTAAAACAAAATAAAATGCTATTGCCTTCACCACACAAATAAAATGAAAGGGGGCTAGAGTTAAGCACATACTAGTAGGAATCACAATCTTAAGCCCTCATATGACCATACCATATGACCAGGGACTAAGGATTTCAATGGGTGTAGATCAAATAGGAAAACTAATTCAAAGTTCAACCACCATCGTTAATGCCTCCTGCAAATCCACCCCAAATCTATTGTGTCTACATCGATTACTTGTTCAGTGCCTCAAAGGAGGGAGGAATGGCAGATCAGATCAAATCCGATCTAGTTGTTGGGGGTAAAATAGATCCTATATTAATAACAGAAAGACATTTCTTCATTCTTTTCCCCACCTAACCTTTCCAAAATTAAGTTTTTAGGTCTATATGGTGTAGACAAGTCCGAGATCTTTCTAATGGTGTCAGATTTTTCAGATTTTGAGCACTGAGTCAAAAGATATGCCCATTTGAAATTTGAATAAGGTCCATACAAAAAGGTGGCAACCAGCTACCAAAACAGGCCCTCCTTTTGAAACTAGACATGTGGAGGGTCTGGCACATGTCTGAGGGCAACCTTTGTATTTCACTTTTGAATTTACGCCAGGATGACATGTAGCTTGCTTCCGCGGATTTCTCAGTTTCTTCATGTTTTTGCTAAGCCTTTTACTCAGAAGGGTCATATATCTGACCAAGGACAAGCGACATCCTAGACGCTAGTTTGGAAACCCTTCCCCAATATTTTCTCTTGAATTAACACCATGCTGACACTTGGCATCCCCCACTAGCCTATTTCAATGCTTTGACTATTTGACCTCGACCCTGTCCTTTTATGAAAATTTGACGCGTGGAGGCTCCTCACTCATTTAGAAACCCACTCAGGATTTTTCCTTTGAAGGGAGTGTCAGGTTGCCACATGGAAAGAAGGTAAAAACATGGAATGTGGGCACAATGGAGAAGTGGAAGAAAGAGCTGAAGAGGGGCACGCATGAGAGGAAGGAATACTTACAAAATAAAAGTATGAAAACAATATGCGAGTATTAAACTAAAGGAAGGCACACAAAGGGAGAAATAAAAGAGGACGTGCAAAAGAACTAGGTCTGGGTAAGTGTGCAAGAGGAATGCTAGGGACTTAGCTAGATTGGAAGGTAAGTCTATAGAGTTTCACACAAGGAGTACATGACAGGATAGGAGAGGAAGTGGGTACACATGAGGAAGGCGAAGGTGCGCAAGGTAAAACGGAAGGAGATAGAAGAATGTGAAGGGGAGCAGGAAGGTGCACAAGGGTACCAAGGGACTAAAACTATGCCAAGGTGTTTAAAAGAACAATCTTGAGCGTGCAAAATATAAAATGTGAAACACTAGAGTCAGGATGAAAATATAAGTTATCCAGATAACTAGGAGAGTTATTTGGATAATAGTTTTGGTGACTTTCGGGGGCCATCTGCCTACTAGATGAAGAGACCAATAGCCTTAGAAGTCCATTGGGCATGGAGTTAGGCACTTAATTTTGAAGATCTGGTCTACAACTTGAAGAACACCCTGGAGTCACTTGAAGCTATCTGAACTCTGAACTAAACCTCACAATTTCTGAGAGAAGCTTTGCATTCTGGAAGTAACAAAAGAGCGCGCGCAGGAAGCACGCAAGGGGAAAGAACTATGTACAAACAAACAATGTGCATAGAGCACACTTAGAGGAATTGAAACTACCTTAATATATACAACATGATGCAACAAACCTAATGGAAGGGTTTGAGATAGATCCCATTTACTGGGATTTGCAGCGCGCTTCCATCTGGATGAGTTAACTCGAAAGAGTTAGCTTCTTTGTAGGAATTGATGATGTATGGGCCACTCCAAAGTGCATCAAACTTTGAATGGCACCCTGGTTTAGCTCTGTCAGCATCCCATTTTAGAACTAAGTCCCCAACTTTGAAAGCTTGAGGCCTAGCCTTTCTGTCAAACCATTTCTTTGTTGCTTGCTGATGTTGTTCTAGCTTGATCATGGCAGAGTTTCTGAGCTCTTCAAGATGAACTAGCTCTGCCATCCTGATTTCTCTCTGATCCGCGCCCTCAAATTCCATCTGTTGGGCAAGCGCCAATGAATTTAGTTCTAGTGTCAAAGGAAGGGGCAGCCTCCTTGCCATAGACAAGCTTGTAAGGTGAAGTTCCTATTGCCTTTTTGACTATGATTCTATCTGCCTAGAGTGCACGCAAGAACCTTTGTATGCCACTATCTTTGGTTGATGTTCATTGTGCACTTCATGATTTTGATCAAGTTCTTATTTGTTGATTCTGCTAAACCATTTTCCTTGAGGGTAATAGTTGGAAGAGGTTTTTAGGTAAATGCCCAGACTTAGAGCCCAATCAGTGATTTTAGCACCAAGGAAGGCCTTTGCATTATCAAAGATAATGGTTTGAGGAATGCCAAACCTTGTGACTAAACCTTCGAGAAAGTCAAGGATGATTGCCTCAGTTGATTCCTTAAGCGCGACAACTTCTGTCCATCTGGTGAAGTAATCTGTAGCTGTCAGCACCCATTTATGTCTAACGCTTGAAGGCAGATTGATCATGCCTATGAAGTCGAGACCCCATTGCGCAAAAGGCTGATCCACTTGGATTGGTCGGAGGGGAAGCACTACCAATCTTTTCTTTCCTACAAATAAAGTGCACTCCTTGCATTTTGTGACCCACCTATGTGCATCTACAAATAGGGTAGGCCAAAAGATACCTACCATTATGATCTTCATTGCTATAGTTTTGGCAGAGAAGTGTCCACCAGAGAATCCATCGTGAAATTCTACTAACACTTGCTCAGTCTGCATGTCGTTGATACATCTTAACAACACGCCATCTAGATTTCTTTTGAAGAGAAGTCCATCAATCAAAACATAAGGGATAGATTGCAACCTCAGATGCCTTCTCTTTGCTTTGTTCAAACCAGGAGGGTACGCGCCCTCGGAAAGGAATGTGATCATGTCCTTCATCCAGTCATGCATGTGCTAGGTCTATATTTTGTTCATGTTCTACACATGGGAGGTCTTCATCCAAAAATAATGAAGCCTCAGGTTCACTCTGCGCATCCTCAGCACTTGCAGAGTGCACTGCCTCTTACCAGCTTTGTGGCCTTAATAGTCACATCATATTCCATGATTTTTGTCACCCATCACGCTCTCTTCTCACTAATTTATGCTCCCATGATGAAGTCTCTGACAGATGAGTGGGAGACTAACACCTTGATATGATTTTTGGCGAGCATGCTTTTGAATTTCTTGAGCGCACGCATGATGGCGAAGACCTTACTTCTCTTGTGTGACTGTATTTCAATTCATAATCCTTCAGTGTTATAGCTGAAGAAGGCCATTGGCTGTTCCAACCCTTGTTCATTTTCCTGTGTTAGGACAGCAACAATGCTTGCATTAGCACCATAAGCATAAAGGATGAAATCCTTTGAGTAATCTGGATTGATGAGTGTTGGCGCACAAGCAATCTCTTTCTTGATCTTGTTGAAGCTTTCTCTTCCTTCTGCTGTCCATCTGAAGGCTATGTCCTTTTTGAGCATGAGGGTGATGGGCCAAACTAGTCCCACAAAGTTAGGGATAAAACGCCTAACAAAGTTAATCTTGCCAACGAAGGACGGTAAGGCCTCTTTTGTGTGCCGGCAGGGAAAGGGCTAGGATGGCTGAAACATGCTCAGGATCAATCACAATACCATCTTTTGAAACCACATGGCCCAAGAGCTTGCCCTGAGCCACCTCAAAATTGCACTTCTTGGGGTTAAGAGATACCCCAAATTCTTTACATCTCTCAAATACCTTTTCTAGGTGTGCCATGTGATCCACGCCTTGCTTTGAGAAGATAGTTATATCATCCAAGGTAAACCAAGATGAACTCATTGATGTAACCTTTGAAGGCAATATCCATGGCACGTGCTGAAACATTGTGCCCACATTTGACAGACCAAAGGGCATTTTCTAGTATGCATATGTTCCCCACTTGGTTGTAAATGTTGTTTTGAATTGATCCTCTTCCTTGACCAGGATATGGTTGAGAATTGAATACCCATCTAGCATGGAGAACCTTTGCGCGCCATCCACAGTTTGCAGAATCTGCTCCATTGAAGGCAAAGGATAATGATCCTTTAGAGATGCCTTATTCAAATCTCTGAAATCAACACAAAGTTTGATTTCACCATTCTTCTTACGTACTGGAACCAAATTTGCAACCCAGGTAGAGTATTTGATAGGAAAGATAATTTTTTCCTCAATGAGTTTTGATACTTCCTTTCTCATGGGGGGCTCTATCTTTGGATTGAGTAGCCGTTGTTTTTATCTGATAGGCTTGATACTAGGATCAAGGTCAATAGAGTGTTTAGCAACACTTGGATCAAAATCTTTGAGGTCTTCATACTCTCATGAGAAAATGTCACTATAGTTTTGATAGAGAGAGATGAAGGCCTATTTTTCTTCATGCACATAAATCTTGCTGAGCATCAGCGCCATTCTGTGCATAATAGTAATGGAGGAGCTATCTTCTTACGCAACACACATGTATCTTTTTTCACCTTTAAACTTATCATCAGGGCTGAACATTTGCTCTAAGGTGACCAGCCCTTTAGGCAACTTATTTTTCTTCAGCTGTATTACTTGGTCACCATAGCTGGCATGGAGGTCAGCTTGCATACTTGATGAAAATTCAGCTTCATTCTGGATAAACTGGATGATCTACGCATCATTTTCGAACACTTTCCAGCTGGTGTTATTGTCTAGAATGGATGGTATGATCACCATCTTAATGTGCTGAGTGTTTCCTTTGACAAAGTCCTCAGCAGGAGAAAACTATGAACCAAGCGCGGCCATTTGGTCAGCCTCTTTGTTCATTCTACGCGGGACTACCTGTAGATTAAGGGCATCAAAGCTCTCAAGTAGGTCCCAAACTCTATGTTTATAAGCTTTAAGAAGCTTATTCTTTATCTGGCATTTGTTGGTGTCCTAGTGGATGACCAATTTGTTGTGCCCAAAGATTTGCAGAGCCTTAATTTTCTTTTTCTCAACAATGAGCAAGCCATGCACTAGTGCTTCATATTCTGCCACATTGTTAGAGCATGAAAACTACAACCTATGTGTGAAGAATAATTTCTTATCTTTAGGGCAAATGAGAACCAATCCTGCTCCCCCGTCGTTTCTACTTCTGGATCCATCAAAATATAACTTCCATAGACCAGTTTGAACTTTTTCTTTCATGAGCATGCGTGGAAGCATAGTGTCTTCTTCTAGAATGCAATAAGTACCAAGCCCAGTTTCATAGGCTTCTAGTTCTTCAGCATAGGGATCAAATTTGTGATGCCTTTCTGCCCATTCATCAATCACTAGGTCTGGAATAGAGGGTGGAAGAGACTGCTCTTCAGGAACTGAAACTTGTTCTTCTTGGATAAGACAATTGGCTTGGAGAGGGAGTGGGACATATGGCTCTACATGATAAGAAAATATAGGCTCAGCTTGTATGGTAAACCGGGTACCATACCTTATCTTGAGTAACATATGAGACCAATCAGAAGACAAGTAACCACCCACTTTAGCAATAAATTCTCTTGATAGACATAGGGCAAACAAAGGAGGCAGGTCAATAATTGACACATCTTGAGTAATTGTCAAGCTTGGACATGCATGGAGGGTTAACTCAAGATCCTTGATGACTCCTAAGGTGGTTGTAATTGAGCCATCAAGTTGTAGGACTCCTTTAGACAAAGAGCTATATTTCAGACCTAAGACATCAGCTATCTTCTTAGGCATAATAGAAGTACTAGCACCTGAGTCAATCAAGCAGTTATGCACTAGGTGTTTGCCTATAATCAAGGACATATAGAAGGGTGGGGTTTTAGCAACTTTACTTACTTGTTTCTCCTCTTCTTGGCATATTTTGATAGAAGTCACGTGGCTTCTGCATAACCGGGTCAGCGCGCAGAAAGTTGCGCCAGAGCTTCATGCAGCATATCTCACTGAGATGGAATGGCCAGGGCATCCCACATTGTGACATTTATGTTTTTTTCTTCATCTGGTCAACAATGCTGAACGGAATCCCCACCTTATGAATTTGGGGAACAACATCTCTTCTTGACTGGTCAGGCGTAGGAAGCCTGAATTTTAGCTGGAGTAGAGGCCTATTTTCTACCAAAGGATGGGTGCATGTTGCTTCAGAAGGAGCTTTACGCGGGACCTCCTCCCATAGGGATTTGAAATACTTTTGTTGTAAGAGGTCTTGTCTGATTCTTTTTTCTTTTGAAGATCTGCTTGTGTTGTTAGGACTGTGACCTGCGTGCGAGAAACTCTAATATTCTTTTCTTATATCTTGTGTTGTTCGCAACTTGGGCGCACGGTCCTGTTTGTATCTTCTGCAGCTTGGTTGATTGCACAGAAGTCCTCAACACCAAAGAACATCAAATTCATTTCCATAGGATCTTCCTGGTCTTTCTGGATTATCTGCTTCATGGGCGCTTGTTGAGGGCTCAACCTAGGATGAAGCATTCTCAGGAATCACTGACAAGCTTTGGCGCGCGTACATCATTATGTGTGACAATGATATTGACTATGAGGCATTTTGCAAGGGAAGCACCATTCTGACTCTTGTGCCAAATTGATTCTCAACCGGAACAAGGAATGCCTTGCTCACACTGGGTGCTGGAAGAGAAGGCACAGGAGGGACAACTTGCAAGGGCAGATGTGCATTAGGTTTCCACCTATCATTAATGCTGGTTGGGCACTTATCCTTGATTTCCATATTGATTTTGCCAAGGATGATTCCCTTGGCCATGCGCCATGATTGGAATTACCTCTACATGCTTGCGCCTGCTGCTTTTCTCAATGATATGATTTTGTTTGAAAAATTTCTGATCACGGCCTTCATTTCTTTGTTTTCCTTTTGTTGTGATGGAGAATAGGAAGTTGAGGCAACCGGTTGCGCACTCTGCTCAAGATTAGGAATAGAGGCTATAGAAGGCTAGGGTGCTTGCAAAATTTCTGGGAATAAGGGCATAGGTGGTATAGGAGCCAACTTTCCCACTGAATGCCAGACTATTTTCTGCCCTTACGTGCAATGTCTATAAGCAGCTGGTAAAGTCCTGCCTCCTATAGATTGGATCATAACTGAAAAATCAAGTTGTTGAACCTTACCTTTAGATAATAAAGGAAAGTCATGTTGGCCTCTAGGTCTTACCACAAGAGGAATTCTATCCCAATGTCTTCTGAAATCTGATGTTGAAATCAGTTATCTGCTCATTGGGAAAGAAGGATCCTTGTTGTAAAATACAGTTGCTCCACCAAAGATAGGTGATCTGACTTGTCTTCAAAATAATTGCATAGAGTGTGTTCCTAGCTCATCCCAGGTGCTAATAGATCCAAGTCTCAAGCCTCTATACCAACTGAAGTGCTTTACCTTTGAAAGAGGACCTGCAAGTAGCACTGACTGCTACATCATTATGTGTGATCAGATAGAGTGAAGTCACACATTTACTACATCTTGGATATGCTCCTAAGGGGTGACTTGATTCTCACCAGTAAAGTAAGGAATACTCTTGATATCGCGCCATTTGGCATATCATGGAGGTTGCACAACTCAAGAGTAAGGGACTCCCTCCATCAAAGTTTGCAAAGCTTCTTAATGGAGGAGTTTGTTGATTCACCATTGTAGGGCGTGCAAGTTGATGTGTTTTGAGGAGTTGACATGGGCGCGGCACGCTGGAGATAGAGATGCGCAACGCGGGATTTCTGGAACGAACTCTTCTCAGGGAAAGCTGGAGGTATTCAAAAGAATCTTTCATGTCTACTATCAATTACTTGTTGTGTGCACCCTTCTCATGAAAGGAGCTCAGGAACGCCGTAGATCAAATTGAATCTTAAATATTGGTGAGTTGACCAGAAATCTGATTCTGACTTTAATGAGCCTGATCAGATGCTTCTTCACTAAGTTCCTCCACTACCTAACTTCTCTAAAAATATGAAATATTCAGATCTCTAAGGCATAGTCCCACTGGACGTGCCAAAGATCAGTTGGTTTCTCAAATTTGTCAGATTTCGAGCCCCGGATCTCAGAAAGGGGATGCCAGGTGTTTAAGATTTGAATCGTGAACTGTGCCCAAGTTATGGGACCTTAAAGAGTTTTTTGTATGGAGTCTCACATGAGCAGGTTGGTATGCTCGCATGAGATTTGACTCCTTCCTGAGACTCTTGAAATAACACCCATGTGACATGTGGTGGCATCTGTAGGTTTCCCTATTTCCTTTGTATTCTTTCTGAACCAATTTTCCAAAACGGGTAGAGGCAATGTATCCAACCCAAGACACGTGGAGGGTTAGCGCATTTGTTTGGAAGACCGCCCCAAATTTGTATTTCACTTTTGAAATAGTTGAGTCATGTTGACACTTGGCACACTTCTGCTAGCTCTACTCAGTTTCTACATGACTATTCAACCTAACTTTGTCCCTTTTTTTGACAGGGTCATATATCTTACCAGGGACACGCGATAGACTTAGCGCTTCTTTGGGGACCCTTGCCTCCAGACTTTCCTTTTGACATTGGGTCCGTTGCTGACACTTGGCAGGCTTTGCTGGCTTATACTCATATACTTAGTCATATTTAGGCCCGACTTTGTGCTTTTGGATTTGACCTCTGTTGACCACTTGCTACGTGGAGGGTTCGCGCTGCAAGTTAGAGTCTACCCACTTTGGGTTTAACCTTTGGAGGTAGCACCAAGCTGCCACATAGAAAGAAGGTGAATGCGTGGAGTATGGGCACAAGGGAGAAATGGAAGAAAGAGGAGAAGATGGGTGCATGTGAGAGGAAGACATACTTGCATAAGGCAAGTATGAAAACAAGACGCAGGCATTCAACTAAAGGAAGGCGCGCGAAGGTAGAAAGAAAAGAGGAATGCCAGGGACTTAGTTGATTAGAAGGTAAGTCTGTAGAGGTGCGCGCAAGGAGTGCATCACAGGATAGGAGAGGAAGCGAGTGCACAGGAGGAAGGTGTGCAAGGGAAAATGGAAGGATTTAAAAGAATGCAAAGGGGATCAGGAGGATGCGCAAGGGCACGTAAAGGGACTACAATTGTGCCAAGGTGTTTAAAAGAACAATCTTGAGCGCACGCAATCTAAAATGTGAAACACCAGAGTCAGGATGAAAATTTAAGTTATCCAAATAACTAGGAGAGTTATTTGGATAACATGTAAATAATATACCTAGGTGAACATGAGCTAAGGTAAATACCTACTCTAACAATGAATCTGACAAGGAAGATGAGATCACGTCGAGCGAGAAGAAGGGGGAATCTAATTTAGAAGGAATTTAGCAAGTCTCAGAAGGCACACTTGTGAAGGAGGAAAAGTTGTTTGTTGAGAAGAACCGCACGTAATCCAGCTTCCAAATAGTTTCCTTCAAGAGGAGAGTCTGCATGAGTACCCCATCCACGGGATTGATCTTCAAAGTAATGGGCAAATCGAAAGGATTAGTTTACGACCAATCAGATATCTGACTAGTCTAGAGTCAAATATGGAGTTGCCACCAGTTGTGCTCATTTCAGAGCATGAGGCAGAGCTTTAGCGCACCAAAGGTCAGTAACAATGCCTCCTAGATCCAAATGCAGAACAAGTAAAGGAGTTATTTATTTTATTTGTTGATAATTTGAGGAGAAGGGTGAGAGACCATCTGCAGATCAATTTCTCACTCTTGACAAAGATCATGTTCAATGCTGAATCAGTTACATGGTATCAATTTGTAAGAAATGGCAGCTATGTCTCCTTACCTGTCACAGGTTTTACTTGAGTGCGCTTTGCCTCTGGTTAGTATAGGGTAGGGTAGGTTTGTTTTTCAGTAAAAAAAGTGCTCGCACACACTCCGCATGTTCCCTTTGGAACATGTATGACTTTTAATTTTGTACATAATGTTTTACTTCTATTTTTGTCTGCCTCTTCTAGCACCGTGTTCTTTCCCTTGTGCACACCCTTTTTTGCTTCATGGGGTGACAGTTCAATCTTCAGTTGGTAGGAAACACTTCCTAATAGTATACGATTAATTGTTCAAAGTTCAGATAGTGTTTCAAATGAATTCAGGGTATTCTTCAAGTTACATATCAGATCTTCATGTTCCAAGTAGACTCCATGCGCAATGGATGCTTCTAAGGCTACCAGTCTCTTCATCTAGCAGGAAGATGGCCTTGAAAGTCATCAAATTGTTATCCAAAATAACCCCTGGTTATTTTGATAGCTTTCATCCTCATCTTGACTCTGAAGCCTTAACATTTCAGGGTACACACACTCAGGAAATTCCCTTGGAAATATTTTCTTGGCTGCAATTCTTCTATACACCCTCACATGCCTTCTTTGTTTCTTCCTCCGATCGCTCCCTCTTGTGCATGCTCCACATATTTCCTTCCATTTTATTCTTCCATCTCTTTCCATTTCACCTTTGCGCCTTCCTCATGCGCACTCATTTTCATTCCCAGTATGTGCACCCTTCGTGCACACCCTTTGAATTGATTTCCAAATTGGCTAAGTCCCTCGCATGCCTTCATGCTTTGCATGCCATTTTATTCTTACCACTGTGCCTCCCTCAATTGAGTTTCGCACCCCCTTGCATATTTCTCCCCTTTTCAGATATACATACTCTTCTTTCCTCTTCTGCACACCTCCCTTTTACACACCTGTCTTCTACATTCTCGCACCTATTTCTCTCATGCACGCACCTAGTGCAACTTCTCTTGCACAAATCACTATGCCATGTGGTAATCTGTCGGACTTGAGTGTGTCACACATAACATATCAAAGCGAGCGAATAAGTGATGGACCACTGTGCAACACATGACAGAAGTGACAAATAGATGAACAGTTGGTCGATCCTTCAACCAATCAATGTGCACCACGTGTCTTGTGTGTCCAATTTACACTACAAGCCTTCATATCATAATAAGTTTTGTAGTTGAGCTTGGAATCCTGCGCACCTTGTCTTGTTGGAAAGTTGTTGATGTGGACTATATGTTGGACTTCTTAAAATCAAATTTTAGTGGGATCTAGTAGGTGAAAAAGAGGGAAACATCTTTCTCATCATTAATACAGACATCTAATCGACTCAACCACCATATTTTCTTCAGATTTAGCCTTCTTCCTTCTTCTACATGCCAAATAGACATGGGGAAGTGCATTTGGCAGCCCTGTAAGAGGATTTGTAGGCATTCATTGCTTTTTTTCGGTGGTTGGAAGTTTGAATCTGAGTTTCCATCTCTCTCCTCTTCTTCTCTCCTTCTATAAATTTTTGAGCTCTACTCATTGAAATGATCCCTCTTTGTTGTAATGACACCATGCCAAAATGGTGGTCAACTTCCCATGAGTTTTAGACCTTGAACTTGATCTCTGTAATGTATTCTCGCCTCCTTCCATGAATGTAAATGATTGTGCATCCTTCAAGCAATAAAATTCAGGTTTTTTTGCACCTCTTTCTGCCTTTTTCTTAGTTTTGTTGTCTCTCGCCTCTTTGTTTGCATTTTGACATGTCATGCGTATTTCCCACTTGCAGTTTTCATTTCCATGTGTTTTCCACGTGCGGGAAATTCGGGTCTGCGTGGTTCTTTTTTGTGGTGTGCGCTTGTCCGCCCTCTCTCCCGCGTTTTCCCTCTTTCCTTCCCCTCATGGAGAGTGATCGACCCTTTCTTCCGGTGTTATCATTGCCCCTTTTTACTTACTTTTCCCTTTCCACACATCCTTCTAACTCTGGTCCCTTGGCATGTTTAGGTTAGGATTTACTTTCCACATTATGAGTAGTGTTAGCAGTAGAAATAGGTAGAGGAACTAACCTTCTCCGGAGGTCTGTCTAAAGCGCACAGGGTCCCACAGCTTGGAGACAGTCCCATTGTTTTCTTAACAACCTATTTCAACCCGATCTAGGATGGGTGCAAGTTTGAGCTCCAATAAGAACCTAGTACCTCCCTTTGCACCTTACACCACACTTTTACGAGTGATATTATATGCACATGATAAGAGCATTTATACTTGGAATAGCTCTTTGATCTTGCATCCCTTCTTCTCATACAAGAGTAGTAAAGGAAGATCCAAATGTGTCCATTAAGCCATTTTGGTGAGATTCTTTCCTCTACATGGAGATAACATTCATTTGATTTCTCATGAACAAGATAGGTTCATCATAAGGATTAATCACACATATAAAGTAAATTGTAAGCTTGTTAATCAAATGCCCCTCTGGCACTACTCCCTTTATCGCCATAAGGATCTCTAGTTGGTCCCTCATCTAGACCTCTCGATGACTGACCCACACTTGTAGCACTACTTGATGGAGCATGTTTTCGTCGATCTAAAAACTCAGCATACTAAGGCTCATCTGGAATCCTCTACCTCACTATGTCCTTAAAATAATGAATCACATTTCCCAATGCCTAATAATGAGCCATACTCACACTACCAAGTGGCCTCATTTGCCCATTAGTATGAGCTCTAGTTGCTTGTAGCTCAACCCTTGATATCGATGGGCATATCACACTAAAGGCATGTTGTAAATTTTCCCTATCACATCGATATTTGTCTTTATCCGCTCTATCATGGGTGATCTCACCTTGCACAACCGTAAAGTGCTGACTCAACTCATCCCTATCACAAGTCATAGTATACTGCACAACTATAAAATTCTCTCTCAATGATCAAGGTGGTTCACTTAGCTAACAATGTGACCTTCTCTACCTCCAGCCTTGCTATGGTCACCTCTAACAAGGACACTCCATCATCTTCCTCTCCCCCTCAACACCACCCTCTTATGGAGCCTCCACACGAGCTCACACACATCTCTTGAATCCATCCAACTGCCCATGCCACTAGGTAGCATATGCCTCTGTCACCCTCGCATCATCATGACCCATTGCAACCCCCTACACATCCACCCTCACTCCTACTCTTTCCTCATCATCCATCTCAATCACCTCATGTACATCTGGTAGCCCTACATCAATGTCCTCATAATCACACCTATAAAACACAACTACCTTAGGGACATCCTGTACCAATCCAAAATATCACCTAACACGACCGAATTTGACCAACTCCCACTGGTCACCTCGTCAACCTTGCACCCACCTACCCTGCTACATCGTTCTCATCTCTCCCTCTACCCATAGCCATACTGGGAAACCTACATAGGGCTTCCAAATCACATCTACGCCCTATAAATCAGCTAAGTATTGTTTATAATGACCCCCCCCCCTCACATGCCCTATCGCTGTAAAATTAGATCTCCATCTCATAAATTTCACATGACACTCTAGATCAACCCATCTGACCTACATTACTCCTCTCGCCCCAGTCAGTGCAATGTGATCGTAGGCCCATCACTCCAACAAGAAAGACACATCAACACCAAACCTCTGCACTGTACTCCAAGCCCATAACTCTTTATATACTTGTGCTAATAAGGCAAGGGCTTAAGAAAAATTTATCCTATAATCCATCATGTCACCCACGACTCCAATCAACATCCAAGAAAATTTTCCACTTGCTGAGTCAAGTAGGGCGTAACAGTTGATCCCCATCACCATCATCATAACTAAGGTCTGACCCTACTTATCATCACTATATAATGAACCATGTAAAAAACCTCTAGATGAATAAACAACATCTTGAGTATCATCTCAATATAACCACTGCATAACAACACCCATGCATGCCTCATCAATGACATATAGCTACTCACCCTACACTGGCAGTCGCATGATCCTATGAATGTCCTCCAAGGTGATGGTCATCTCACCTATAGGTAACCAAAAATTTCCTGTAACATGATCCCATCTCTCGAATAAAGTCAATAATAACCCCATATCCATGTGGACATGTCTGTAATGATACATCCCTCCTAACCCAACCTCCTCTAAATGACTCTAATCATCCTATGATAACCAATCACAAACGTTATCCAATATCTTCAGCATCCTATCCCATGTAGTCAGTCGGTCCCTAGCCTACATCCATAAAAACCAACAACACACTATCAAATACAATCCACAAAAAATCAACCAAACAAATCTTAAAAGAACTCTTTATAATCAAAACACTTGAATCATGAGCGATTCCATTTAATTATTGATAACTCCATATAATCACCCACGATTTCCAAATCGCGAGTGATTTTAACACGATTCCTTACTTTTCAAATAAACAAAAATAAACAAAAATCAATGCAAAAATTTAAAAACATCCACTTACCTGTGCACGGGTGGGTCTCCATCGTCTTTGGCTACCTCTGACTCCCTCCATCACTTTAAAAAACACCAAAAATTTGCAAATCAAGGTTTGTTAGTCATTTTACTCTCACAATCACAATAACAACAAATGAAACCCTATGCGCCTTTTTATATCGATTTATTTTCCCGCCGCCTTAATCGTTGATGATCGGGATAATCACCAGCGATTTGGTAAGTCGCCAATGATTACCCCCTTCATCCAAAACATCATTATGCGGTCTCCAAACCTCATTACACCCTCGTTTTAATCATCATACCCCATTTTATGACTCGTTTAGCGGTCTTACAACTTTACACATTCATCGTCAAAATCACCCATTTTCAAAGTATGTGCTTCCTTCTTTGGGCTCCAAGACCCTTTTAAAATCCAAACTCATTCTTTCTATATAGAGCCTGTCTTTATCAATCCACATCAGATTTTACAGCCTCTTAGGAACCTTTTTCCTGCCGCCGTCTTTAAGTCATACGCCTATAGGTTGAGAACCCATTGGTTCCCCTATCACTTGACTTCCTGGTTGTGTAAGCCTACCTTTGTGACAACATACTTCATACCGAACCCGCGTTTCCTGATACACCGTGGATACTATAAGCTCTCAGGGAACCTTTTCCCATTGTTTCCTTTAAGTCATACGTCTATATGTTGAGAACCCATTCGTTCCTCTATCACTTGACTTCCTGTTCGTGTAAAACCACCTTTGTGGCAACATACTTTATATCGAGCCTAATTTTCCCGATATACCGTGGATATTATAAGCTCTCAAAGAACCTTTTCCTGTTGCTTCCTGTAAGTCATATGTCTATAAGTTGAGAACCCATTGGTTACCCTATCACTTGACTTCTTGGTCGTGCAAGCCCACCTCCATGCCAATCTATTTCATGCCCAACCTTGGGGCACCTTAAGTTGAAACACACTCTTACACAAGCCTTTTTTGTTCATCAACTTATTCAAATCGATGACCATTGCACTTTGTCACAATGAATCGTAGTTTGAGGGGGGACCACCTATCCAGTGTAAATCCAATTATCACACTCATTTTTGTCTCATAGCTCGTGCCTATAAACTACTCAACAAAAAGGGGTGAATGTAGACGCTAGTTTTTTAGCACCCCAAGGTGACCTATTCATATCCCTCACATTTAAGATTTTAATATTAAGCTTATCCCATTATTCTATAAAGCATATCTCACCCTTGTAATATTATACTTCACCCTCCCTGTAAATACATATTTACCCCACCCTAAGCAACTTAAACCACCTAAAACCTGTTTTAGTCCATTTTAGCCTAACCTCGCAACTTCCCAACCTCCTTAACACATTTCTAGTCACTTCCAAATCCGAAATAACTCATTCATAAGTGGTTGGTTGAAACCACTTCCAAGCGGGTTTCCCCACTTTTTCTGGATTACCAGGGATTCCATATAAGGCCATCAAATTTCCTAAATATAGATTCTTGGACATTGCAGCGAAGCCCTAATGCTTTGGGCATCGAAACAATATCATCTACGACATCTAAACACTCTGTCAAGCCCTATCAAACCCTTGGAGAGCCTGTACGATCATGAGGTTATTTTGCATAATTATCATCTTTGTTTTACATCATAAACAAGGTACATTTTATCCCTCTGTATTATCTTTTCATCTACGCATCTGGTATCAAAATAAATCAATCATTCAATCTCGTTTTCAAAGTCTAAACTTTGAATTTCAATCAAATTTGCCTTTACACAACAATCGCCTACGATTCCTTTGAATCACTAGTGTTTTATTTGCATCACCCATGATTCCTTGAATCGCGAACGATCCCTGTCCCAAACCCCTTTTTATCACATTTTGTTGCATATTTCTAATCTCTATCAAAATTTGTTTGCTTCTAATATGTCTATTTTCAAGTGGTATCTTCTTGTAGATGATTGTTCCAGGTGAAGCACACCCCATCAACAATATATACAACCTTCTAATCGTCTCCCATCCCTTTGTTTGGGATCAATATGACATCGCACAAGAGTTGAGCCTTTGCGCCATTGCCATGACACCGAATCCAGATGACATTGAGGATCAACTTAGAATCATCCGAGAAATACAAGATGCCACCGAGCAAGAGTGGATAGAATATTTTGAGGAACTTTATCTTGCTGGAGACGACATAGCTTGGGCCATCTATTGCACAGAACAAGGTCTTCCTATCCCCATGGAAGATTGACTTTGTTTTGTCATTGTATTATCTTAATATCATAATTTCATCATAACATCCATTTCATCATTTATTACTTGATTGTTAAAACGACTTAACACCCTTCAAAGGAAGCCCATTGGTTCCTACGATCAACCCTTGCCAAGCAACTTGTCGTCGTATTATCTAATATCCGTCTTGTTTAGTTATATGTGTATGTGTAGGTTCTCTCATTCGTTGTAAGCAGGAGTCTCTCACATTTGTTTGTACCCCACATCTCGACATTCCGTCAATGCAGACCTATCATTAAACCTTGCCGTCCTCATAATTTTTGGTGATTTGTTCTATATAACGTAATGAGCCAAAATCTACCATAAATTTCAATATGACGGAAGCAAGAATTTAAAAAAATCTACTTAACCCTAATTAATATAATTACATGGGTAATTGGGTCGCATGCTAACCTAAAATCACATTATCATAATGCGTAAAGAAATTATAAAAACTAGACGTGATGGTTTATGTCATATCATGTACATATTTAGTCTTTGTACTTTATTTCTTGTTTTTAGTGTTTGTATTATTGTAATGTAATATATGCCACTAAATTTTTCCTTGTAACCCAAGATTCTAAGTGTACGATGTTCCAAATTAGAAAATAGATACTTCACGGCAAAAAGGATACAATGTTATATACTCTTTTTAAAATCTCATTCCTCATATACCATTTTCTTGTCACCTTGTCCGAGTGCAGGCCTATCACATGCCCCTTAAATAGTCTTACATAAGGTCTAAACATTATATTCGTTAAACAAATAAAGGATTCGCCATGTAATATGATATACAAGTACAATCCTTTTGGACCATTTCAAGGGTGTTATTTAGGTCAAATTATCAATTCACGGTAATATTTAATCAATTGAATACTTCAAAAGCTATTTTTGGGTTTGAATAAATTCACATAGCTACATTTTTTTTTTAGTAGAGTAAAATGTATTTATTTTAAAAATGTTAATATATATATTATTTTTAAGGTTTTTATTGTATATTAAATAAATTAATAATAATATTATTATATTTTAAATTTCAATAAATGATATTGAGGATAGTATAAATTTTTTTATATAAAAAGGAGGGTTTTAAACTCCATCCTATATTTTTTTTGCTTGTGTTATTTAGGGAGAAGGCCCTAGCCCTTGTGACATCACTAACCCAAGAACTATCCAAGGATGGTAGTTTAAGCTCTCGACTAGGCCACATATAGAAGGATGCCTTAACACGGAGCCGAGATTTGAACCTTTCACCTCCCAATTACAAGGAGACTCAAGAACCGTTACACCACTACCCGCTATGTAACTCCATCCTATATTTAGTATATTTTGATTTTTCGAATTAATTTTGAAAATAAAAAGAAAGAACCTATAAAATTCAAATAATCACTATTTATTTATATACATTACGTCCCCTACCACTATTATAATTAAATGGTTGAATGTAAAGTATAATAAAGTTATCAACTCCATTATATAAAAGGTATACATAAGAACATGACAAAAATCTTATTGAAAATTTGATTAATGTTAATAATAACAAATTTTACAAATAGAATGTGTAACAATTATTTTTTAGAGTTTGAAAGATCTTGTAACAAGGTTCTCTAAGATTTCAGTATGAAATATATTATTAAGAAGAACTGAATAATATACTTTGTGATCTTATCATAAAAAAGAGGATAGAAAGTTTATCATCCTCTGCCGAATTATAGATTACTTAGTGTGATTTAAAACGTCAATTGAATCCTTTTCCTCATTATAAATCATGTAGTAATATATAAAATGTTGACCAAAATGTTTACTATCCTTTGCTTGATAATGAATAACATAATATAATCATAAATATTAGTCAAAATTTACTATCTTTTCTTGAATAATAGATTAAAGAATATGATCTAAAATATTGTTAAAAATCAACGTACACTACTTTACCTAAACATATTCATCAAAAAACTTCAATCATCTTCCATAATATATTGAAGGCGTGCCTTGTGATCAATTACATTCAATCTTAAATATAAATATAATTTTCAATTAAAAAAAAACATTAAACTTTAGATTTTCAATTTCTTCAAAATTTTGTGCCTACCTACCACCTAAAGTCTTCACCAAACTCAATTTTAAAAAGATTTAATAAAATAATTCATAAATGGTGATATCTTAAACATATATTAAAGTTTGAAGTCTTTTTTTGAGTTATTTTGTCATCAATCAATATAAAATAGGATAACACCTTCAAATTGACCTTTTTTAATATTGTTTTAATAAATATATTTAAAATACCATACCTAATATTAGGTACATTTGTTTATAAAGATGGTGATACTTTCAAATTAGCACATCTCTATATTTTAGTTAAACCTATTTAAGATATCCCACCTAATATTATTTATATTTACTTAAAAATTCCACCTTATATTCATGTGTCCATCAAAATGCTTTGTTATAACATGATAAGTATTCATTAATAAGCCAAAATAATAAGGTGGTCATTTATAGATATGATGTGGTATGTTGTGACTCCATAAATGCCTAGCACTTTTCCACATTAATTCACTGATCAACACAATAAATAACTAAAATTATAGATTCAAATCTCCCAAATTAACATGCATTAATAACTCGGAGTATACTAAAATAAATATAAGTAATAAACGAACTCCCCACCTTTAATATCTGCAAATGCAAATCCCCACATTGCTTACCATTCAACAAAACCAATGGTAGACCTAAAGTAATGCTAAAGCTAAGCAAAAGTGGTGGATACCATTATAACTTAAAACTCTTTTTTTTTAAGCTAGTTGTCATAAGAAAAACCCACATCGAATCCACGTGCAATAATTGTTAATTGAAATATTAAATTACACAAAAAGTGCACCTTAATCAACCAAGGATATGAGAATCCCAAAGAGTATTCAAAATTATAGGCAAAATCCAGCTAGTCCCTCAACTATGGAACTCTGCCCCATTTCTATAGTTTTCTAATATTTTTTTAATCCCCCCAATTATGAAACTCTGCCCCATTTCTATACTATTTTCATATTTTTTCAAGTCTCCAACTATGGAACTCTGCCCTATTTATATAATATTGTATTTTTAATTTTGTGTTTGGAATCGATGCAATTCCATGTGTTGTGGAATCTGATGACTTGACAAAGTCATCCCTTACAGAGAGTACCTCTTTGGGCTGAGTTTTCAAGGTGATAGGGCCCTTGTTTCCCTCATACAATGCATTCACCTAGGGATAGAGGGGGTCCTCTAACATTCATTTTATCAAACATAATGAAAATTTAAGAGAAATTTATCTAAAATCTCATTTAAAATTTGAGTTATTGGGGATTGGGTTTTCAGTGTAAAAGTTGTTTTATTTTGGTTATTATTTGATTAAAATATTGAAAACACAAATATATTATCAAAATTTTAAAATGGTTATATTAAAAAGTCAACAATTGAAAAATTACGTCCAAATAGAGAAAAAAAGAAGAAGAAAAAATTACAATTGAAAACACCAAAAATACATATTTCTAAATTTTTCAATTTTAATCTCCAATCTCTATATTAAAAAAAAATAGATTAAACATAATGAGATTTTAAGAAAAAAGTATCTATAATTTTATTTAAACTTTGAGTTGTTGAGGATTGGGCTCTTGTTGTTTTGGTGTGGATTTTTTTTTATGAATAAGATCAATCTTATATTAAATTAATAAGTAAGATGGTAGAAGATAACTCAACAAAAAAAAGAAAGAGAATGAGATCAGGCCCCCAAGCCAAGAACAAACTAGGCCCGGCCTTGGAAAAGTCAACTATAACATAGCAAAAACCACTGCTACAAAAAATTATCAATTATATTATAAAAGTGATTTTTTCTGTTTAATCAAAATATTAAAACACATAAATATATTACTAAAATTTTAACATTGACTAAAAAGGCACTCCAAAAATCACGACCCAAAAATATAGTAAAAACAAGGAAAAAACAACTAAAAATACTATAAATACATATCTTTAAATTTTTCAATTTTAATCTTCCATCTCTATATTTAAAAACCTGTAAATTTAGTGTACGTTTCTCTTGAACTCATAATCTCACCTAAAATTTGTTAATCTTAACTACCCTATAATTTCGCCAATAATTTATCATAGGTACTAGTGCATTAAAGACAATCTAAACATCCATTAATCTCCATACTTACTACGCATTAATGACAACCCATTTTACAAGGCACCTATCATCTTCACCAAACCTTATCAGCACTAAACCCTAAAACGACACCAAGATTTAATTAGTTAATTTTTGCATAAAACTTCAGTTTAAAAAAAAAAAACAAACAAAAAAACTTGCATTTCACAAGTGCAATGGGCAAACTTCCACAGAAGATTAAAACGGTTTTTATTTGACCCTTCCCAAGGCAAGTTAAGTCGACCGGCTACAGCAGGTCCTCTTTACCTGCAAGGCCATACTGAAATTCTCAGTGATTTTTTCAATGCGTTTACAGTTGTTCTCTGCACATTTTGACAAAGTGGGTTCTTTTTGAATGCTGCCATCCACATGGGTTTTCAGGCATTTTTCGTTTTGATCTAATCTGCAAGGTAAAATTTGTGATCTCTGAAAATGTATATTTATATGTACTTGTAGCCTGAGGTCACATGAAGTTGCTAGCAAGCTTGGCCCTGTGGGGGCTATAGGACACTGTGCTGCGATATTGTTTTGTTTTTAATTTGGAATGTAGGGAATTTCCCATCATTCCGGGCACATGGAGTGATGCAACAAGGCCTTTTTTGTTGTATTGTGGTGGCTTTAAGTAGTTGTGGGTATATTTACTTTTTTTGATTAGTGCTGTCTCCTGAGTTGAAGGCATTATTCATTGCAGAGAGCTATTGCAAGAACACAGTTTTTTGTTTCCAGGACCAAGTCTCGTCAATCACTGGTTTTTCAGAAGCTGGGCACTCTTATTTTGGATTGCTTATCCAATGTCTAATTTGTCTTCTTTTTCTGCGAAGAGGCATTGGTGGCTGAGCAGCAGGATGGTGAGTTTTTCTTTTGGTTCTGTTTCCATGTTTTAGTGTTCGTTGCATGAGCAGACAGACCTATCAGACATGTTGTCTTTTGGTATTTCCAGAGTGTAGATTATTGTTTGGATATACTAGTCTGTTTACTTGTTTTGAAACCCACTGAGAAAACATGGGGTTCTTAGGCCATAAGAAGGTAGAATTATAAGCTTCTTCAAACACCCATTGAAAATTCCTGGAGGTGGATAGACCATTATAAGGCAGAAGGGATTAGTATATTTTTTTTGGGTTGGAGAAATTCATCTTATGTTACTTCAAGGAACAGAAACGTAATGCGAATGTTAGAATAGGATATTTAGTATGTGTTTGTGTCATTGATCTGACATTTGGGATTTAAGTAATGGACTTTTGGCATCCTTGGTTGATGAGAATTGATGGATTATGTTGCAATGGAAGTATCATGGTTGTTGCCTATAGTTTCAATGGGGTGGTGGCGTGGCAGCTGCTCAGAGTCTCTTAATCCTCATCCATTTTCTATTTCATTGTGGTTGAGTTCTTCCCATTGTATCTTTCTGAGTTGGATATTTTCATTCGGATTTTGTAATCGGAGAGTTGAATATCAAGCACTAGAATGATTGGATTGCATGAGAATGTGTATTTCATTTTGTCGGGCTACTGATTCGGGCTTCATACTTTACATTTGGATTCTTCTTATAAGAGATTTTGGTTTTGAACATCATTCGGTGATCGATGATTAAGTTATTTCCATTGTATTCCTGAATCTGATATTTTCATTATGATTTTCTACGAATATAGGAGAGTTAAATTTGAAGCACATATAACGTGGGTAGAGTTTGATTTTTTTCGTGTTATTCATGTTAGATTCATACATTCCATTTGGATTATTTTCATGGTGCTTTTGGCGTTGAACATTGTGCAGTTGTTTTTGTACAAAAGAGTAATTTTCGTTATGATTTCCTGATTACACCAGAAAATTGAATCTGAAGCAACCACATAATGTGGTTACCTTGGAATGTATTTATACTTTTTGGCTTCATACTTTGTATTTGGATTCTTCTCATGAGTGCTTTCTGTGTTAAACTGTGATACATCTTTGCTCTGGATTTCACACTTTGGTTTCCAATCCTTCCATCTTTGTTTTTGAGCTAACGAAATGGTCCAAATGCAATTGTTGTTCTGGGTTATGATTAATGAGGTTCATTTAGTATTGACATTTCGATAATCAGGGCACCATAGAAGTCTGTATTTTTCCTGCTATTACTTCATTCGGTATACCTTGCATTGTGTTCTTCTAATGGTGTTCTAGTTGTGGGGGTTCTGCAGTCTCTGTCTTTTACAAGCGTAAATCTACTTTTTTCCTATCTATTAAATGCTTAAATGCAATTTTGGATCTAGGTCTGCATTATTTAGGTTTACAGACTAGAAAGTTTTGCTTGTTAAGCTAGTAAAAATGACTTTGGAAATATGGTGGGGTATTTTAGATTTTTTATCAGATCGGTACCAAGAAATTTCATCTTTTTTTAATTGAGACTTAAATGAACTGTTTTTCTTGAATCACATTGCCCTGTTGTATATCTAGAGAATTTCTAAGGATTTCTGACAAAAGTAAAACAACCTGCTTCGGTTCTTCTTTTTATAACTTCAATTGAGAAGAGCTGCTGCCTTTTTAAAGTTTCTGTCGATCTGATAAATACAATATCAATGTAGCTTGCAGAGAAGCATGTAAGAAAAGCTCGGCATTTACTTCAAAGTAAAGAATCAGCTGATGTCTTCTCAGCAATAAATCTCCTTGATGCCGCTCTCAAACTCTGGCCCAAATGTGAGAAGGCATTGGAACTTAAAGCGAGGGCACTCTTATATCTCCGTAGATTCAAAGATGTTGCAAACATGTTGGAGGAACACATCCCTACCAGAGAGATTGATCCATTGGAAAGCCCACCACTGTCAAGAGAGAGCATAGAACTTCTTCCCAGCTACAATGTAGCTAAACAATCGGTGGCAAAAGCTTTCTTCAAGTGTTTTTTGGTACCCAAATTGAAAACACTTCTGTGTGCAGGAATGTCCAACAACTTTGAACGAGAGGAATGGAAGCACCTGATTCTTGGACAGGCATGTTGCCATTTGGGTATGATGGAAGATGCCATGCTTTTGCTCCAAAGTGGTAAAAGGGCTGCCTCTGCAGCCTTTAGACATGAAAGCATAAGCAGAAGTGAAGATTGCTTCTCTTCTGAAATCTGTACTTCTGAATCTGATGTTGTAACCCACTTGCTTGGAAACATCAAAACGTTGCTTAGAAGAAGAGCGGCTGGCCTGGCCGCACTAGATGCTGGTCTTCACATGGAGTCAGCAAGGCATTTCTCCAAGATTCTTGATGGCAAAAAGGGAACTCCTCAGGGTTTCATAGCAGAATGTTACATGTATCGTGCAATTGCTTATCAAGCATCTGGACGGCTGGCAGATGCCATTGCTGATATCAACAGAACACTTGCATTGGATTCAACTTGCATTGAAGCTTTAACCACTCGATCGTCAATTTATGAGTCAATCAAATGTTATACTGAGAGTTTGCAAGACTTAGAGCATCTGAAGCTGCTTTATGAGTCCATCCTTCGTCATCAGAAGCTGCCTGGACCTGTTTGGAAGCAACGGGGCACAAGATACAGAGACGCTCAAGGTAACCTGCAACGTGTGAATTGCCAGATAAATGATACACTACAGAGACTATTCAGCACTTACACAGTGGATTACTATAAGCTTCTTTGTCTACAAAAGGGTTCTTGCACAAGGGCAGAAGTGGAATGTGCTCATCGTTTGCTGTCCTTGAGGCATAGGCCTGATAAGGCTTCTCATTTTGTAGATCGGTGCGAGTTTGTAGATGACCGCGACATTGATGCTGTCAAAGATCAGGCTAGGATATCAGCTACAATGTTGTGTAGGATGTTGCAAAAGGCATACACATCAGTAATGGCCTCTATCATGGAAGAGGAAGCAGTGAAAAAGAAGAAGCAGAGAGAAGCCAATGAGGTAGGACGGAACGACTCTGAAGCTCATTTGAAGAAAATGTCCCAACAGGTGCCTCATGTTACCAACAATACATCTTGGGATGGGAGAAGAAATTCGAATCAACCCTATTGCCAGGCAGAAAGTGAAAAGTGCACTGTTATGCTTTCTTCTGATCCATCCTTTCTTGAGTTTGGCTGCGAGGTCAAGAAAGCATGTTCTACAACAATTTCAGCTTCAAATTCGGGATTTAGGAGTTCTTCCGAGGGATTGTGCTGCAGACAGGATGGTGTCCATAGGATAAGTATATCAAGCAAAACCACAGAGTTTGGTGCGTACAATTCAGTTAAGGAGGATGCAATTCCCCAAGAATTTTTAGACAGTGGTGTCTTTCAAACTGTCTCTTGCAGGGATATGGCAGCTGTAGGAACCATACTATCACATGCCTTTCCTTCTGATAGCTGGATGAAGCCTCATCAGGCAACCAATATCACACCTCTTCAAGTTACTTAATGATATTTTGCAATAAATGTACATGTTAATTGATGGAGCTCTACCTTAGCTGGCAAGGCAATTGAATGAAGATTATCTTAGAGGTAAGAGCGAGAAATCTGCTAGAAGAAAAGGGTACTAAGATTTTTACTGGAAGAAGTCATAAAATCAGAGCAGTTGAGAATTGATGCTATAATTTGCTGCAGGATTGAATAGTTGGACGACCGATTAAGTTCCTTAGTGCCAAATGAAACAATGTTTTATTGGCATTTTGCATTTCAGAGACCTTTAATTAGGCCTCTTTGCTAAATTAACAGTGCATGGAGTCCTGTATCATGAGGGACAAGAATAAGGTACCATCATAATGCAAGTTTGCTTTCTCATTGTTGGAGAAAATGGGTCTGCACTTGAATCTCATTGATATAGCCTTTGTAACAAGTTGATCTCGACAGCAAGCTGACAAAAGTGTTCCTTCATTGCTGGTGATTTGTAGGGCGCAATTTGCTGGTCCAATTTTGTAGAACTGATACAGAGATCAATGCATGGACTAGCTTTGCAGATTAATTTAGTGGATTTGAAGTTTAAGGGTGCCATTTTGAAACATTTTTTTTCTAATATTGTATCTTGTAGGAGACCTTTTTTAGCTTTCTTGCCCGATTTATTGTAAGTGGGATCGACAAATTTACATAAATTCTCTCATCGATCTTTCAGTTTTGATCATTTGGTGCCTAAGGTTCTTTCTTTGTTACATCTCTGTCGCTACCACACCAGAGGTGTCCAGGCTGAAGACAATTGTGAAACATCTAGGCTGAATGTCCAAGAGGGAGCAGAGCTTTCATGGAAACATTGCATTGGGTCTACATCAGCATACACAACTAATATTATTGAACATCGTATGTAGGCTCATCTGGTTGATCATGTGTTACAAACTTACAACTAAAGAGAGCATCATGTGGGGCTTGTTGGTCTCTATGTCCCAGTGTATTGTGACCTGTCTCAAAGCCATTGAAAATATAGTTTCCAAAGTTGATCGTTGTTGTGAAGGATCTGATCTTGCTCTGCACATGCTAATGTTAGGGCTAGACTTGTAAGAACTTGGAAGGGGTATGGATTGTTTGTATATAACATCATCTTCTATGCAGTATTTTTCTTATGCACTGTTGGCACAAGAATGTCTTAAGTAGTTGTTGCTTGGAAGATTAAAAATTCATTTTATTTATTTGCCAAAAACTATTGATTCAAGAGTAGTTAATAAATGGTACCCCCAAAGTCTATTCTAAGTAACTAGAATTCATTAACATAAGAGATTTTTCAGTGAAGTTTAGGTAGACACTATGTCACACCTAAGTCGCAAGCTTTAAGTTTGCATTTATGTTTGATGAGGATAAAGTTCGGTTTCGCCAAGGGATAAAGTTCAAGAAAAGATGTTTTTGTAGTTCGAACAATATTTTCCTATCATTTTTTATATTTTTGGAAAAATGCATAGATATCTCAAAGGGAGAGAGTGGAGAGCTTTTTGTTTGCAAATTTCAGTGTATACACACACACACACACACATTTGTAAAATAAAGAAAAAATCATGTCAAAAACTTCCCATGACAAAAAATGGATAAAATTCAATTTCATGATGGAGCTATAGTCAAAGGAGGTCTGGGAGGAATCAATTATACAGATTTTTCTATGTATTCCATTCTCACATCATACAACCGTGTAAAAATTGCATACAATATATGCCTAACAATGGCCCCTGTTTAAGAGATTTCAGGCATCCTAGTACATAACATCAGAACACAAGGTTTTGTGAAAAACTAGAAGTTGTTTTGAATTTGAAGTGTTACAATCACAAAACATGACCCTGTTTTGTCTTGTTGTGAATTACATTTATAACTAAAACGATCTTTCACAAAAAACATGAACAAGATACATATTTGACTATTTTGAACAGAAGGTTGCGTATTTACCAATTTTGATCACTTGGAAGTTGGTACACCATTACTTATTCCAATGACACCATGATCCGCATTTTCAATTAATCTCTGTGTGATTGATTTTAATATGTATACATAGTATTTATATTATTGATTAAAAAAAAATACTGGCTTCAATTTATTTATTTAATTGTTTAATTTATCATGGTTTTGAGATCTTATTGCAAGTTTTAGCAATTTGAAAAATATATTTGTCATTATTATTTATGAAGATTTTGATGGGTTGGTAATAATTTCAAGATGCACTTACAGAGATATATCTTACTCGAAATGGTAAAACATTAATGACAGTTAATGGTAGAGTACCATAACACACACATTTATTAGAAACAAGATGCTCTGGAGTGATAAGGGTGCGGCATTCAACCAAAAGTAAAGAGGCAAAATGATTTTTGACATCTGCAACTTAAGATCCATATAATGTTTTACTGATGATAAAATAGATTTAAGGCTTTTTCATGCCCAAAAGATTGTGTACAAACCCACATCAAAAAAAAAAAAACCGTTTACAAAATTGGGGGGAGGTGGATTATCAAAGGAATAATCATTCAGTCTGCAGCACATCATCTCAAATACCAACACTGCCAAGTATGAAAAACAGACATAGATTGATGGTGGTAGGTACTCGAGACTTATTATATAAATGATAAAACAGTTTTTATCTGAGCTCAGATTTGAGAAGACGTGATCAAACATTTTGAATAAGAAAATATATTTCATGATTACAAGCTGGTAGTTGGTGAAATTGTTGATACCATTCTAGAAAATTGTGTTGATTTGTGAGTTCAATTGTCAAATCTTATCCTTATTCATACAGAAATATTTTTAGAGTGGTGATAGGTGGACAGTAATACATATTATTAACTAATAGACAATTTTAAATATGATGTTTATTTAATTATTATAGTGTAGTTATAACATAAAATTTAACATCAATTTTCTTATTATATAGAAAAAAATCTTCTTGTTTGAAGAAGTCTTGTCATCATCTATCACCACCTGAAAATAATAAAATTATTTATCAATATAATATGTCATAGATCCATAACAAATCCCTGTGTTATGAAATAAATATATTTAAAATGTATACATTAATTAAAATATTAGAGAGAGCTTAAAATGACTGATCTTCTAAAAACATGCAAATATACAATGAATGATACCAATATTTTACATCAAGATTGTTGATTGCGCGTTCGAGTGTTTGATGGTCCATTACCTGCAGACTGCGGCCGAGCACTTGACTGGAAACTGAGTTAGATGCATCAAACATCGGAATCTTGTGAGTCTGCATGGATATTTGCTTTCTCCACATGGAAATCTGTTGTATTATGATTACATTGTAGATGGAAGTCTGTGGGACATCCTACACAGTGAGTACAATGATTATGTTATGAAGAAGAAATGAGGAGTCAAGACTACTATCACTCAACGAAAACAACCTGTCGTAAATACTACTCATATATTTGAAGAAATACACAACATAAGTTTTTCCTTCCTTAATATGAAAAATATAAATTAATAAATTACATTTATACCTTCTCCTATATTAATAAATATTTATTATATTTATATAATAATAATAATAATTAAACATATTAGATAAAACAATATTATTACATGGATATAATTTAAACACAAATAAAAATCCCCAACAAATTACTTTGAGATCTCATGCCGATTTGGGTGTATCCTCACCATTGCAGTTAGTTAATACACAAATATTAAAACTTAGCTGTCTATTGGTGGAATATAGAAGGTCAACGGGAGTATCTTAAGTTAAACTGAACAAATATTATATAGTAAAGCGAAATGTTATCAATAGAATTAAAAACATAAAATAAAACTGAAACTATATGTTTTACAACCCCTCTTATTTTTAATTTTTATAACTATCCGTTTCATCGATTTTGCTAGTGAAATTGAAATAATGCTAATTTTTTTATTAATTTTTTTTGAAAACTTCTAAATATTTAGGTGCATAATATATCCTTAAATACACTCATAAATTTTGATTATTTAGATTTTGAACATAATTTATATGTAAATTTGGTTTATAAATTTTGTTCTATTTGACAGGTAACCTGTACTACGACTGCCTAAGGCTACCTAGAATATCCAAGATTTTATTAGGAGTGTGATTTTTTTGTTAGCATTTTAATGTTGTTTATGTATATTGGGTGGATAATCCACTCTTACAGGGTAGGTGTGTTGGAATTAAAGTAATATATTTGTGTGATTATTTATGGATTAATATAAATTCAAATTAAAAATTGTTAAATATTTAAAGGTTTTATTTATTTTAAAGAGTATTTTCAAATTTTTTTTAACTATAAATTAATTTTAAAAATCTAAAATCATTTTTTTATATTGGATTAAGCAAAAATAATATTATATAATTATATGAACCATTAGTAAACATTGTATACTAATTGTAGAAAAAACAACGTAAAACAAGCCCTTGAGAGACTAGATTGCAAATTATTGACTTGCTCAAGCTCCTTGTTGACTTGAGTTCTTTTTTGATCACCGAAGCAAGGTTAATCATTTGAAGGGATAAATTGGTGCACAAGGTTTGAGTTTCAACCTCCAAAAGAAATAGATTGAGAGAAGACAACATGCATCGAAACTTCCAAATATGCTTGATAACAACTCGGTGACAAGCACTAGTGACCACATTGTGTGTTGAAGATGAGCCAAGAAGGATTGCTTTCCATGATCAAACAAAATAGAAAAAGGCGGGGAATAAAGTCCTAAGAGAATCACATAACATATGCACATGAAGGTAAATGAATTTAAAACATACAATATTTGATAAACCCTCTTTCAATTCAAATATTTGGTCTTTTTTGGAATATACATACTTTCACATTAAATGCACCAAATACCTTGTAAATCATGAGTTCTTGACAAGTAATATTTGACCTTAAAATTGACATTTATTTGAATCTCATGAGATAATTTTAAATTTTCAATATTACATTTAACATCTATTTACTTATATATTGTTTACTTTTTATTTAAAAAAATAGAAAAATCATAATATCTTAACTATTCCAATATTTCAAAAATAAGTTATTCCAATCTTAAAAAAAAAAAAAAACATTCTTTATCATTAATTAACAAGAAATTTATTTAAAAAATAAAACTATATATGAAAAACTAAAATAAAATCCCTCCAGATTTTCTAGCCTTTCACGAATTTTTTACCCACTAGAAAGTAATTTGCCTTGAAATCAGCGGGCTTTTGCATTTCACGATTTCCTTGCTTGACATCATTGTACATACCTTTTTTAAACAACGTACTTTTAGTGCTGCAATCATGTGATACTTTTTCCTTATCCTCGAAAAACGAGGAGTCGATGCTGAGTTGTCATGTTAGGCGATTGGTTGTTGGTTGGGAAAAGTCAGAAAAGCCCGACTTTTATAATTTTCCCATAAAAAATAGGGGTAGTCTCACAAGTAAAAGAAATCATTTATATCTAGCCATCTATTTTTCAAAATAAATAAATTAATTAAAATAAGGGTTCTGTTTATCCCGTGATTCTTTTCAAAAATGTATTTGAAAAAATGTTATTAAATTAATGACTATTCATAGAGATCAGGTGAATAATGATTAAAATCCACACCAATAAATTTTTTACGAAAATAAAACAAAACATTATAAACATTAACAAAGGATAGGAAGAATGTATTGATTAATATACATGTTTTGTCATATCCAACATTTAAAATATATAAATAAAACAAAAAATTATAACTGCAAAATTGTATCTTAACAAAAAATTATAGCTGCAAAATTGTAGTAATTGAGATACATGTTTTGTCATATCCAATGTTTGATATAAATAAAACAAAAAATTATAACTATAAAATTTGACTACAATATATAAATTTGCATGTCTATTAATAAAAAGTGAAAGGGAACATTTACAAATAATATTATATGATATTGAAAATAATATTAATAAATTAATTAAAATTTCTAATAATATAGTATTAAAAAATTATAGATGTAACTAAACAAGGTCATGATATGGCAAACCCTGTAGAAGTTCATATATTTAGAAATAAAGAGAGAACCACTAAATACAATATGTGAAATTGATTTGTATTTTAATTTCTGAAATCTATATATGGGTGCAACATTCATAAAATACGTCTGTGGTGATGATAAAGTTCCTTCCAAAAAGAGGCGAATTGAGGATGGAGCGCCAAAATAGTGAAAACTGTGAAAATTTTGAATTTTCGCTTGCGAAAGAGACCATTGTGTCAGTTAGAGGGTCTGAAGAGTTTCACAACAGCCAAATGTTTCCTTCTGGAGCGAACAGGATTTCGGTAGAAAATAACAATGGTGTAGAATGGAAGGGTTTTGGGTTTGAATTCCAAGTAGAAATGGAAATTTCAGCTTTGGTTCAAAAGATTGGCCCTGGAACGGTCATCAACTCTTTGGTTTCGTTGTTAGGGATTTCACCTTTAGAAAATTTGGTGGTTGAAGTCCTTTTGAGCTCGGTGTAAGGTAAATTAACCCTAGTTTCATATGGAGGAGGTTCCTTCGAATCCAAAGGAGGTTGAGATTAGGTGGCTCAAATTGCATTGAGGAGATCAAGGTGGGAGGAATAGAGTTTAAAATCTCTTCGGAGAAGGTGAATGTGGATCTCGTCGCCAATGGTATTGGAGTAGAGTTTGCCAATGTTCGTTTGAGAAGAGTGAATTTACATGCTAGTTTATGGGGGGAAGGTTTTCTAGAAGAAGAATTATGGATTAGGTGCTCTGGTTTTGGGGGAAGGAGCGAAAACCCAAGGTAAGCTTTCTTGTGATATGATTTTTTTCAAGTTCTTTTTCCCTCAGTGGATTCCCTAAAAAATGTTTATAAAGAAGGACCCTAGTTTTTGAATTCCTCTAGTTTGTATTTCCGCCCTTGGTCTCCGGATTTTAACCTATGTAATGAAAATATTGTGCGAGCCTCGCTTTGGTTGAGCTTTCATAACTTGCCCTTTGAATTTCGGAATCAGTCCGCCTTGAAGGTTGTCGTGCAAATTCTCTAGGTTCGATTGTCCCTATCAGAAATCCTTCTCTCTCTTCCTAGAGTAATTCTTTGGCTCACATTTGCATTGAAATGGATTTGTCTTCCATGCTCCCTAGTTATTTCAAATTGAAATCAGATAGGGGTTCCTTGTCTCAGGCTGTTGATTATGATGGTTTGAATGTGAAGTGTTTTTACTGTAGGAAATTGGGACATATGTGGAAGGACTACCAGGTTAAAGTCAGGAAGGCCTCTGGTCATCCATCTCCTAAAGCTGAGGATTCACCACCTGCTCCTGAACCTTCTTTTGATGTCCTCTTTTCATAGGTCAGTCCCAAGGAAGACATTCATCTTGGTGCAGCCATTGTTGTTTTGAACATCGATGGTCCATTCAAAAGAGTTGTCTCCTCATACTCTTTTGAAGGAAACAAAAGAAGTCCATAGAGACTCAGGCGAATTAGTTTCCCTGATAAGGGAGGGAATGTAGAAAGGTCAAGCTTCTTCGTATGGTAGTTTTGAATGGGTGGATCTCAAGTAATAAGGGTTTGAATGTGGAGCAGACTGAAGATTTAGGTGGTGTTTTGTAGGTTGGAGAGATTAATCCGGAAGGTTTAGCTTCAAATGTGGTTTCTTCTAAATTAGTTGCTGGTCATGAAAGATTAACTTCTATGCTAATTGTGGTTCAACTGGAAAGAGAGGTAGGAAATCAAAGCAGGAAGTAGTACATAGAAGGAAGTAGAATCATGCACACAAAGCACTCTGATGTTTGATATGTATGACTCTGAGGAAGGTGAAAATCCTTCCTTTTCATCAATGAAGTTTTTTTCTTGGAACATCAGGGGCTTGAATACCCCTGACAAACAATGCTTGCTAAAGCATTATCTCTTGTTCCTTAGAAGTTTGTATGGTTTTTTTGCATGAAAAAAAAATGTATGTTGCAAAAGTGGAGCATGTTTGGGGTAGGGTCTGTAAAGGATGGAAAGGTGTCTTCTCTAGCTTGAATGGTGCTTCTAGTGGTTTAGGTGTCCCGTGGAAGGAGAATCAGGATTTGGTTGATTTGTAAGCTCATAATTCTAATTGGCAATTAGTTAGAGTTAGCCTTAGATGCTCTAAATTAGTATTTTTTCTCTTTAATGTCTATGCTCCTAATAGTGTTATTGGAAAGAGGAGTTTGTGGTTAGATATCTCTAGATCCTTAATTTCTCTGGAGGATCATCTGTTCATCTTGGGTGGTGATTTCAATACCATTGCTTCGAGTAAAGATAAGAAGGGGGGCATTAGTAAAAATTTTCAATCCCAAAATGACTTCTGCTCCTTCATTAGTGCCAGTTCTCTGATTGAACTGAAACCTAAGCAGGGTTGGTTCACTTGGAGCAACAGGAGGGGATTCAATAATATAGCAGAAAGATTAGATAAATTCCTTGCTAGCCCTAATTGGTCTCTCAGAGATATTGTCCTTGAAAGTCTTGTGTTTCCCTAGTCTGGGTCGGTTCATTTTTCTAGTGTTCCTTGTGGTAAATTTTGATGAAGCTCCTTGTAAATCCCCTTTTAAGTTTAAAATAATGTGGCTTAGGGATGCCTCCCTAGAAGAAAGGATAAAGTGGTGGTGGAATTATTATAATATTGAAGGATCAAAGATGTTTGTGCTAGCTCAAAAGCTCAAGAGACTGAAAAGGGATTTGCTAGATTGGAATGAGAATTGTTTTAAAAATATTTTTCAAGAAAAAGCTCGTGTGGAATTAGAATTGAAAGCTTTAAATCTGCATGTTTCTAACTCTGGTATGGGGTAGAAAGAGTTTGATTTGGAGAATTTTCTTCTTAAGGAGTTGGGTGGGTTACTGCATCTTAGGGAGGAAATTTATTGGAAGCAAAAATCTGAGGGAGCTTTGGCTCAAAGATGGAGACAAAAATACAAATTTTTTCCATGCCTTAGTCAAATCAAAGAGAAATGTAAATTTTGTTTTGGAAATTAAGAATGGTGAAGAGGCTTTGCTTGATGATTATGAAGGCTATTGCGGAGGAAGGAATTCGGTAATTTTTCTCCACCCTGTTGGGGGGATAAGTTACCTCCTTTGATGAAGTCCAGTCTTCCCTTCTAGAGTGTATTCCTACACTCATTAATGAGGTTCAAAATACAACCCTTCTTAAACCTTTCTCTTTTGTCAAAAATCGAGAAAGTGGTCTTCTCTATGGAAAAAAATAAAGCTCCCAAGACGTGATGGTTTCTAAGCTAATTTCTTTTAGCTTTTTTGGAGTAGAATGGGATATGATGTCTAGGTAGCAGTAGAAGATTTGAGGAGATCCCATTCAGTGCCTAAAATGATGAATATCACCCTTATCAACCTCTTCCCCAGAAAGATTCATCCTTCCTCCTTTGCATATTTTAGACCATTTTCCCTCTTGTAATACGTCCTATAAAATAATCTATAAGGTCATAACCATTAGGCTAAAATCTATCGTGGACCCTCTTATCTCCCAGGAGAAAACTAGGTTTTATGCTTAGTAGGTAAATTTATGAGGGCATCTTCTTATCTCATGATTTGACTCACTCCCTTTTGTTTGAACAAAGTCCTGGGTTATGATGTTAAATATTGACATCAGCAAGGCTTATGACAAGATAAATTGGAGGTTTCTCATCATAATTCTTTGGAAATTAGGTTTCTCCTAAGAACCTTTTTAATTAGATTTTTAGTTGCATCTCTAGACCTTCTTTCTCAGTTTTTATTAATGGGAGTGATTGAAGCTTTGTTTGAAAGCAATAGGGGTATAATACATGGTGGCCCTTTGTCTTCATTCCTTTACATTTTGGTAGCATGGAATCGCTTGGTAGGCCCATCAAGAAAAAGGTGACAAAAGGCAAATTGATGGGTTTAAAAATCACTGATGGGGTTAATCCTCTCTCCCATCAACAGTTTGTGGATGATAATTTTCTATTTAGTAAGGAAAGTATTCATGAGGCCAAGGAACTGAAAGAAACTTTGGATGCCTACTCGATGGCTGCTGATCAAGAGGTTAGTCTCCTTAAATCCAATATCTTCTTCTTCAATATTTCCCCCCAGCTCGAAAATTGAATCTTGAATATTTTTAGATTAAAAAAGGGTACTCTCTTCCAGTTAAGTACTCTGGGTGTCCCTTTGTTTAGTGGGCCCTGTGAAAAAATTATTTGTGGAAGGAAATTCTTTACTATATTGAGGCTAGATTAAATTCATGGAAAAGTATATGGATTTCTCTGGCTGGGAGATTGATTCTTATTAAGTCAATTTTCTGTGCTTCCCCCATTGTATTTACTTTCTATTTTGAAGATCCTTAAAGGTGTCTTGGATAAAATGAAATCTGTCATGATAAATTTTCTTTGGCAAGGTCTATTTGATGAAAGGAAGATTCCTCTGATTAGTTGGGAGGTCCTCGTAAAACCCAAAGTTCATGGACGAGCTAGTATTCTCAATTTGGGTCGTACAAAATTTGGCTCTTGGAGCCAAGTTAATTTGGAATCTAATATCCAAACCCACCAATTACATTAGTCATGTGGTAGAGAAGAAATACCTAGGAGCCCCTCGCCCTGCTTCCATTCTTTAGAATTGATAATCTCCCTAGGGGATCACATATTTGGGAATTTATAAGATTGGACTATAGGTATTTGTTTTTAAATAATGCTTCCTGGAAACTTGGAAATGGAGAAAAAGCTTTGTTTTGGGATGATCCTTGGAACGGTTTCCCAGCTCTTGGGGGCATTCTGGAGTTCGAGGAGATTAAAAGAATGATGCTAGAGGAATGGGGCCCTTATGTCTCTAACTATGGTCGGGGTATTGATCATTTTCCTTTAGTGCTTCAGTGGAAAAATATTGATCATTTGGACTTTCCAGAGGAAGCCAAAAATAGATTCAAAGCAGCTCTTCTAGAGAGGTAAGTGTTATTGACTAATCAACGGGATGAAATTGTTTAGACTACTGCCTCTTCAGGAATATACTCCCTGCACTTAGGATATCTTTTGTTGTGTTCTGAGGTTACTGCTGAGAATAGAATTTGGGAGGAGTGTTGGGCTTCTTCTTGCCCTTCGAAGGCTGGTCTCTTTGCTTGGATTCCCTTTCAAGGTAAAATCCTCACTCAGGAAAGAAGGAAAAAATTTAGTTTCTAGGGCCCCACTCGATGTTATCTTTGTGAAAAGAAGGAAGGAGATTGAGATAAATTATTGTTGCATTGCCCCTTTGCGGTGAAATGTTGGAATTGGTTGTGTGCGAAACTCAATCTTCCTTGGGTGCAACCTAGTACCATTCCTGAAGTTATTATGGCTTGGCCTAAAAATACGCATCCGGGAGCTCTTTCTTCATTCTAGTTATGTAGTTTAGTGCTTCTTCTTTGACATCTTTGGTGGGAAAGCAACAAAAGGATCTTTAGGGAAGAAAGTAAATCAGTGGAAAAAGTCATTTTCAAGATGGAAGGGGTTATCTCTAAAGCAATTTCCTTGAATAGGTCTCAATCTAGCCCTTTTACTTCTTTTGATAAGGAGATTGAAAAGAATTGGACTAAGATTGTTAAACCCAGAGATGGTGCCGTAAAAGCTTATATTCCTTCTTCTTTGGCTTAGAAGAGCATTAAATGGTCCCCATTCCCCTGGTTTCTTCAAGCTTAATTTTGATGGGGAGACCAGGGGTAATCTTCGTGCTTTTAGAGTGGGGTTCCTGATTCGTAATTCGTTGGGACAAGTGGTTGGGGCTGCTTTGTTTAAGCTTAAGGACGGATCCTACAACTCAACTGAATTACAAGATCTTAGCAAGGGCCTAGACTTGGCTACTTCTCTCAATATTGGATTTTTGAGATCGAGGGTGATTCTTTGATTATTGTTAATGCCATCATTAAAAGAAGGGCCTTACCTTGGAAGCTCGATTTGGGTATACAAAAATTTCTATGGCAATTACCAAAGTTTAACTCCTTGAGTATAAAACATGTGTATCGAGAGGGCAATCATGCTGCCGATTGGTTGGCTAATAAAGGGATCGATCAGGCTCAATTGGAAAAAGTGGCATTTAATTACAATGCTTGGGATGGCTTAGAAATGATTGTTTCGAGGGAAATGCCTTGTCAAGGTTTTGACAATGGTACCCTCTCTCATGTGGCTTCTAATAAGTATTTTTAAGGTGAGTAGAGGCCAGTTTCTTTTTGTTCTGCTCCTATTTTAATGGATCCCCCTAGAGCCCCCTGACTTGCTTTGCTATGCGATATGCGGGAAATGGCATTCAAGACTAGGGTTACATATAATCGGTTGAAGAGAATTTTTAATCTCTTGCGCATAAAATTTGGCGGATTTTAAGTCGGTCTTGGGGGAAGATTTTCTGAAGGTGGAAGGATGGCCATGAGTTAATAATGGTATTGTCTCTGTCTTTGCAGAGAGTTTGATTGTTCTTCATCCTTCGAAAGCGGATGTGGTTAATTTGGCTTTACATTGGGTTCGACCCTCCTTTTGTGGCAATTTGTCTTCCGAAGTGGTGAATTGTAATGTTCTGTTTTGGGCGACATGTGCCGGAGAGTAGGTTTCGTCCACTGTAAGTGTTGGTGCCTTCAAGGATTTGGAAAATAGGTTTGAGGTTCTGATGGAGTTCTCGGAGAATTTGGTGGCCTTTGCAAGGTATAAAAATTTGGGTCACGCTCATTTTAAGCTCTCTAATCCGAAGGCCCTCAACCAGCCGCTGGAACTAGTCATATGCTGGTGGTCAAAGATGAGGGCATCTACCGGTGGAGCCTACGAGCATCTCTGAAGGGGCTGGGTGAAAGCTAATACTGGTGCAGTCGATTCTGTTGATGTGCTTGAGGAAGAACAAGGCTTGCCAGTGGAAAGTTTATTTGTTTTAGTTGAGTCCAAGAAGTGAATCCTTCAGGTCTTGATAGTAGAGCTTATAGAATAAAAAATTGGTTTTTGTTAGTATGCCAATATGACCTGGTTATGTTTTGTTATGGTTTTCATGAATTTATGAGGTTTGGCCTTCGTTAATGTAAATAGGGAATGGGTCCCTTCAACCTGCCTTATCAATCAATTTTTTCTTCTTCTGAAATCTATACATGGTTTGCAAGACCATTACCACTTAATGATCGGAGCAATATTCTAGACAAAATATATGATATAACCTTGTGAGTAATCCCACATGTATCTATGAATGCTATAGTAAAAACATTTTGTTTGGTGAGAAGAAGAAATTTCATTCTTCATCAACAAGTAGAGTAAATGGTTAGTTTTCATAAACAAGATAAGTGATTTCCATTTTAAATAAATATGGAATTTTGTTTACCTCATACACTTTTTTGTTAAGAAAATTACACATTTAATATACATAGATATAAAATGTTAAGAAAATTACAATTTAGTTTTTAACAAAATCTATTTTCAAAAATTTATGCATAGAAAAATATTGCAATTAAATTTTCTTATCATGATATAAAAAAATAAAAAATCCTTTCCATATAAATATATATTAAAAACAAAAAATGAAAACTACAAATTTTTGTAAAGTAATAAATATTTACAACAAATACAAGAAAGAGTAAACATTCTCAAAATTGTTTGAACCCTAAATCCTTCAATACTTTTCAAATCATCAAATTAATAAATTTTAAATAATATTTAAAATGATTGGTTGGTGGCATGTGGGCCACCTTCTATTGAGTATGTAAAATTTATGAATGGTTTTTAAAATAAAAATAAATTTTAAATCACTTTATGATAAGAAAAAGATCAACGTAAAAATTAGAAAAGAATATAAAAAACAAAAACATGTGATTTTCTTATAGTTCTAAAAAAGTAAGTTTTCTTTTAGCATCTTATTTCAAATGATTATATTTCAATTTTTGGACACTTCCAATGTTTTGATTGGTTGATGTTAAACTAGAAACTAATTAATGAAAAATCTTTTGCTCTAGTCAATAGAAAAAAGTATATATATATCAAACTTTAGTCAAAATTTATTAAATTACAAAAGATGTATTTTGATTGGCTTTTGCAAAGGTAAATATTTATTTCAGTGGGAGGATTATAATAAACATTGCTCATCTTTAATATTTATAGTTAAAAAATACACCTAAAATATAAACATGTCTTTTTAACTTAAAAAGTTAAAATATACCTAAAATTATATTGAAGAGCATTAGTCTAACTAATGTAATTATAATAATAACGTGTTATGTTTTCTTTAAATGTTGGGTTGGTGTTCTAACTAATAATCACATATGAGATGTGCGATGGGAACACTGAAGGGGATGTGCTAAAGAATTTAAACTTGAGTGGAAAAAAAATTAAAGGAGAAAGAGGGTTTATGAACAAGGGGTTCGAGGGAGGAGAAGTCCGTGGGTGGGAAAAATGTTGCAGGGGAAACAAATATGAAATTGTTCCTTATCACAACCAGGAACATATAAATCACATGTCATTTTTGAAAATCATTTAAAGGAGAAAGGGGGTGTAGTGTATAGTTCATTGAAGAAAAAACCATTAGAGATATCTCATAAAGCAAGACATGGTTGATGAATAATTCAAAGGGAAACTTACATATGTTAGAATCCCAAACTCTACATATGTTTGACACAAGAACTCTGCATTAAAGGCCCCTCATGTCAGCAATATCATGCACATATGAAATTAGGGTTTTTAGTGATCAAGGAAGCCAACTGAGTTTATGTTATACCAAATTAACTCCCCCTAGATTAATTTGGATAACTTAATTAAAAATGGACTTAGCCATTTAAACAAGCCCAATATGTTCAAATGGTCATCAATTTCCACACCGCTAAAGCACTGGTCGTTGGCACTTGAAAAACCCACGAGAGAATAAGTTATAAAGCATTGGCGAGTTCCTTTTAAAAGATGACAAACGTTCACACCTGTCAAAGTCTACACTGCCAAAGCAGTTCAAGTGCTCACGATGCGAACAAGATGCATGGATGGATTCCAGGTCTATTCATAGTCATTTAGTTTCACGGACTTCAAGTCTGTGAAATCAGCCAAGTTCAATAAAGCGTAGGGTCTAGTCATAGTGCAAGTTAAAAGTCGCAACATGAAGCTAGAAACCAATGAGCTTGACAGCTGTGAAATTTGAAACTAAACAGAGCCATATT
The DNA here is from genome assembly GCA_019776745.2 of Taxus chinensis. Lineage (NCBI taxonomy): Eukaryota > Viridiplantae > Streptophyta > Pinopsida > Cupressales > Taxaceae > Taxus > Taxus chinensis. The sequence goes on along the minus strand of CM034153.1, from coordinate 42,762,763 downwards.
ATTGGCTCACTTTTCGTAGTCTTACATCATGATGGGCTAAGGTAGGTTTGACACACTGACATTGTGAGGGGCATGGGGCTTCGTCATTGGTTAATGTTTCGTAGGGGGTAGAAGGGGTAATTAAAAGGACCGACATTGTGAAGAATGAAGTGGTCAGTCAGGGGCTATCAAAAAGGTGAATTATGAAGTGGTGTGGAATGAACTTATTGGTATGTGATTCGCAAAGGTAAAAGACAATTTGACATTTGCGAGGAATGTGGCATTATTTCATTAGCTCGCATCTCTTAAAGGATAAGACCTGCACGCAAAATGAAAGCAAACACAAGCAAAGCTTAACCCGATGACCCAACCAGAGACCGACACATGGAAAAAGGAAAAGCAATGCACACATTGGAAAAGGAAATCCTTGAGCTAATCAAAGGGTGCCACACGTCAATTTTCTGTGCTCCAAAAGAGGCAAAATTCAAATGGCCATATGTTTTGATGTAGAGTTCTAAATCAAAAAAAATTTATATCGTTGAAAGGTCTCCTAGATCCTTTCAATTTGGCATCATCATAATCATATTTTGATGGCATTTAGTGGGAGAAAAAGAGGAAAAATAGTTCAGGCATTAATGTGTAGATCCAGACGTCTCAACCAACCAAATTAATGAAGTATGGGGATCTTACCTTCTCCTAGAAGAAAAGGACATAGGGGAACGAGTTTAATAGGGTTCTCAAGATGTTTTATAGAGTTTAATGCATGATTGATAGTGGTTGAAGTTAAAAATTCATGTTGCAGGGAAAGACATATTTTCATTGATGATAAGATCAAATCCAATCTCTTTCTCTCTCTGTTCCATATTCTCTCTCTCATTCTCTATATATTGTAAAATGATGCTTATTCCAAAAACTTGACATTTCTAAAATGAAAAGGAACCATATTAAAATAGTCTCTCGAGTAGCTGTGAGCGAAAAATCTTCATTTTGGCATCTGGAGATGTTTTCTTGCCTTCTGTTTCATCTATAAATGATTGCGCATACCTTTAAGCAATAAAATCTGGTGTTTGTGGCTCTCTTTTTCCCTATACTTGTGTTTTATCTGCATCTTTCCTTACTTTTACTATTGTGACGTTTGTGCATATCACATTCCTATTGGAGACTCCATTTTTAGTTGAAAATCATGTGAAAAAAGGCAAGTTAGATGATCATTTTTCATTGAAGGTATCCTTTATACCATCTCTCTACCCATTTTCCCCCCATTTCCCCTCATTTGTGAAAGTGTCTCATCGAAAATTTTCTAAGTGCTATCACCATGCCTTGGTAAGATCAGGTTTTCCCTTCATGAATCTTTTTTAACATTGATCCCATCTAGTGTTACATCATAGGATCTAGATGGCTATAATGCTCCAACAAGAGGAGTGGTTCTTAGCCTTAGGAATAGTTATGAGGAACCGACCTGTATCAAAAATTCTAGAAGATCTTGGCATAAGCATGTAGGATATTGGTACTCTATCATCACCAATCCAACACTATGATAATTCTTCACTGGGAACTCCTCGTGCTATGATTATTTACTAATGCACAACCTTTAGTTTGGTGGGTGTAATCTGGAAACACAACAACAAACATAACACAAGAATACCATAGACTATGATACGAAGGAATGATGACAAATCTAAAAATATAGATGTAAATTATAATATCAACATGAAATCATTACAATCTCACCCATGAGGTACTTTAAGTGTTACTTACTTCACTTTCCTTCCAACAATAACTATGGGAGAAACTTCACAATGGATTCTTTAGCACACCTTCTAAATGATGGCTTCCTTTACACACTTACTCATACAATATCTCTCACTACTTCCCTCTATGCTAAATGAGGGGGGTGGCCTCTTTATTTATAGGAATTCAGGCTTATCCACCCTATCTCTAAGATAGGATAGGAAATCTCTTCCAGCCAATCATATTCCATGCCTAAAATCTTACCTTTACATGTAGGCTTATCTTCTAAGATAAGATAAACCTTATCATCTCACATGGGTTCCACCTTTTAGACTTTTCCACAAATAAAATACACAAAATATTTATAACATCACTCTTTGTCCTTATTACAAATATAATATTTATAATTCCTAATCATGTAGACCCTACTTCTCTACTTACCCAAACTTTGACATTTTAACATTACCATATCACTTACAACAAATATTTACTTTTTACAACATTCCTATTGTACTTTGACTATTACCGTACTCTACTTTATTGGTAGCATCATACTGAAGGTGCCGTTATCTTCTATCAGACTAATCATACTTAACAACATCCTATTTCTAATACATACATAATAAAATAGAAATTACGAGGAAAATTTTAATGTCGACATTTTCCCCCTTCCTAGCTTCTACTCCATCCTCGGAGTAGACTATTCTGGTGCTTGAAAAATCTTTAACTTGTCGTGGTTGACCCATTTCGTAATGGGAGTGCCATCCAATTCCTCCAGTCGATATATACCATTTTCATGCACATATACTATTTTGTAGGGCCCCATCCATTTGGGAAGAAATTTTCTCTGCCTTCTTTTTTTGTATCTAGAATCATATACTAAAACCAAGTCATTCACATGAAATGGAGACCAACAAATCTTTTGATCAAAGTATTCCTTCTGCTTCATTTTCTTCTTATAGCTTGTATCCTTCGCTATTTCCCTCATTTCCTCTAGCAAATGAAGATGCACCAACCTTTCTTTTACTGAATCACTTTCATCCATCCTTTCCTTTTTCATAACTCTCATAGTGGGAATATCAAACTCAATAGGAAGAACTGGATCAATTCCATAAGCCAAATGAAATGGGGAGTATCTTGTTGCTGACTTTGATGTTGCCCTATATGCCCACAATGTTGCATGAATCCTTTTATCCCACTTATGTACCTGCAAGGCTACATCTTTTGCTAGAATTTTACACAACACAAAATTTGTTCATTCCACCTGTCCATTTGTGCTTGGCTTGTATGTCGTTGCCTTCCTGTGATTAATAGAAAATTTATTGACTAGGGCTTCTACCACCTCATTAATGAAGTGGCTTCCTTGATCTGTTACAATTTCTAATGGACAACCAAATCTGTTGACAATGCGTTCATATATGAACCTTGCCACTCCATCCATGGAAGCTATTTTCAATGGCCTAGCTTCAACCCACTTGGTTAAATAATCTGTGGCAACTATAATATACTTATTTTGGCATGGGGTAGTTGGAAGTGGACCTACAATGTCTATTCCCCACTTTTCAAAGGGACCAAGTGGAAGAATAGGGCATAATGGAGATGATGAAGTCAAACGATTACCATGTGTTTGACAAATATCACATGTCTTACAATAATTATAACAATCTCTAAAAAGAGTGGGCCAGTGATAACCTGCATTCAAGATCCTTCTTACTGTAAGTTGTCCAGAGAAGTGTCCTCCATATCTACCATTGTGGAATTATTCTATCAGCTCCTTCCCTTGATCGCGTCCAACTGCCCTCTTGTAATTTCCATCAAGTCCTATTCGAAATAATACTCCATGCAGAATAGAATATGGACAACTAGCTTCAGTAATCTTCCTCTTAGTCTTTGCATTGGCACCATCAGGAAACTTGAATTCATTCAGATAATTCCAAATATGTATGTATTCACTAGGGATTGTGTCAAGGGATAACAATGTTGCATCTAGGAAATCATCATCATCACAAGATGAACCTAAACCATCATAGGCTCGAGAGAGTGCATCTGCATTAACATGCTTCTTTCCTGGCCTATCTATAATATCAAATTCAAATTCTTGTAGAAAAATTATCCATCTTGCTATCCTCACTGATGGGTTAGGATTATTTACAATATATTGTAGAGCCTGATGATCTGCTACAACTATAAATTTCTTCCCTAGCAAGTAATTTCTAAACTTCTTTACATCAAAAATGATAGTTAGAGCCTCTTTTTCAATTACAGTATAATTTACCTCGGCACTGCTCATTTTTCTGCTCCCAAAGTAAACTAGATGATCATTCCCATTTCCATCCTTAAATAGCTCAGAGTACTTCCTAGTACTGGATCTGAGGCATTAGTATACACAATGAATGGCTTGCTCCAATTTGGATTCTTTAAAACATGTGAAGACACCAGGGCTTCCTTCAGTTGTTCAAAAGCTTCATGCTCCTTATTCCTTGGTTCATAAGTAACATCCTTCTTCAAGAATTGGGTTAGTGGCTATGCAATCTTTGAGAAATTCTTGATGAACCTTCTATAGTAACTCACATGGCCTAAAAATGATCTCAACTTACTTCTATTCATAGGAAATGGTAACTCTTTGATTTTTGAAAATTTATCAGGATCAGTACCAATACTATCTCTAGATACAACATGCCCTAAAAAATGCCTTTAGAACATCCAAAGACACACTTTGTAGGGTTTAGTGAGGCTTTTACTTCATCTAACCTTTGAAATATTGTCTCCATCTGGTGCAGGTGGTCCATCTTGCTCCCATAGATGCAAAAGTCATCTAGAAATACTCTGATGAAGTTCCTAATGTAGGGTTCAAACACCCTATTCATCAAGCGCTAGAATGTTTCCGGAGCATTACATAACCCAAAAGGCACAACTCTATAAGAAAACGTTCCCCAAGGAGTGGTGAACTTTGTCTTCAACTGATCTTTCTATGCTATATGAACTTAGTTGTATCCACTATATCCATTAGAAAAACTATAGCACTCCCGGCCAGCTACTTCATCCAAGATCTGATCTGAGAATGGAAGAGGGTAATGATCCTTCTTTGTTGCCTTATTGAGCTTCCTATAATCAACACAAATGCATAGCTTCCCATTATTTTTTATTGAGATCACAATGGGAGAAACCCATTCTGAATTCTCCACAACAAATATGAATCCTACATCAAGCAGCTTATTTATTTCTTCTTTTACAGTCTTGGAAAAATTAGGATTCATTCTATATGGCATTTTCTTTATGGGCTTAGCACCATCTACCAACTCAATAGAATGTTCTACCCAACTTACTTGAGGGAGTTCCTTGTAATCAAAAGTGAATATGTGTATGTACCTTCAAAAGAGCTGGAGGTAGGATTCCTTCTCACTCTCCATCACAGCATCACCAATCTTTATTTGTTGGAGACGATCATCAATTTCTTCTTCAGATAATTTTATGGGTTCATGAGTCGGTGTGACTGGAAGGATATCGATGACCAAAACATCAACCTCACTTTCTTCATCTTCTGTGTCCACTTCACTGGTATTAGAGTAATCAGAGGATGTCCAATCATTAGTTTCTTCACTTGAATTCACAGGTTCTGTCTTATCATGCCGAGGAATCACGTTTATCTTCACCCTCTCTCTACCACGTCCAAGTGTCATGAAGCCTTCATTCCAGTAGTTTCTTGTATGAACTCTCCCTAGTCATGGTCTTCCCAACAACATTGGGTACGCAACAGTACCATTTTTCATCACCTGAAAGTCTACCACACATACAAGACCCATAACAGATATTGCCAGATTTGAAACTACACCTCCTGGTTTAGTTTTTCTCTTATTTAATGACCTTAACATAAGTGTTGAGGGGTGATCAATTTTTAAACCCAACATATTCATTACAGACTCAGTCATTACATTAACTGTAGCACCTCCATCAACTAAGACATCATGAATTGAAATACCATTACATAATACCTCAACTTATGCAGCATAGGGACCCACCTTTGCCTCCAAAGCAGGGACCTCAAACTCCTTTCTTTGTCGAGCATTGAATCCACTTCGCAGCTCCCGCCTCTTCTTAGAAGACATAGCCAAGAGTTGACCATATGTAATATTTGTAGGCATTTTAGACAGATCTTCTAACATGGAGTATGGTCCTTGCCCTTGTGAAATAAGAAAATCCTGCACACCCAACTTTCTTCTCCTATGTTTCTTACTAGTTTTTCCTTTCATCTTCTTAGGATCATTTCCATCTTGGTTATCTTTTTATTTCTTTCTTTTTGTTACAAACACATCTACTTCATTATTTATGCTCTTATCTACTACATCAAAAGAATTCACAAGTGCTTTTCCTTTATCATTATCTCTTGTACCAGATGTAGAAGCTCTATCTGGACAATTATACTTATAATGACCCTTTTTATAACAACCATAACATACAACTTCAGAAATATTTCTTTTTGGACCTCTATCTCCTCCCTGAGAACTAAATTATTTTCCTTGAAGAAGATTAATAGTTATTTGGCCCATCTTCCTTAGCAGATCTTCATACTCAATAGATGTACTAGGAGAAAGATTTGTGCTCACTGAGAGTGGTTGTGGATTCTGAACCAAAGGTGTTGGTATAGGCTCTACTTTAGCAACAATTTCTTTGGGCTCCTCTTCCATGCTTTCTTCTTGCCTTCTTACAATCTCCTTTGCCAAGGGTTAAATCCTTATCCCAAGAATGAAGTGCTTACAGAGGAGATTATCTACTCCATTCATCAACCCATCCGCTAATCCTTCCTTCCGAATCTGGGCACTGAGCTTCCTCTTTAGCTCTAGAACACGAGCATGATAATCCCTTATCTTCTCCTTCTCTCTTTGGGATAGCTTTGTGATCTCGATCATGAGATCTGCATATTTCCGTTGTTCACCAAATTCTTCAAGAAAACTTTCAGTTAATAAATCCCATGAATTTTTCACATTATCACCTAGTGTTTCAAACCACCTAAGTGCTGAACCATCCAAAAAGGTAGGAAAAAATTCAGTCCATTGTTCCCTTCTTATAAGGCCATTACAAATACAAGATCGTTTAAACTCTTGAATGAAAGAAGAAGCATCTTCATTAGATTGAGCTGAAAAAATAGGAATCTTTCCCATTTTCAAAAGTAACCACCATGAAATACCAACCCACAAGTACAATCAACAAGACTTATGTGCACAAATAATTGGAATCACTATACTAGAAAGTGACTTTACACCTTTCTACAGTAAAATAGAAATGACTACGGTAAACTATGGTAAAACTTGACTTACTATGGTAAAAACTGACTTTACTGTGGTAAACACTATTCACGGTAAAAAGTGAAGTTACTGCGGTAAATACTATTCACGGTAAAAAGTGACTTTACTGCGGTACATACTATTCCCAGCAAAAATGACTTTACCATGGTAACTACTATTCATGGAAAAAATGACTTTACCATGGTAACTACTATGCACAGTAAAAACAAGGTTACCCTCCAATTGATTTTTGACTAAGTGGGAATATCTCTCTAGAAAATCCACCAATGAGGAATGGTCCTGGCAACGGAACCAAAATGTCATCACTAATCTGGCACTATGATAATTCTTCACCGGGAACTCCTCGTGCTATGATTATTTACTAATGCACAACCTTTAGTTTGGTGGATGTAATCTGGAAACAAAACAACAACATAACACAAGAATACCATTGACTATGATAAGACGAAATGATGAAAAATATGAAATATCAAAGTAAATTATAATATTAACATGAAATTGTTACAATCTCACCCATGAGGTACTTCAAGTGTTATTGACTTCACTTGCCTTTCACCAAGACTATGGGAGAAACTTTACAATTACACCTCTTAATGGCTTCTTCAAGACACCTTTAAACTGATGGCTTCCTTCGCACACTTCCTACAATATTTCTCACTACTTCCTTCTATGCTAAATGAGGGGGGTGGCCTCTCTATTTATAGAACGTCCAGGCTTATCCATGTTATCTCTAAGATAGGATAAGAAATCCACTCTGAAGAATCATATTCCATACCTTAACTCTTATCTGTACATGTAAGCTTATCTTTTAAGATAAGATAAACCTTATAATTTTACATGGGTTCCACATTTTTAGACTTTTTACAAATAAAATACACAAAATATTTATGACCTCACTCCTTGTCCTTATTACCAATATAATATTTCTAATTCCTAATCATGTAGACCCTACTTCTCTAATTACCCAAACTTTGACATTTTAACATTACCGGACCACTTACAACAAATATTTACTTTTTACAACATTCCTATTGTACTTTGACTGTTACCGTACTCCACATTATTGGCGGCACCATACTAATGGTGCCGTTATCTTCTATCAGACGCTACTACTAATTATACTTAACAACATCCTATTCCTAATACATACATTAAGGAAATAGAAATTACGGAGGAAAATTTTAGTGTCGACACTACCTCAAAATTTTGGGTTATATATGACTCGGGGCAGGATGCAATTTTAAGCTCCAACAATTTCGGCACACACAGTGGGACAAAGTTTGAAAATATTTACAACTTCATACCATTGATGTGTTCTTGATGGTATTCGACCTTTGGAGGTATTTTCTCAACACATCTGGTGACTCCATTGTTCCAAAAAACCCATTATCTTAGTTTCAGACCTTTCCCTTTCCTTCCATTTCTTTTCCATTCATTATTTCCCTTCAATTATTTCATTTTCCTTTCATTCATGAAGTTGTGCAATAATGACTTCATTTCCTTCTTGAAACTCTCATTTGCAAGAGCAGTATCATCCCACTCCACCTCTATGTTCCGAAAATCCTCCTCCAAATAAGTTTTATGAACCCTATCATGAATAATATGCATATAACCCACCCTCCACTGACCCATATGGTTATTTTTATAACAAAAATGTTTATCAGGAATAATTTTATATAGATGATGGTGGAAATTTCATGAGGTAGATTCAAGAAATGGAGATGAGCATGATGTATATCAGGGCTACTAGTGCATTAAAGGCAAACAAGATTGGGTTTAGGAGGCCCTATCCATGGATATGACCTATACCAAGCGGGTTCAATCCTTAGCAGAGACTGAATTTCATAGCTGAAATTACACCTCAAATAGAAATGTGGTGTGAGAAATTGGAGGCTTACCAATCTAGTGTTAGACAACCTTGTCAATGGGGTAACCCTATGTTACCATCCAACAACCTTCCCATTCCTCCTCCCCAACCTACACCATCTCAGCCTGAGTTTCATGTTCCTATCTTTATGATTAATCCCATTAATGATTCTCCTTCTCCATCTTCTTCCCTTCAATCCCACTTCCATTTATCCACCCCCTTTCTTCAAAATCCCCACCCCCTCCACAAGAAAGTATTCCACCTCATCCACCATTTAAACCTTTGCAAAATCAGCCAAGGGATAAATCCTAACCTTTGAAAAATCAGCCAAGGGCTAAATCCTTATTCCATTTTATAAAATCAAAGCTACATGTACCTGAGCTTTATCAAGAATTAGTTGTAAACCATGAAGTACTAAAAGTTAACCACCAGACTAAGGGCTCACTTTCTTTGTTTCTTGAGGATCCATTACTCACTAAACAAGATCTTGAATATTTCATGGCAACAAGGGGTGAGCTTCATTCTTCTAGATAAAAAAATGAACATGCATATCTAGAGAAGAAGATTGAGAAGATCCAAACAAAGCAGATCAAATTCAGAGATTCAAGGATTGGAGCCATGAGTTTGAATCCAGAAAGGTTCATTACCAAGAACTTAACAATCAACCTTATCCAATTTTTGTAAAATCAGTTGAGGCGAGTCCTATTCTTGAAAATCATGACATACTTGTAGAATAATGGACTGATTCTAAGAGCATAGTGGGTGAAGAAGTGGCCCAACCCATTGTATAAATCCCTCCTATTTTGATTGAAAATTCTGAAGTCAAGAAGGTTGAAATTAAAAGACATGAAGATCAGTTTGATATTCAAGAAGAGGAAGAGAAGATTCCAAGTGAGCAAGATGTTTCATTTCATTACAATGATCCGCCAAGCATATCTTCAGATACTATAACCAGTCATGAGGAGATTCATGCCATTAAGGAGGAAAAATCAGATTCAAAGGTTTTGAGTGAACAAGATATCATAGAAATCTCCTTGATTTATTTTAATGGTAAAACTTCAAATATTTCTTCCTCTTCATCCTTACATGAATGTGGTTTTGTGGATGAGTTTGATCTATCAAAATTTGTGTTTGAGTTGGAGGATAACAATCATGAATCAATTGTAAAATCAGAAATCATCACGGAGAAGGAAAAGTCTTTTGTTGAGTTATTTGTGGAAGTAGAACGACAATTAGATCATCTTGCAAACAACTATCTTCAGGAAAGTCTACATGATGATCACATATGTGGGATTGAGCTTCAAAATAATGGGAAAATCAAAAGGATCACCCCACTAGCTCCCAAATTCCCTTGCCTAATTAGGTATATGGCTAGCTTCAAACCACCCAAAAAGTTACAACTGGTCATGCTCACTTCAGAGCATGAGGAAGAGTTACAAAGTACCAAAGGTCAGTTGTAATGCCTCTCATATCCAAATACATAACAAATAAAAAGGTATTTAATTTGTTTCAAGATGATACTTTGACGAATAGGGTGAGAAACCATATTCAAATCAGTTTTTCCCTCTTGTTAAAGGCCATGTCCATTGCCAAATTAATTACATGGCCTCATTTTGTAAGAAAGGGAAGCTATTTCTTTTTGCTTGTTTCAGGCTTTGTTTAACTTTTCATTTCTTTGGTTAGAGTAGGGTAGTGTAGGTTTTCTTTCAGTAAAAGAAGTGCTTCTGCAAACTTTGCATGTTTCCACTTGGGACATGTATGATTTTCATGTTCATATAAAGTTTTTGTGGTTTTGTTGCCATGCACAATTAATTTCGGGGCCAAATCAAATAAGTTAGGAAATTTCCAAGTTTAATTCAGAGCGCACAAGATCAAATTCATTAAGTCCAGTTCAGAGTAGGTTCTATGAGGCAAATTAGATTTTGGGGCAGATTTCAAAGTGAATTTTCTAGCCCCAAGAGATCATATTCAGTTTAGAGTTTTTGCTCCTCTTCCTAGGTACAAATTCTAGTTTTTAGGATAGTTTGCAAAGTGAATCAAAAATCCCAAGCAATCAACTTCAAGAGCATACCAAGGTAGCCCCAAATCAATCAGAGAAGGTTTCATGGAAAAATTAGATAGTTGAGCAGTTTCTAAGATTATTTAAAGCTCCATAGATCAATTTTGGGTAGTTCTAGTTTGTGCTAAGTTCATAACTAATTTAGGAGATCAATTTTCAAAGAATAAGATCATTTTTTCAAAGTTTTAGGCTTGACTTCATGCCCAATAGATGCGTCAAGGCTACTGATCTCTTCATCTAGCAGACAGATGTCCCTTGGAGGTCACCAAACTATTATCCCAAATTAACTCTCTTTGGATTAATTTGGATAACTTAATTAAAAATGAACTTAGCCATTTTAACAAGTTTTCGACATTCAAACGGTCATCAATTTCCACACTGCTAAAGCACTGGATGTTGGAATTTGAAAAACCCATGGGAGACTAATTTATAAAGCATTGGTGGGTTTGTTTTAAAATTTGATAGATGTTCACGTTCCCATAAAATTCTACACCACCAAAGCAGTTCAAACACTCGCGATGCGAAGGGAGTACATGGATGGATTCAGGGTCTATTCATAGCCATTTCATTTTGCAGACTTCAAGTCCACAAAATCAGCTAAGTTTAATAAAGTGCCGGGTTCAGGAAGAGCACAAGTTAAAAGTTTTGACGTGAAGCCAATAACAAATAAACCTGACAACTGTGAAATCCGAAGCTAGGTGGAGCCATCTTATTGGCTCACTTTTCCTAGTTTGGCATCACGACGGGCTAAGGAAAGTATGACACATTGACACTGTGAGGGGCATGGGGCTTCCTCATTTTTTAATGTTTCATAGGGGGAAGAAGGGGTAATCAAAATGAATAACATTGTGATGTGCATGGAGGTTTCTCACTAGCTCACACTTTACAGTGGTCAGTCAGGGGATATAAAAAAGGTGAATTGCGAAGTGACATGGATTGACCTTATTTGTCTATACTTCATAAAGGTAAAAGGTATTTTGACATTTGCAAGGAACATGAAATTGTTTTATTAGTTCACATTTCATAAAGGAGTAGGCCTGCACACAAAAGGAAATAAAGTAAAGGGAAGAAGACACAAGAAAACCCTGACCTCACGACCCAACCAAAGAATGACACATAAAAAAACTAAAATAAATGCACATGTTGGAAAAGGTAATCCCTGAGCTAATCAAATGCTGTCACATGTCAAGTTCTTGTGAGCTCCACGATAGGAAAAAAATCAAATGGCCATATCTTTCGATCTAGAAGTCCAAATCAGATTAAATTTATATAATTGGAAAGGTATCCTCAAGCCTTTCAATTTGACATCATTAGAATCATATATTGATGGCATTTAGTTGGAGAAAAAGAGGAAAAACTAGTTAGGGAATTAATGTGCAGATCAAGACGCCTCAACAACCTAAATTGATGAAGTATGTGGCTCTTACCTTCTCCTACCAAGAAAAAGGATCATTTGGGAAATGGATTTAACATGAGGATGCCCATAATATTTCTCAGAGATTTAATGCATGATTTATGATGGTCGAGGTTTAAAAATCACTATTGTAGGGAAATACATAGATCTTCATTAATGACAAGATCAAAGCTGATTTCATTTCCCTTTCTTTTACTCTCTTTTGTCTATCTTTCGTGAGCTATATATTGCAAAATATTTCATTATTGAAAGGGATGGACATTTATAATCTTCAAAGGAACCATGTCAAAAAGGTCTTCTTGAGTAACTGTGAGTGGTGAACATTCATTTTGGCCTATGTAGATGTTTTTTTTCCTTCTGTTTCAGCTGTAATGGAATGTGCATAATTTTAAGAAATAAAATATGGTGTTTGTGGTTCCCTTTTTCCCTATGCTTTTGTTTTATCTACATCTTGCCTTTCTTTTTACTATTGTGATGTGTTTTGTCATATCTCTTTCACTTGTAGGCTCCATTTTTATTGTGTTTTATGTGAAATTGGAAAGTTAGATGTCGTTTTGAGTTATGACACTTTTGTCTTCCCTCTCTCTGCCCATTTTTTCCCATTTTCCCTCATTTCATAATGTCTCATCACTATTTTCTTTGTGTTATCACCTACCATTTAGCTTAGTATTTCCCTTTTTATGCATCTCCTTCTAAACTTGGTCCCTTGGAATGTTAGTTTAGGACTAGAGAGCTGCATTTCCTTCATTGGGAGTAATTTTAGCATTAGAAATAAGTAGAGGAATTGGCCTTCTATGGAGGTATATATCTTACAGTGCAATTACCATAACTTAAAGACATTCTTATTTTTCCTTAAAATCTTGGGTTTTCTATGACTTGGGGAAAGGTGCAATTTTAAGCTTCAATAGTTTTGGCAAACCCGGTGGGATAAATTTTTAAGATATGTACAACTTCATACCAACAAGGATTTATGTGTTATTGATTGTATTCAGCCTTTGGAGTTATTTTCTCAACAAATCTTGTGACTCCAGTGTTCCAAAAAACCCATCATCTTAATTGCATACATTTCTCTTTTCTTCCATTTCATTTCCATTCATTATTTCCCTTTAATTATTTCTATTTTCATTTCATTCATGAAGTTGTGTAATAATGACTTAATTCCCTTCATTGGTAATCCTCATTTCCAATAGTAGCACCATATTCCCTTCATCCCCATATTTTCAAAAATCCTCCTCTAAATCATTTTTATGAGCCCCATCATGAAGAATATGCATATAACCCAACCTCAAAAGATTCATATGGTTATCCTTCTATCCATTATGTTTTTGAATAACATGGTTATGTAGATGATGGTGGTAATCTAATGGAAGATGATGATTTTAAGAGGAAGATTCAAGAAATGGAGATGAACATGATGTAGATCAAGGCTGCTAGTGCATTAAAGGAAACCAAGATTGGTTTTAGGAGGCCCTATCCATGGACAAGCCCTATACCAAGCTGGTTCAATCCCCAGTAAACACTGAATTTCATTGTTGAGATGTTGTCCTCAAATTACAAATGTGGTCTGAGTTGATTGGAGGCTTATCAATCTAGTGTTAGGTAAAACCTGTCGATGGGGAAACCATACACTACCATCATATAACCCTCCCATTCCTCCTCCCTAACATACACCATCTCATCCTGAGTTTCATGTTCCTAGCTTTCTGACTGCTCCCATTGATGATTCCCCTTCTCCATCTTCTTCCCTTCCATCCCATCTCCATTTCTCCACCCTCTTTCCTTCCAAACACCAATCCCCTCCACAAGAAATTATTCCACCTCCTTCACCATTCTAACCTTTGCAAAATTGGACAAGGGATAAATCCTTCCCTCACTTTATAAAATAAGAGCTACATGTGCCTGAACTTCATCATAAATCAGTTGTAAACCATGAAGTACTGGAGGCTAACCAACAGACAAAGGGCCTAATTTCTTGGTTTTTTGAGGATCCATTCCTTGTTAAACAAGATATTAAATATTTCATGGAAATAAGGGTTGAGCTTCATTCTTCTGGACAACAAAATGCACATACATATCTAGAGGAGAAAATTGAGGAGCTAAAAAAAGCATATCAAATTCAGAGCTTCAAGGATTGGAGCTATGAGTTTTAATCCAGAAAGGTTCATTACCAAGAATATAATAGTCATCCTTCTCCAAGTTTTGTAAAATTAGCTGAGGTGAGTCCTATTCATGAAAATCATGAGAGACTTGTAGAAGAATGGACAGATTTTGAGAGCATAGTGGATGAAGAAGTGGCCCAACCCATTGCAAAAATCCCTCCTATTTTGATTGAAAATTTTGAAGTCAAGGAGGTTGAAATTAAAAGACATGAATATCAGTTTGATCTTCAAGCAAAGGAAGAGAAGCTTCCAAGTGAGAAAGACGTTTCATTTGATTGCAGTGATCCAAAAATAATATCTTCAGACACTATAACCAGTCACGAGGAGCTTCGTGCCATGAAGGAGGACAAATAAAATTCAAAGGTTTTGAGTGAAGAAGAGATCATAGAAAGCTCTTTGCTTTCTTTTAATGATAAAACTTTATATCTTTCTTCCCCTTCATCCTTGCATGAATTTTGTTTTGTGGATGAGTTTTATCTCTAAAACTTTGTGTTTGGGATGGAGGAGAGGCATGATGAATCAATTTCCAAATTGGAAATCATCATGGAGAAGGTAGAGTCTTTTTTTGAGTTGTTTGCGGAAGTAGAACAAGGATCATATCATCTTGGAAACGACCATCTTTAGGAAAGTCTGCATGATGATCCCATATGTGGGATTGAGCTTCAAAAGAATAGGAAAATCACAAGGATCAGCCCACTGGTTCCCAAATCCCCTCACCCAATCAGGTATCTAGCTAGGTTGGAGCCACCCCAAGAGTTGTAATTGGTTGTGCCCTCTTTAGAGCATGAGGAAGAGCTATAAAGTACCAAAGGTCAGCTGCAATGCCTCTCAAATATAAATAAATAACTTCTAAAAAAGGTATAAACCTTATTTTCAGCTGACACTTTAATGAATAGGGTGAGAAACTAGATTCAAATCAGTTTTTCACTCTTGTTAAAGGCCATGTCCATTGCCAAATTAATTACATGGCCTCATTTTGTAAGAAAGGGAAGCTATTTCTCCCTGCATGTTTCAAGCTTTGTTTAGCTTATCATTTCTTTGGTTAGAGTAGGGTAGTGTAGGTTTTCTTTCAGTAAAATAAGTGCTTGTGCACACTCTGCATGTTTCCACTTGGGACATGTATGATTTTTATGTTCGTATAAAGTTTTGTTGTTTTGCTGCTATGCATAGTTAATTTCGGGGCCAAATCAAATAAGTCGGGCAATTTCCAAGTTTTATTTCGAGCTCACAAGATCAAATTCATTAAGCCCAATTATGAGTAGGTTCTATGAGGAAAATAAAATTTTGGGGAAACTTTCAAAGTACATTTTCTACCCCCAAGAGATCATATTCAATTCAGAGTTCTTTGCGCCTCTTCCTTGGTATAAATTCTAGTTTTTGGGATAATTTGCAAACTGAATCAAAAATCCCAAGCAATCAACTTCAAGAGCATACCAAGGTAGCTCCAGATCAGTTAGAGAAAGTTTCATGGCAAAATTAGATAATTGGAGTAGTTTTTAAGCTTATTTAAAGCTCCACAAATCAATTTCAGGCAGTTCTAGTTTATGCTAAGTTCATAACTAATTCAGGAGACATATTTTAAAAGAAAAACATCAAATTTTTAAAGTTTTGGGCTCAAATCCATTCCCAATTGATGCTTCAAGGCTACAGGTCTCTTCATCTAGCAGGTAGATGTTCTTTGGAGGTCACCAAACTGTTATCCCAAATTAACTCCATCTGGATTAATTTGGATAACTTAATTAAAAATGAACTTAGCCATTTTAACAAGTCTAGGACGTTCAAACGGTCATCAATTTCCACACCACTAAAGCACTAGCTATTGGAATTTGAAAAACTAGTGGGAGATTAAGCTATAAAGCATTGGCGAGTTCATTTTAAAAGCTACTAGATGTTCCCTTTCCCATCAAAGTCTACACCACCAAAGTAGTTCATGCACTTACGATGCGAAGGGGATACATGGCTAGATTTGGGGTCTATTCATGTCCATTTCATTTCACAGACTTCAAGTCCACAAAATCAGCCAAGTTCAATAAAGGGTCGGGTCCAGGCAGAGCACAAGTTAAAAGTTGCGACATGAAGCCAACAACCAATGAACCTGAAAATTGCGAATTCCAAAGCTATGTGGAGCCATGTTATTGGCTCACTTTTCGTGGTTTGACATCACAATGGGCTATGGAAAATTTGACATATTGACATTGTGAGGGGCATGGGGATTCCTCATTGGTTAATTTTTCACATGGGGAAGAAGGGGTAGTAAAAAATATTGACATTATGATGTGTGTGGAACTTTCGTATTGGATCACACTTTACAGTGGTTAGTAAGGGGATATAAAAAAGGTGAATTGTGAAGTGGCATGGAATGACCCTATGTTGAGCCCTTGAAATAACCAAGTACTTGAGGTGCAGAGGATTGTGGAGTGCAGAAGCAAGGTGCGAAGGCAAGCATGAAGGTAAATTTTGGGAATGCGTGAAGGAACGTCGACTTTTTGGACTATGGATAAATTCACGTTAAAGGAACACATGGAATGGCAACCATATTTAGTTATGGATAAAGTTAAGCTATGAAGACTTGTAGCTCAAGGAAAGCATATTCCTGGGTATCATTACGGTTATCATGAGAGGATTAGGAGGTGTAAAAGTGGAGTTAGTTCTAGCTAGATATCATCTGCATGCTGAGGATACTTGAGTAGGGAAAGACATGATGACATTTGGCATGATTCTTGGGTAATGATGAAGCGGTTAGAGGAGATTCCTTCTAGTTCCTTCTTATGTATTGTTTTGCATGGCAAGAAGGGTGTGTGTCACAGGAAGAAAAGAGAATGTATGTGTATGGAGAGTGGGAGCTAAGGGAAGCATGGGTGTAATCTCTGTAACAAAGCTATTGTAGAGAATATATGTTGACCCTGTTATTGTATTAGCTCCATTAATGGTTTCTTTAATGTATTTTGCTACTGTAATATTGAGGAATTAATAAAATGGGAATGTTCTAAATATCTGAGTCATGGATCTTGATCTGTATGTTTTATTTTATGCTTATGGATCCAAACCTTTATGTTCTTGATGATGCTCATGGTCTAGATATGATTCCCCCATGTATTGTGATGTTCTCATCTATATTATGGTGCATTTATGCTTAGATCTAGTTTCCTTGTTTCTGTCTTAGAATGCATGTAGTTATATCTATGCATTGTCCCACTAATGTTGATAAACATTCTTGCAAAGATCATATAAAGGAGGGGCTCGACACTTGCGCACTCCTCGGGTGAGCACCCAATTAGGCTGGGTGATAGGCTGAGCGCACCTGGGATATTAAGTGATTAGAAAGGATGACTACATTTTGGTTCCGTTATCGGGACCTCTTTTGAAGTTGTTGTAAGAATGGTGTGTGATGAAAGAACGCTTGACCTTGGACAACATCGAGACTTGGCTTAAAAGCACAGAGGATGAGTTTTCTCAGCGATTTAACACTGGACCTGAGTTTGATGCACGTAAATGGGTAGAGGAGCACCTTGTATCATGAGCTCTATGAGACATTATTTTGTTGTTTTCTAGTAGAGTTGTATGAATGGCTATCAACATATGCATCAAGGAAGAGTTGGTATTATAGACCTCATGTTTGGACCCAAGAAGAGTATCAGAGGCTACATGATGTTGATCTGACCTGGACTCATGTTGTTGATCACTGGTGGAGAGGTGTGTTGACTAGCTATACCTTGGAATACACAGTTTCTATGTATTCTTTCCCAAAGATTGCTGAGTTTGAGTTCTTGCAGGAGCCAAGAGGATCATTCTTGCGTGTTATGCCATTAGCCATTAAGATCCTAATCATCACTCTGAGTATGGAGGAATTTCCTATGGCTGGCTAACTTCCCACTAGGTGTGGGGTGCGGAAGCTGGTGTGGTGAGAGATGGAGGATCCTATGATGGAAGAAAAAAGAGAAGAGAGGAAGCTCAAGTATAATGAAGCATGAGAAAGGGAGTTGATGAGAAAACATGAAGTTACTGGAGTGATGGATTTATGGAGGCAGACGTTGTGTGAAGGATTTGCGCTTCACGTGGAGGGCGTGGGACCTGAGAAGTCTATGCTACCCCATCTTGGAAAGCATGAGAGAGAAACCCCCTCAACTTCTGGTGAGATCTTGTCATATGGAGAAAGGAGAGATTCATAGGCATGCATCTTAGCCCACCTGGTGACCAAACCCTGGTGCTTAGTTTTCCAATTCCTGAGATAAGTTTTGTTAATCCAATTGGTGTTGGTATTGGTAGTAAAGTGGCACCTGGTAGATATAATTTTTCATTTACATTCTTCTATGGCAGCAAATAAACATTTCTATGTTTGGAGGTATCATATCTGGTAAATCATTTGGGAAAGGTGTGGGTACACAAAGTTTGGGTATCACATCTGGAAGTGGTTCTACATCACAGACTGTTGGCACAAGTTTAGCGTGAATGGTGGGTACATAGAGTGCATCTACATCAGGCCCCTTACCTATGATGGGAGGAGGATCTAGGTGGATCAGGAGAA
This sequence comes from Taxus chinensis, assembly GCA_019776745.2. Lineage (NCBI taxonomy): Eukaryota > Viridiplantae > Streptophyta > Pinopsida > Cupressales > Taxaceae > Taxus > Taxus chinensis. The sequence continues at coordinate 42,743,726 of CM034153.1, read as the reverse complement.
ATAGGAGCTAGTGGATCTAGTGGATCTGGTGGAGGAAACACCGGAGGGAATCAAGGTCCTGGATCTGGTGGGAAAGGACCACAACACCATCAACAAGTTTTTTACGAAATGTCTCTACATTTTCCTGATTACAAGGGCATTGAAGATGTTGTAGAAAATGTACACAAGTGTGAATTACTATGGTGCACAAAAGGAATCACTACCCTAGATCAAAAAGAAATTCAGTTTAAACTACATTGCAAGGGCACATGCATAGTTGGTACCGAAAGTATGACCCACATTAGACAGTGGTGGATTATACTGCGTTGTGTGATGACTTCTTGGTGGAATTCCACATTCTTGAGTTTGAGAAAAAGAGCATCAACGCATTGAAGGAGATTCAACAAGGGATGACAGAGAGTGTGCAAGAGTATGATGCACACTTTAAAACTCTTCTGTCAAAGTTGTCTTATGATATCCATCCCTCTCATATGCTCAATGGTTTCATTGGAGGATTGATCACACCTTTCAGATGAGCACTTTCCCACAAGACTTTCATGGATCCACGCGAGGCCTTGGAGGCTGATTTGCATGCACTGAGGCCATCGGAAGCGTTGACACTGGAGTAAGCCCATTTTTAGAAGCACAAGATCACTGCCATGGTGAAGCAACTTGAGAAATTGTCTGTGAACTCAACTCATGAGACTCACAGTGGACTATGGTGCATGGATTGTGAGGTAGAAGGACACACAAAAGACAATTTCCCATGAAATATGGTGTGTGCCATGTCATTGGATTGTGAGATCTGTCATGAAGATCATGATCCAAGTAGATGCCCATTGTTGCAGCACGCGCTCCACAAGAATGTGTCCTCTTATTGTAATATTTTCTCATCTACAACACATGATACAAAGGACTGTCGATTGATAGACCAAATCCATGATGCCATTGATATTGGTGTGTGCCAGACCAACATTGGGAATAATTCTAAGAATGAAGGTTGTTAGTTTGAAGGGCACATAGATGGAGGTGGTCAAGGAAGAGGATTTCGCGGAGGATTTAGAGGACATGGTAGTCAAGGAGGTAGGAGTGAATTTCCCCATGGAACCTATTACAATTGTGGATCTACTGAACACTACAAGCGCAAGTGTCTTGATTTGTTACAATGCTCATGGTGTAGGAAGAAGCATAAGTATGAGGAGTTCCCTAAGTTGTATGAGCACATGAGCTAGAACCAGAAGAAGGACAGGGGTGTGGGAATGGTTAGTGTGAAGCGGGATGATCCATTATGGATGCCTAGGGTAGCACATGACTCTGAGTTGGAACCTGTCGTAGTAACCACATGGGTGGAAGCCACATGTGCTAGGGAAGAACCAAAGAAAAGGCCTCTCATTACAAGAGAAGAGGTGTTACATGGGAAGTATCCTGATCTAATTCATAAGAAGGAGGTTTACCAATATACCATGAAGGTAATTAGAAACCTGCAAGGGGAGATTCAATGTTTAAAGGAGCAATCCAGGAAGTTGGAGTAGAATAAAAGCACTGAAGTCCCTCAGAAGGACATGGATGAGATCAGAGAAGTGTGTAGGATGTTGCACCAGGAGAATATTATCCCTCTGTTAGGAGAGTGGCTAAGAGAAAAAGTACCACGCACGCTTGAGGTGAGCATGAGAGGTGGGTATTGCATGCTAATCTACCCCCTCACAATATTGACTATGACAAGGAAATCACATTGAATGTAGTTGTGGATGGATGGATTTTGAGAAACATCTTGATTGACATGGGTGCTGAGGTCAATGTTCTCACTTTAGATGCATGGAATCAGATGGGAAGACCCCCATTACAACCATCTTCAAATGTGTTGTATATGGAAAATAGGACAAAGGCTATGCCCATCAGAGTATTGAAGGATGCATCCATAACCATCTAAGGGGAAAATTTTACTGGAGACTTTGAAGTCTTAGCACTTTCCAAGGTAGATAAATTTCCATCCCTACTTGGATGCCCCTGGTGCTATAAGAATAATGTTGACTTGCACTTTAACAAAGGATACATAAGTTTCGAGAACAAGGAGGAGCACATCATTATTCCACTTGACGATGGGAAGTCTGCACCCTATATAGAGCCTTTGGGAGAAGAGGACCTGGATAGAATCTATGTGCGCACCATTAGAGACCCTGAGATTGTTCATCCATCAAGAGAAGGAGTCATTCAATGGGAAGATGCTCAGTCTATGAGTGATACAACTAGCATTGCATGTGACAATTGGGCACATGGGACCTATGAGTTGATTAGAAGACAACTGAAGGGATTTGTCACTCGAGTTACTAGAGCACACAATTAGATGCCTGAGAGGACCGCAGTTACCAAGTTATACTGGGGAAAGTAACCCTAACGTCTTTCTACACGTGATGGAGGCACAGTGGACCTGTCAGATGAAAAGGAGGAATATGCTAACTTATACCTTACGTGGGATGGCAACGTGTTGGTGGGTGACCCATCAGGACAACCTTCTAGAGTGGCATGAAGTGAGAATCACACTCTCTGTTAGGTTTCTGAGGAGAAATGCACCCTCTACAATACATGACTATCATGGGAAGGAGTCTGCCTCATTCCACATCCAAGAGTGTGAGAGAACCTAGATGATGGGTGTAGAAGCCTTTCCTCCTTCACTATGGGTGCATAAGTTCTATTCCACCCTATAGGGCTGCACACACACATGGTATATTCATTCAGAGATGCATCGTCAGATGGGAAACTGGTAGGAACTGACAGTGGATATTATTCAAACTTTTGGGTATCAAAGTTCAAAGCCATCGGTGAATGAGGCATTGCAGGTAGTCAAGTGCCTTACTATGGGAGATAGTGCCATGGCTGAGGACCAAATTCTGGAGTTATTAGGAGAACCTAAGTTGGGGGCATGCTTCATAGAAGAAGAACTAGAAGAAGAGATGGAGGAGGTGCAACTTGAGCATGCCTTCCTGGAGAAAGAAAAAGGAAAGTTAGTCTATTTGATAGATGATGAGGAGGTGGAAAACTTGGATGTTAACCATACAGAAGGTATGTGTGAAGTATTAGATAAAGTAGATGAGAAAGCGTGCACATACCATGAGCCCTTGAAAATAAATAAAGTTAACATTGGTACAGAGACAGAGCCGAAGGAAGCTATCATTGGAGATTACTGGACAAAACAAGAAGTGTTGAAAATCATTGATCTACTGCATGAATTCCAATATTTGTTCCCACATGGGTACCATGAATTAAAAGGAGTACATCCCTCATTGGGAGAAATGAGGATTAAGTTAAAAGAGGGTGCATGCACCTAAGTTCGGAAGAGACCTTATAGATGAATCCAAATTTGTGCATCAAGGTTAAGGAGGAGATTGATAAGATGATAAGATCTAATATCATTGAGGCAATTGAAGAATCTGAGTGGGTGAGCCTGATGGTAATTAGTATTAAAAAGGATGGAAGGATAAGGATTTGTGTTGACTATAGGGACTTGAATGTTATGTGTGTCATAGATCTTTTCCCAACCCCATTCACTGAAGAGATCTTGGAAGTTGTAGCAGGGTAGGAGATTTATTCTTTTACAGATGGATTTTTAGGTTGTCACCAGGTAAGTATTGCGAAGGAAGACCAAGGGAAAACTACTTTCACCATGGAGTGGGGAATTTTTTCTTATACCATCATGCCTTTTGGGTTGAAGAACATGCCTACTTGTTTTTCACACATTGTAGTACAGGCCTTTCAAGACTTCATCCATAAGTTTTTGCAAGTTTACCTAGATGATTGGATGGTGTATGGGTTAGTAAGAGACCATTGTGACAATTTGAGGTTGATGTTTGAGAGATGTAGGTAGTTGAGTATCTCACTTAACATTAAGAAGTGTGTCTTTGCTACCCCATTTGGCACTTTACTTGGTCACATCATATGTAAGGAAGGCTTATTGGTAGACCCTGCAAAAGTGGTTGTTATCTTGGGTTTGGAGGAGCCTACCAGTCAAAGTGTTGTGCATGGATTCTTAGGGCACACAGGATATTATAGAAAATTTATCAAAGGATATGCCAAGATTTCCATGCCATTAGAGGAGTTGTTGAAACATAAAGGTAAATTCCATTGGGGTGAGGTTCAACAGATGGCTTTTGACACACTGAAGGATAAACTTACCACTGTGCCCATCTTGCATTTTCCCTCTTAGGATAATCCTTTCCATGTACATGTAGATGTGTCAGGTATGGCGATTGGAGTGGTCTTAGCACAACCTAGAGAGGGGATTGTTGACCATCCCTTGTGTTTTTCTAGTAGGAAGTTAACTCCAGTAGAACAAAATTATACAACCATAGAGCACGAGGCATTGTCAATGATCTATGTTGCACAAATTTAGGAAGTATTTTCTAGCAACACCTTTCATTTTCTACACGGACCACATGGCATTAAAGTACTTGGTGAATAATCCCATTTTGCAAGGGTGCATATGTCGATGGGTCTTATTGTTTCAGGAGTTTGAGTTTATGGTTGTGGTGAAACCAGGGAAGAGAAATTTGGGACCTGACCATTTATCACGGATTGACTCAGGAGAGGACATGTAGAGCATTGAGGACACAATGCTAGATGCACATTTGTTTATATTGCAGCGTGTGCCCTCTGACTTGGAGGATATTTTTGTTTTCTTGTGAATGGGTGTGGCACCAGAAGGAATGAAGGCCTTGGAGAAGAATCAGTTGGCCATACGCGTCACACCCTATATGTTGATTAGAAGAGACCTGTACAAACTAGGCCGAGATGAGGTTTTGCACCGGTGTGTGTTGGAACATGAGCATACTGCAATCATGGAAGAAGCTCATGGTGGCATTGCAGGAGGTCACTATGCAGGAAATGCTACCCCGCATGCAAGATCCTATTGGCAGGCCTTTGGTGGGAAACAATTTACAAGGATTGTATTGAATATTGCAAGGCATGTGATCATTTCCAGTGCCTTGGTAAACTAGGATGAAGAGATGAAATGCCACTAAGACCTATTGTTAGTGCAGATCCATTTGAAAAGTGGGAAATTGAATTTTTGGGCCCTATTTCCCCAGTTACACATAGGATAGGTTCACACTATATTATAACTTGCATAGATTATCTTACGAGGTGGGCAGAGGTGGCACCTACAAATGATTGCATGGTGGCTACAACAACTAGGTTCTTATGGGAGAAAATAATCAACAGATATGGATGTCTGTTGAGCTTAATGAGTGATAGGGGTACACATTTCTTAAATGAGACTATTTGAATCTTGTTGGTAGATTTTATGGTGGCACATAAAAAAACTACACCCTATCACCCTCAGGCTAATGGAATTGTTGAGGCATTTAACAAGATATTAAGCCACATGTTAACAAAGATTTGTGATGTTAGAAGAAGAGACTGGGATGATAAAGTCTCTGCAATGCTATGGGCATATAGAACAAATTATAAATGGTTGAACAAGGCCACACCCTTTCAATTGGTGTTTGGCATGGAGGTAGTTCTACCTGTGGAATTCATGTTTCCATCTCTACGTATTACGTGAGCAGGAGGATTGGATGATGAACAAGCATTAGAGGAATGCATTGATAAACTTATGGAGTTGATGAGAGGTGTGTCATTTCCAGATGGAGTTAGAAGATGAAGAAAACATGACAGAAGGCATGACATGATCATCACATTAAAAATAAGAAGTTTGAGGTTGGGCAGATGGTTCTACTTTATGATTCTAAGTTTTTGCGCTACCTAGGGAAGCTTAAGGTACACTTCTTGGGACCATATACTATCACTTATATACTTGATTTAGACCCTTTCTAGTTACAAGTACTGGATGGCAGAAGGTTTTCTGATTTATTTAACGGGAGTAGGTTGAAGCCCTAATATAAATAAGTCTTTAGTGTGTTTGTAAATAAGGCAGTATTTCCAGTTAGTTTAGAATTTACCTTAATGCATTTTCCTTTTTATGTGTTTCCTTTCTTTGTCACTTTTCTTGTCCTTTATGTTCTATGTTTTGTGTGCATTGGCGCACCTGTAGCTAAATACATTTGAAGTGATTTCATGTGTAGAGGACCACACATACTTTTAGTGTGGGGTGGATTGGCATCTAAATTTGAAAAACATTGGCATGTTTCTAAGGAAGATGGACTGTTGGAAGACTCATTCTGGATGACTAGCAAAAGGAAGAAGACCGATTTGTGTAGAGGAGGTGTTCAAATGTGTGCTTGTGTAGTGAAAAAGGTGTTCAAATTTGTGTCGTAATAAAGGTGTCTTAGAGAAAAATCTGAGTTGAGTATAGACCACACAGAAGAGAAGCAACGATCGGGTAGTATAACATGAGGTAGGTGGTGGTATAGGGAACTACTTGGTGGAAAGCACAGAGGTTATGTACTTTGGCATGGTGAGGTGTGAAAGGAAGTTTATGGTAGTAAAGTAGTGTTGGCATGCCAGAAGGTTACAAATGGCAATGTGTGAAGGAAGTCACATAAGTTGACTTAAGTGATAAAAGTACTTTATTAAAAAGTGACTTTAAAATGCATGGGTCAAGGACATCGAGGTTATGAAAAAGTATAAATAGAGGGTAAAGGTAGTCATTTCAACTACTTTTCCTTAGAAAATTTTTGTGCTCCCGAGCTTGAAGTGCGATGAGGGTTTTGAGAAGAAAGAAAGGTACTTATCATGAACCAGTGGAGTTGTGTGAAGCTGTGGCATGATCTTGTGGTGTAGCAAGAGGGGGAGAAGATCAACAAGGGGTTGCATGAAGGAGAAGCGATTGAAGTCGTCAAGTTCAAGCGGATAGGGAAAATTTAGAAGCACCTAGGGCATGGGAATAAAAATAGAGATGACACCAAAGAAGAGTAATATTAAGATACCAATAGTGGAAAAGGAAGAACCCATGGAAGTTTATTAAGAAATTCTGTACCCTCCAGGGGTTATTAAGGTAGAGAAGTGGAGCTCGAAGTTATACATGTGAAAAATCAGCGAGTTCAACCACAAAACCATTGAACATGACAATTTGATGCAGAAGGATCTTTACAAGGAGATCCCAGGGTTAGATGAGTAAGGAAACCCTAAGGTAGATGATTTGGTGATGAAGGAGTTATAGAAGACCGGGGTTTTGCAGATTTGGGAGCTGCCATTTTTTTCTAAATCCGCACTGATTTTCAGATGGTTAATGTCGCGAGTGCATGAAGACTCCTTCTACTTTGCGGGGAGGAGGATTAGACTCACGGGAAATTTAATCCATAGGATAATGGGCCCGTGAAACACTGGTGAGAATATGGCCCTCAATTTGGGTGCCACTGCGAAATTGGAAGAGTTAGCAAAACAATTAAACTATGAGAAGGGGGAAGGGCTCAAGTTATCATGGATATTACAGACCAGATGTTGAGAGTCATCTCCCAACTCATTAGTTACAAATTGGGAGCATCAGAGAGATGGATGAACATCAATAAGAGATTCTTGTGTGTTGCCTATATAGTTTCTAAGTAGGCACACTACAACTTTGCACAATTTATCGTGGATAGTATCATTGAGGAGGCACGAGTGGATAATGACTTAGGAGTGAAAATAACTTGGGGGTCCATACTGTTATTAATTGTATTCTAAGAAATCGGTGTCCCAAATTGACCAGAAGGGAACATGTGGGTTTACCCTTTGGTGCACCCATCTCCTGCTGTACAGTTCAAGAAATTCACTTTAGATAGGTCCATCTCGAACACCTACAAGGCGCAGATGAACAAGTGGTATGAGAGGCTACGTGGAGCTTTTGAAAATGAATGGCGCATCCCACATGAGCTACCAAAGATTGTTGGGGACCAGGTGTAATTTGTTGTTACGAAACACTTCTGTTATCCAATTTTACCCTCGGGCAAAATTAGACAAACAAGAACTTGCACGCAATGAAAATGGAGGAGTTGATTCAGTCATGGAGGCTTGCATTTTGGAGTTGGGAGAACAAGGTTGAAACAGACCTGAGTAAGTTGCAAAGTTTTTGGGAAAGAAGAAGTCCAAAATTTGGGTTTCGGACTTTGGAGGTGTAGCTTCTCGGAGGTGGGCTAAGGTAGATTTTGGGGAATTAGCAAAGAATAAAATCTCTGAAACCTGAAACTCCAAAAGTATGAAATTTTGGACTTTCAGGTTTTGGGGTTTTGGAGTTCTTGATTGCCAAAGCTGGAAAAAGGAAAAATGTTTTCGAAACCCAAAACTTTGAAAGTCTGAAATTTTGAACTTTTGGGTTTCGGGGTTTTAGAGTTGTCGGTCGCCAAAGTTGGAAAAAAGGAAAAAGGGTTTCCGAAAATCTGAAATTTTAGAATTTTGGGTTTCGAGCTTTCGGAACTCTCAAGGCAATAAGAAGGATGAAAAATATCTCAATCTCTGAAATCAAAATGTCTGAAAAGTCTAAATTTCAGGTTTTTGGAGGTTGCATGCATTTTTTTCTTTGAAAAAGACAGAGCCAACAACCCACCATTTTTACAGAATGACACCTCGACCTTCAGATGGCCATAAATTTTGACTGGGATCTCAGATTTGCACAAAAAAGGACTTTTTGGAAAGATCTCAGCGTCTACTACTCACCTACCCCAATAATGAAGGTATGGGATTACTTTCTTTCCTAACAAGGAACATTACATGGAGGCATGGGTTTTGTCATGGAACCCATCATTTTTTTACAGGAGAATTCAATGCATTTTTGGGTGGTTGAAGGAAGATTTTGAATTTCTTCTCTCCCCTTCTCTCTTTCTTCCTATATATTGTAAGAAGGGGAATTTTTCAAATGGTTGGAAAATTTTTCTTTGCACCCTCCCTTATTCTCTTGTCTGTAATTGGATTTTTGGAGTTAAAAACCTCCCATCAAAACTATAATGCAAATCTTGCCTCTTGGCCATTTTAGTGTACTGTATCAAATTTGTGGATCAATAATACATGTCTGTGGATGAATTTCAACCCTCTCTTGTGTTCATTGTATCTCTCTGATCTCTCATTGCAATCTTGGCTACATGTGTATGGTGGTTGTATTACATTTCATGGTTTGTGTTTAAAGGCAAAGCAACTGTTCAACATTCCTTTGGTTCATCACCTTTATTAGTTTAGGTTTATTTTCTTGCATATTCTTAACCTTGTCTCCTTGGAAAGTTAGAGTAGATCCTCTATAATTTGAATGTGTGCATCTGAACATAGGAATAGGAACCGAAATTCATCCGGAGAGCTTTCCCGATTACGAAGTCCCACACTTTGGGAAAAGCTCTATGTTATGTAATCACACTAAGAATTTTAACCCATTGAATTGTAGAGATTCAGGGGTGTTGTGATTACACATCAACAAATTCTGTTTGGCATGGTTGATGATGGCCAAAGGAGAATTGGGGTTGTGGTGCAAAATTCCATTTGCATTCACCACTAAATACATGAAGTGCACCATCAACCGATTGAAAGAATCACAAAAGCAAACTGTCGACATGGATAAGGTGGTTGTTGATGTGCACACCCTATGCATGACCTACAAATATAACTCAAGGATAGCATATCTGGAAGCCTTAGAGCCCAAATTTCTGGATATGCATCTGCAGGTCAATGTTACAATCAAAGGCTACATCGATTGGGTATTTGTATAGCCGTGCCCCAAGACGTAGGGAGGAGTTGAGGTGGAGGTTAGAGATGCCACCTTCCCAAGGCCACGTGAAGTGCCAATCCCTCCAATAAAAGTGGTCCAAGCAGAAGAAGTAGTAGTAGAATAATAAGAGGTGAAGGGAAGTTGGACACTTCTCGTAAGAGAAGATACTATACGTGCCGAGGTAGCAGTGGGGGTGTAAGTACATCACAGCCAAGCAATGACAAGGAATTGCAAGTAGAGAGCAAGGAAGGTGAGTTACCTAGAGGAGAGAAGCCAAAACAAAAGAAACAAAAGGTACATGAGCTTGCTAGTTCAGAAATAGAAAAAGGCTCAAAAGAAGATACCGCAACCCTAATGGAGGAAGTCAAGTCTGATCTTGAGGAAAAAGAGAAGAGAAGGGTTGAGGTAGAGACCAAGGCAATGGTTGATGTATGCGCTAAGGAGAAGGCTCATTCTATGGAGGAAACTGAGAGTCCAGCGCGAGGGTCTCCTCCTACACAACCCACAAAAAAGGAAGAAAATAAGGGAGACTCCTTTGTCATAAAGGAGGATAAAGGATTCACTCTAGGATCAAAGAAGCATCAAACAAAGTGCAAGGTTGTAAGGAAGAAGTTGACACCTATGTCCCCACATATGGACTTCGTGGATGATCCCACGAAGGTATTGTGTGCAAGATTTTAAGGTAACCTCCCTGTGGAGAAGCTACATGCGTGGGATATTTTGGATCAGAGTGGGGGTGTGATAATAAAAATGAAGATGATAAGTTGGAACCTGCATTGCCATGCAAAGTAGCTTGATTTTGAGGTCAATCATCACATGTTAAAGACCATTCATCTAAAGAATAAGGAAGGAGAGAAATACAAGGTGGTGGATCCAATCCACCTCATCGATGAATGGGTGTGCAACACGCTGTAAAATATGTCTTCAGAGGTGGTAAGATGCAGCTTGGATGCAGGGGAAAATGTTTGAACCTTGGTTGCGGAGAAGAAAGGGAAGGAGAAGGGAATATAGAGATTGTGCCAAGGGTTAAAGAGGGAGCAGGCGCAAACAAAGGAGGCGTATGTTTGAGCAGTCACCCTCGTTAAGAGTATTTTGGGGCAATGTCTGACGTTGGTAAGACAAGCCATGACATACTATGGTGATGAAATGGAGTATCTAGAGGACCTTGTGGGGATGTTGCCAGCCAACATCAAGGATGGTGTGGGGTCTACTACTGAAGAACTCGCCAAGGAAAAAGAAAACAAAAAGATCGCTATAGAAGTCCGAATCATTGAGTTGGAGGAATTTCTCACCCAACTCAAGGAAACAAATATACTTGTAAATAGGGGTTTTGAAAGTTGTCGGAAGTGCGATCCCATCATTGACGCGCGAGTAATAAATGAGGAGGCCGCCCTCAAGGCCTTACAAAAGAAGGTCTCAATTAACAAGTCTAAGCTCACACAGTTGATTGTTGACACCATAATGTAAAAGTATAAAATAAAGACCAAGTGTAATAGGTTAGAGTTTTGGATTGGCGAACTTTGAGACTCCATCACCAAACGTATGGATGAGTTCGAAGGTCTTTACATGGAGCTGGTTGTGGTGATTAAGGAGTTAAAGGAGAAAGTGGAAGAGATCACACCAGACCGAGTACCTGGTTTAGCAGGAGATGTGCCAGGGAAGGAATTGACAGAGCTGGAGGCATGGAAAATGTTGAAGGGGGAAATAGATGTAGAATTCCTCGAGTTAATCCAGTTGGTCCTCTAAGCAGTAATGACAGATAAGTTTCCTTTTACCTTAGCTGATTTTTGGTCGATAAATTTTTGTTCATGGAGCGCGAAGGATTTCCGTGGGTGGTAATTGAGCTAGTGTGGGTTGATGTCGAGCCCTTGAAATAACCAAGTACCTGAGGCACGGAGCGTTGTGGCACGTAGAAGCAAGGCAAAAAGGTATGCACTGAAGTAACTTTTGGGAATGCATGAAGGATTGCGCCCAGGCGGGATGGGTTTAGGACTTAGTCACTTTTTGGACTATGGATAAAGTCATGTTAAAGGAACACATAAAGAGGTAACCGAATTCAGTTATGGATAAAGTTAAGCTATGAAGACTTACAACTCAAGGAAAGCATATTCTTGGGTATCATTACATTTATCATGAGAGAATTAAGAGCTGTAAAACTGGAGTTAGTTATGGCTTGTTGGCATCTGCATGCTAAGGATACTTGAGTAGGGAAAGACATGATGAAATTTGACATGTTCTTGGGTAATGATGAAGTGGTTAGAGGAGATTCCTTCCAGTTGCTTCTTATGTATTGTTTTACATGGCAAGAAGGGTGTGTGTCGCAGGAAGAAAAGAGAGTGTATGTGCGTATGGAGAGTGGGAGCTAAGGGAAACATGGGTGTAATCTCTGTAATGAAGCTATTGTAGAGAATATATGGGGACCCTATTGTTGTATTAGCTCCATTCATGGTTTCTTTAATGTATTTGGCTACTGTAGTATTTGAGGAATTAATACAATGGGAATGTTCTAAATGTTTGAGTCATGGATCTTGATTTGTATGTTTTCTTTTATGCTTATGTATCCTAACCCTTATGTTCTTGATGATGCTCATGGTCCATATATGATTCCGCCCTGTTATTGTGATGTTCTCATCTATATTATGGTGCATTTGTGCTTAGATCCAATTTCCTTGTTTCTATCTTAGAATGCATGCAATCATATTTGTGCATTGTTCCTCTAATGTTGATAAATCTTCTTGTAAAGCTTATATAAAGGAGGGGCTCGGCGCTTGTGCATGCCTCAGGTGAGCACCTAGTTAGGCTGGATGATAGGACGATGCACCTGGGATATTAAGTGATTAGAAAGGGTGACTACACCATATTTGTCTGTGCTTCACAAAGATAAAAGACAGTGTAAGATTTACGAAGAGCATGTGATTGTTTTATTAGCTGACATTTCATAAACGAGTAGACTTGTGTGTAAAAGGAAAGAAACTAAAGGGAATCAGACATAAGAAAAGCTCGACCCTGTGACCCAACCAGAGATTGACACATGGAAAAAGGAAAAGAAATGCACACGTAGGAAGAGGAAATCCCCGAGCTAATCAAAGGTTTCCACGAGTCAAGTTCATGTGCTCCACAGTAGGCAAAAATTTAAATGGCCATATCTTTCGATCCAAAGCTCCATATCATAAAAAAATTATATCGTTGGAAAGGTATCCTCGAGCCCTTCAATATGGCATCATAAGAATCAAAGTTTGATGGAATTTAGTGGGAGAAAAAGAGGAAAAATGTTTAGGAATTAATGTGCAGATCAAGACGCCTCAACAACCTAAATTGATGAAGTATGTGGCTCTTACCTTCTCCTAGAAGAAAAAGGAAATTTGAGGATGGGTTTAACATGGTGCCCATGATGTTTTTTAGAGTTTATTTCATGATTGACAATGGTTGAAGTTTGAAAATCTGTTTTATAGGGAAAGGTAGATTTTTATTGATGACAAGATCAAATCCGATCTCATTCTCTCTCTATTCTATCTTCTCTGTCTCTCATTCTCTATATATTCTAAAATGATGCTTATTCCAAAGAATGGACATTTCTTAGCTGCAAAGAAATCATGTAAAATGGTCTCCTAAGCAACTATGAGTGGAGAACCTTCATTTTGGCCTCTGTAGATATTTTCTTGGCTTCAGTTTAAGCTGTAATGGATTGTGCATACTTATAAGCATTAAAATTTGGTGTTTGTGGCTCTCTTTTTCCCTATACTTGTATTTTTTTCTACATCTTCCTTTTCTTTTACTATTGTAATGTGTTTTACATATCTCTTTCATTTGCTGGTTCTATTTTGATTGTGTTTCATGTGAAAGTGGAAATTTAGATGTCATTTTGAGTTGTGGCACTTCTATTAGTTTAGGATTAGATAACTTCATTTCCAACATTAGGAGTAGTTTTAGTATTAGGATTAGGTAGAGGAACCGACCTTCTCCGGATGTATTTCTCATAGTGCGAGTCCCAAAACTTGGAGATAATCCCATTTTGCCTCACTATACTAGGTTGTATATGACTCGGGGCATGGTGCAAATTTGAGCTCCAACAGTTTCCTTCATCAAAATTAATAATGATGTCATCCATCAATGATACTCAACAAAAACCTCAACCTTATATTTACGTAATGTGTGTCAGGATCAACTATAGAAACTCCCATTTGGAAATGCCTTTCAACATAGTTAATGTTTGAGGCATTGAAAAAAGAGTATTTTTTTGTGTGTGTGCCTGGGTCCTCCTTTTATGCTCTAGATCATCCAAAGTTATAAATAGGGAACATTTAATTTTAAATAATATAATCCGGTTGAGTGGTTTGAAGATTATCGTTTGGTTGATCAGTTTAAAGATTATAATACGTTGATGAGACAAAAAATTTGAATGTATGGAATTTATTAAATGCTTGGATTTTGGTTGAGGATATTTGCAAGAGATGGAAACCCATATGTAGAGGCATGGGGACATGTGTAGCTAACTTCATTTAGCTATTTGGAGACTCGACCAATGTAATGTTTGATCGTTGCATGCAAAGATAAATAGTGGGTAAGTCGAGGGAAGATGCAGAATTAGGTGATCCCGTAAGAGGGGCGACAAGTTACAAGATGAAAGAAAGTTTGAATCATAGTACTCAATACAGAATCCATGATGCAATACGCAAGAAATATCAAAGCAACCTCAATGAAAACATTAATGTTTTTTGATCATGTAACTAAATGCATATGAAATACATATCGAAGTCAAGGGATGTTGGCAGAGTGACAGGCCTTGTCACCAGTGACTTCTTTTCCCTTCAAAAAATTGGATGAAAGATCGCCACAATAGATGGTTACAACACACGACTGCGAGAATATTTGTTGGGTCCTAGAAGAACCAAATTTGCATGGGAAAAACTGATATGGTTTTATGGAAATGACCAAAGAACCCATGACCATATGATAAGAGGAAGACATGAATGGAAATTTGGAAAGAAAATGCATGGGAATTAAATACCTGCATGTCCCACACATATTTCATAACTTAGATTGTTCATACCTGAATCATATATTCTATCTATGCTCCACTTTATTATCTTAATCAACCTTAAGACATTGAGATTTTCCCATCCTGCAAGTGCGAAATGCTAGTAAAACTGCTACCAATATTGTAATCTGCAAGTAAATTTACCGCATTTTAACACACCATAAAAGTAGGTGAATCTTCATGGCTATAAAACCCAAGTTCAATCCATAAAAAGAAGCCATCTAAGATCCATCTTGTTTCATATGCATGTTAGAATCTATTAATAATTGGAGTGGGTTACTATTTTGAATCCCCATGAAAATTGCCAAATTTTGAACCCCCTTTTGTATTATGTATCGATCACATTGGAAATTGTCATGAGTGCTAACATAATAGTTGTGGGGCTCCAATATGGGTGCAACTATTATTGAGGGTTGTGATCCTACTCACATGAGTGTACACCATCAAATTCCTTGACAGAGCATTGAACATGACCCGACATTTATCATGCAAAGTGCTGAGGTTGACAGGGTCTATAGCTAGGATGCAAGGATCAACAAAAAAATCAATGACTCTAATTATTAACAACCAAAACATTTGGACCACCCATTCATTTCCATGTGTGAGATTAGAATGGGTGTGAATCTAACTTAGCAACACCTTCAACGTAAATAACCTTTGGATATGGATCCCAATTCGAAAAAATTGGGCATAATTGAAAAGTTGATGAAGCGTTATTTATAGACTTAGAAGATTTTATGTCTACCTTTTCGAATCATCGTTGGATTCTAAAAGTTTTAAGTTCTAACCATAGTCAAATTAAATCAACGATCAACAAAATTAAAGAAATTCCATGTAATCAAGTTCAGTGGAGTTGTTAACGGTCCTGCAAAACACGTCTAAATCAATGAAAAGAATAAGAATACTCTGCATATTTCATATCACATCTACATTTTGATAAGTCAAACGTTTAAATGTATATACAGAAAAGAAAATGAAATGAAAAGGATACATGGGATCCTGTTTAACTGTGCATTAAAATACACACCAGTACCAATTAAAAATGACATCTGGAAGTTTTTTTCTACACCAGTAGATGGATGGTTCTGATTTCTGTGCATTGTCAGATTTGTCAAGGTGAATTTCATTTGTCAAAAGGAAAAATACATCACAATATGACGGTAAAATATAGAAAATAAGAGGAAATTAAGGTTATTTATGTTTTTTCTAATATTCTAAAAACTTATGTGCCAAGACATTTTTTAATCTATGTGATGGATGTGAACCCCATTGGTGACTTGGATTTAACGAGCACATAAAATGTGGTGTGGCTTTCACCTTAATTTTGAAACCTAATTAGACAAATCTATGTAATTTTTAGCAGAGATTATTGACCCAAAATAAAACTTTTATGTGTTTCCTATGTTCCATTTAAATTTTGGTTAAAAAAATTATTCTTGAATCTTGATTGGCTTATTAAAATCTATATAATAATTACAATTGAAAATTGTTAGGGTAATGAGAAAGCAATGAGGAATTATGAGTGCAAAAAATCATTACTGAAACAAATCGAATAAAACATACATTGATCACAAGATGTATTAAAACATGTGCTATGAAAGACACCCCATCTCCCAACTCTTTCCCTGACTAGTTATACCCTGTGAACCATGATCCTATAAGAAAAACTATAGGTCTTAAATTTAAGGAAATAGAGAGAAGATTCCGACAAACACCTCCTCCTCTTCCATATAATATACTAGTAATTATTTATGAAGTGTACGATAGAAACGCTGAAGGGGATGCATAAAAAATTAAGCTCGAGGGACATAAACACCAGAGGGGGAAGAGGGGCAGTGAAGAAAGGGTTTGAGGGAGGAGATATAAAGTAGTGGAGAAAATTATGGAGGAAACATTGTGTGAAAACTCCTTTTTGTTATGATCAAACACATATGAACCACATCCTATTAATGTCAAGTTTGAAAGAGAGGGGTTATAGTGTGTAGGTTGTTGGGGCACCATATTTTAGATGATGAATACTTCCAAAGGAAAATTACATATGTTTGAATCTTGAACTCTACATATTTTAGGTACGAAAACTTTGCATTTAGGGTTCCTTATATCACTGATTTCATGCACATTTGTAATTAGGGTTTCTCTTTAGCGATCAAGGTATCGACGAGGGTTTCCCCTGAGAAATAAGCCAAATAACACTAGCCATCAATAAACACCGAGACAAAATATTAGTTGATTGGTTGTCAGAATTTTCTACCACATTCTAGTTTGGAAAAATAGCTATCACTGTAATTGCTTGGTAACGTTACAGTTTTGAATACGATATTGTGCAATATTGTTTGTGAATAATTCATTGTTGGCCTATCTTTTTTTGTGTATATATAAGTGATGGTGTTTTCTTTTACAATATATATTTTGTGCATAACTATCCACACAATAGATAGGCCCAGTAGAAGAGGAAACACACTCTTGAAATTGTTAGGAAATTAGCAATTACATTGGGTAATTATTATGAGTTAGTAATTACTGAGAGGTTATAGCTTTACTTGGATATTCTTGTCTATATATTTGGGTAAGTAGTCCCCAAATATATACACAGAAGAATTTTATTGTGTTGAAAAAAAAATTTTAGTGCTCACATTAATGAGAAAATATATTTATATGGAATGTAATAATATTATAATACCTGAAGTTGTTAATAAACAACTCACGTAAATAGGAGTTTGGCTAGAGATTTAAGGAGAGTACGTTACGAGTTTTTAGTGAGAGCTGTTTAGTGGACTATAAACAAACATTTCAAACCTTTAGTCTTGACATCTTTGAGCATTCACAAATGAAAAATCCTAAAATGTCAGGTCTGATATTTGCATGAAAAGTAATTCATTGATTCACATTTTTGGTACATAAAATTTTATAGCTAATAGATATTAGTCAATTTAAAATATTTAATTACCTCATTTATTGTAAAAAGTTGTAAAAAATTAAAAGAGCTGTGTTAGAAAATATTTTTTTTCCCTCATGGACGCATTTTCGATGTAACTCGACGTCCTGGAAAATAAATGTTTTCACATTGCGAGTGAGAGATAAAAATTAACACAATGTGGAAATCATTGAGCTTCATATCCAAATACGACTGAGTTAGCAATGTCACACTGGAGGATGGAGGCAACAGAGGATGCAGGGTGATCAATGCCTCTCGTCAGTCACCAACGACGGGGTCGCATACAACATTGGTGGCACATTTTAAAAATATTTTCAGTTGTTTGCTTTGAGTGGTATGTGCAGAAATAAAACAAGTTATACATTCCCTGCTAAAGTTTGAAATGAGGAGAATGTGCATTGTAGTTGCTGAGAATAGTTGTATAGGAGGGCAACTGACTGCATTTATCCTCTGACTGCTGAAATTATCTGACTGTCAGACTTCTTAACTTATTGTTTGGTGGAAGTGTGATCATCCAGTAAGGGATTCACTGTAGTGGAGCGGATAGGTCATGTGTAACAAGATCCAGATAGCAAGATCCAAGCCAACAATATGCAGACCTAAAAGTATGCGGGGGCATACGATTCTGTTTCCAGTTCTTGAGATGTGTTTTCTTCCCATGTAAACACTAAGGGGAGAATGTTAGGAAATTAGTGTTTACATTGGGTAATTATTATGAGTTAGTAATTACTGAGTGGTAAATAAGTTATATTGGTTATGTTGTTATGTCATATATATATTGTTATAATTACAAATAGTTTATTGTTGGGAATTTTGCTAGGAGTTGTTATAGGATCTCCTATATTTTAGGAGTTGTAACTCCTATATATTTGTAACCTGTGAATATGAGAAATATGTGTGAATATTATTTCCATGATTTAAT
Source organism: Taxus chinensis (assembly GCA_019776745.2). NCBI lineage: Eukaryota > Viridiplantae > Streptophyta > Pinopsida > Cupressales > Taxaceae > Taxus > Taxus chinensis. The sequence continues at coordinate 42,725,230 of CM034153.1, read as the reverse complement.
TATGCAACTATGCCCAAATTCTATAGAAATGTCTAGCCCGAGCCCAAATGTGAGCTCTTCACAGGCTATTGAGGGACTGCTATGACCCATGCCTAAAAGGGCAAGTATGATGCCATTGACCCTGACATCCACATTCTCCTTGAACCTTGGAGGATTTACAGACTCTCCATCACCACCTCCTGCAGATAAGAAGATTGCATATATTTTATACCAACATGCTTCTACCCTTTCCCATCATGTTATCCATCTCATCCTGATTGTCCAACTTATTCTCTCTGATAAGAGGAAACATAATATCAACAAAATCAATCAACATTATCGATGAATATGTGGATGTCCAAGTCCTTGACTTGGTTCTCTTGCACGAAGTACATACCATGTTTTCACTTGTATTTACCATTTTTATTTTACTTTCATAGTTATGCTATTAAAAAATATAACAACGTGATTGCAACAATCCCTAAAAGTATCAAATCCAGTAAAAAACT